>JAWZYV010018895.1:0-420994 GCA_038373885.1 Cheiracanthium punctorium
GAACATTGATTTTGAATGTGCTGCGATTTATTTCGTTATGCAAAGAAAGAGCGTTTAGTAGATTACTATTGATTTATATACCTTTAACAAACAAACAAAAAAAAAGAATTATTTTTCAGGATACGGAATAAAGTAAATTTGAGAGGTATAATTATGACGCTACAACTAGAGGTCTGCGCCGCTCGGAAATTCGCGGCGGCGGCGTAACGACCTCAGAAACCCGGCGGCGGCGCGCCGCGGAGTGGGAAGATTTTTGAAAAAGAGCATAGTAAAAATGGGGGTTACGTACAAACACACACACACACACACGCATCCTACTATATAGTTACGCTTATCCCTGACTCACTGACTCTCTAACAATTCGAAGATAAACCTTTTACCGTCATTTCTCTTAGAAGATTAAAAAGTTCGAAAATGTTAAAAAGCGCAAAAGCAAAATAATATCTACACCGTTTCTACGATCAAGTTTTTCATAAATATGTATAAAAATGTAGAAAGCAATCTGCGCTACATTAAAAATCTGAAAATCCACTCGTTTCCCCATTTTAAAGCGATTTTTCGCTCTTTTCAGCTCCATTTTATTTCTGAGAGTAAAAAAAGTGAATCATTTGCTTGACAAAATGAGCTGTTTCATGTGACAATGACGTCCTACTGAAATCACGGTTATCAGGCTTTGAAGGGAAAACTGCGATTGCAATTCGTTTATAATTGTTTTTCCAGATAACATAGTTTAACTTTTTTTCATTAAAAATGATCTTCTGCTTGAAGCGTTGATATAAGAGGGGTTGTATACAAAACGAAATCGGTCGAATGCGAAAAGTTTGCGCGCGTTTCCAGAGGAGCATGAAATTCGATTTGAGTATATATAACAAAAATTGAATATGAAGTTATTTATTTTAGGTGTCATGGGCAGTGTTCGTTCCTGGGCCTTTCGCTTTGTGTCCTGGGCGTGACAACGTTGTTCCACCTACTAGGGGCCCCAATATTAAAAAGACCTACAACTCTGGCCTTAGTAGTGGCCAATGCCTCCAGGGGCAGCAGCCCACCATGGAAAAAATATCAGACGCCTGTGGAAGATTTTTTAAATTCAATGTCTATATATGGAGCATAAATCACATCATAATTCCTATGCAATGTGCATTATATTAATATTAAAGATAAAGCATAATTTAAGCTAGAGTACAATAAAGATATGATTTGTTTCACTATTATGGTAAGTGTTTTATTTTTTGAAATTTAGTTATTGTTTTCATTGTACTAGTGTCTGAAAAAAGATTATTATATTAGTATAAATTTATATCAGTAGCGTTAAACCTGTAATGCAATGCAAGTTGTTTATAATGTTTCAATTATACGTCTTCCATTTATACGTCATTTTCAAGCACGCATTAAACCCACCCCGAAATTTTGATTTTTGCAACAAAAATGATAATGTTATAGCCTTTTTGTGCAAAATTCCATTTTGTGTTTTGCCATTTTTACCGTTCGGACCCCTCCGAAATGTTTTTCTGGATACGTCCCTGTTCATCGCTCTGTTTAAAACGTATAAACGGTGGTTTATTGAGTTTCAAATTTCCCATTAAGAAAATAGTGCTGCCATCTACCGACAACTTTTTAATTGGAAAGAGTTTTTATATGCTTTTGAACTTTCAAACAGCAAAATACAAATATAAACTAGTTAAAACCAAAACTAGGAAACATTTAAAATTAAATTCGAATAAAGTAATACTTTTGTAAGAAAATACACATGTTTTAAGAAAAAAAAAGTAATATTAGAGAAATATTTTCTGAAGAGACTAATAGAATGAAAGGAAATGTTTTATACATATAAAGCAAAAATACAAATAACTGTGCATTGTTGTGTCATTTTATTGACTATTGGAAGTTATTATGACAATTAAAGTATTTCTTAAAATTTCAAACTTGTACTTTTGTTCCAGACATCTCCGTATGTAACAAAAAATTTTGAAGGGCTACAGGCAGAATTCAAGGGAAGATTTTTAGGGTTTACAAATGTTAAGCACGTCCAATTCTCAATTATTTCGCTTTATTTATGTTTTAAAATTGTTTTAATAGTTACAATTTGAGTAGAAAATTTCCACGATAGTTCTTATAGTTATCTTTAAAATGTTACTGTTCTTCAAAACACATTTTCTCAGGAATTAAATAAGAGTTTCTGTTGTCTTCTCATTTTATTTTTCCTTAAACAAGCTTTAATTTGATATGTGACATGGCAAAATCTTGTTAACTTGTTTCAACTTTAATTGTGAGTTTTATCTAAAAATGGGAAATTTTAAAAAGTGAATTTTTTTTTTTTTTTTTTTTTTTTTTTTTTTTTTTTTTGCGCTTCATGTTATCCTTTAAGAATCTGCTGTGTTTCATTTCAAGATCACGATGGAAGATCAGGAGATAATGCAAAAACACAATCTTCGTAGATAAAAAATCTTCTTAAAGGACAGGGCGCTTTTTTGAAGCGTTTTGTTTCATTTTATAACAAAATGAAACAGTTGAATGAAACAAATGAAGAACGTTCATAGTTCTTCATTATTATTATTCTTATTATTTAGATTTTTAGAATTAATTTCTACCAAAGCAAGCATAGAAAGTTCATGATCTATTCAAAATTTAATTGACTTAAAGTTGAAGTAATATTTAATTACATGCTTCCATCATTTACGAATTCATGCAGTTAATTAATCCTAACATTGAGGTAGTTCAAATAAACTGTAATTATATTATTAACCCAATGACGTAGCGTAGGTTTCTGCCGCCCGAGGCAGATGCCAAGTATGTTGCCCCCCGCCACACACATTCACACACATATGATATCGTTTTAAAGAAAAACTTTTATAGAGCAAGAAAAATACTTAGCTGCAGGCAGACTTTTTTCTCCAAAATTTAAAATTCTTCTACCTAAAAAACGGAATTGAATAGCGAAAAAGCTTTTAAATTCCAATAAATTAAAATTATTCTATAAAAACAATTTCTATAAGAAAATTTATTAATCGTAAATTATTATAAATATTATTCAAAACTAATGTGTATTGCAGTAACTTTTTTGATTATTTATATATAGATATATACAGGGTTAGCGAGAAATATAAGTTGCCCACTTCAGAGGTATCTAGAATACGTTCTATTCGATCAAAGAAAATCAAATTTGAACTACGGGTAATTCAAATAATGCGCTTGACATTTATTAAATAAAACAATTTAGCACAAAAATTCACCAATAGATGCCGCTATAACACAAATGGCACTTATATACATGTATTGGAAATATGGCATGTGATTTGCAGTGTTGCCAAATTGCAGGTATACTAGAGATGAGACGGGCTCAGCCCGAGCCCGAAAGCCCGGGCCCGAACCGGGCTCGGGCTCTGTAATTAACGATTGCGTTCAAGCTCGGGCGGGCTCGAGGCTCGTGAAAAATTTCTCCTTTGTTGAACATACTCCTTGAAACAGATTTTTTAAATTGATACATGGGGAAAATAAACATACTTATTTTAAAAAAAGCGGCACGGGCGCATAGAAAGTGCGTGAAGCTCTTTGGGTATTTCAGAACGGCGCGGCGGCTTATATTGCAATTAGTCATGAGATCGAACATTATTTGATAAACATGGATATAAAGAATTAGAAAGTGCATTGAGAGTTTGCTACTATATCTGTCTTTAATTTGCACAACCGGCGAAATTTATTGTATTCTATCAATGAAGTAATCGAATTTTATTCATCTTTAGCTGAAATTTCGGGCTCGGGATCCAACTTGAATAATATCGCTTGGGCTCGGATTAAAAGTCCTCGGGCTCGGGCTTCAAAAAATGAGCCCGAACTCATCTCTAGTATTTACCCGAAAAACGGGGATTTCGAATGGTTGGGAGTACTTGTGAGGGTATTTTAAGGAAACAAGTATACCCAGACAGCACAGCAAACTTGCATCCAAACTTGCATCCAAGCTTGATTTATCAAGTCAATAAACTTGAATTAAGCTTGAAAATTTCAAGCGTGGAAGCTTAATGCAAGCTTGAATCAAGTGTTCAAGTTTATACTTGCCCAGCTTGCATTAAGCTTGACCAGGGCCGGCTCGACCATATAGGCAAACTAGGCGACTGCCTAGGGCGCTGGTTCGAGAGGGGCGGCACTAGCCAGGCAGAAGATTTTTTTTTCCCCTCCTGACATTCGGCTGATCCCTCAGTCTCAGTCTCTTTTTGTTCTACTAAGGAGTAGCGGACTGGTCACGTGAAAAATGCAACATAGGCAGCATATAATTTGGATTGTTCTCCCCCCCCCCTTTAGTTTATAAATAATTAGTGCTTTAGTTTCCGAGATTAAAAGTAAATGCGCTTCAGGGGGCTTTGGCTAGAGATTGAAAAGGATTTCCTTACTGGAAAATGTAGAGGGAATAGAATATTAGGATATGTAGTTAATTCAAAATTTTACTTACGTACCTAAAATCCATATTTAACTATTTTAAAGCTGTTGGGTCCCCTGAAAAAATAAATCTCCTGTCGAAACAATTAAATTATTTAACGTCTTTGAAAAATAATTAGGGGCTACCACAACTACGTTACTGGTTGAAAGTATTTATGGTGTTAGTTAATACGTAGCAAACGTTGTTACTAAAATTCTGTACCAATGCTGTCCAGAAAAAAATCATTGCCTCTGTTCACTCAGCTAAGTACTATGCAATAATTCTGGACTGCACACCTGTGTGTACATCCTCCAAAAAAAGGTATTCGAGTAAGAGATAAATTTCCTACGTTGGTTTTGTATATTAAAAATTATTTATCATAGAATATGAATTAGGCTACGTATAAATATGACTTTCCATATTTCTATTAAGTTGTGCGCTTTTCAAAAAACTCAATTAATATTCGCAAATCTAAAATAGGAAATTTATCTCTTACTCGAATACTTTTTTTTTTTTTTTGGGGGGGGGGGTGTAAGTTATGTGGAACAAATGACCATTATCGTTCGGTTGGTAAACATGCTAAATGATGGTGAACGTAAAAGTGAAATCAAAGAACATTTTCTGGAATTTGTTCCTCTTGCGGATACCACTGGAGCTGGCCTAACTAAAATAATTTTAAATAAGCTCTAGATCAGATGTCTCTTTCAATAGCAAACTTGTGGACAGGGGTATGATAATGGCAGTAATATGAGAGGTACGCACAGTGGCCTTCAACAACGGATTTTAGATATAAATTCACGTGCGTTTTTCTTCCCCTGTAGTTCACATACGCTAAATCTTATGGTGAATGATGCTGCTAAATGTTGTCTAGAAGCTACATCTTTTTCCAGTTTGATTCAAAATTAATGTTTTATTTCTCTGCTTCAACTCAACGTTGGGAAGTCCTTTTGCGTCGTGTACCCTATTTGACACTGAAACCACTGCGTGATACAAGGTGGGAGTGTCGGATTGATGCCCTACGACCACTCCAGGCAAACACACATAGGTTCTCTGAACGTTAATAGACGTTCAGAGAACCTGTGTATGTTTGCTGGGCTGCTACATCAACTAGCTAATATGCATGATGGGCTGCTAATATGCATGATGGACATTTACGAAGATGACACTCTGAGTGGTTCATACGGAAATCATTCACGAAACGAAGCTCAGTCACTTTCTAAAAAAATGCAGATTACAAACTTATACTATCTCTTGTTGTGTGGTACAATATTCTATTTGAGATCATACTTCTTCAATCGAAAGACTTTGATCTGAATGCTGCTATGAATCTCTCTATTCTAAAAAAAAGTAACATCCGCTGCCACCGCTGTCAAAAGCTTGTTCTACTATCGCATCCGAAACCGTGGGGATTTGAGTTTCGACCATGGTTTCGACAAAGGTGTCCACGGATTCGGAAAATTCAGGAGAAGCCGATAAGGTGACTTAAATTTCGAAATTCGGATTATTTTAGAAGATATTAATAAAAAACTGAAAAAAATAAGCATACTGGTTGCCAGGTTTGGCAATTTTCGCCTGCATAAAATCATTCATGCCTTTGCAACAAAGCAATTGAAAGTAAGTAGAATCGCGTGAAATTGATAAACAAGAAGTAGAATTACACCAATTTTACACCAAATTAAAAAGTATGTGAAATAAAGAAGTCAAAGTGTGTTACACAAACTTGACTATTTTCAAATAGTAAGTTCTCTTAGGTAACAGGAGTTTTGAACTGTCGATTATTTGTTTTTCGAAAACAGAATAAGTAATTGTAACTGATTCAAAAAGCGACATTTTGGTATCAGGTACGATCTGTCAAAAGGCTATCTCTCCAAGCAGGGTGAATCTAAACCGCGTGTTCTAAAATTTTAGCACCCAGTACCTTGAAAATGAAAAATAATTAAAATGCGGATTATAGCAAAGAAGGTTACGTTCAGCTTGGGTATTTACTCAGCAGAAATATTTGGCGGCGTTAACTATGTCACTATAGCCGTTATAGTGCAGCTTGGATATTTGAGAGCGCGGCGAGATGATAAATTTCGTGGTGCTAAGTAAGCCAATCTGCAAAGGATTATGTATATGAATATATGGATAACGGTTTTCCCGGTAACCTTACATGAGCAGTAATTATCGGTTATGAGCATGTGTAAATCTCCAAATAATGAAAAGTCGCCATGGGTGGCAAGCTCTTCTAGCTGTTCCGTAGTTTCTATCAAAGAAAACATATCAAGTACTACGGAAAAAACACTCAAAATACTGGTGTTAAACAATAAAGTAAATAAAAAACTTTGTAAAAAACACACATAAGATGTTATAGGTAAGAGGATACGCACGTTTCAACCAAAAATTGTTGGACTGACGAAGGCCAAAACAATTTTTGGTTGAAACGTGCGTATCCTCTTACCTATAACATCTTATATGTGTGTTTTTACAAAGTTTTTTATTTACTTTATATCAAGTACTATTTTCTTGGAACTAATTATTAAGTATACATATACGTAAGTCGCCAAATTATGAAAAATCGCCATGGGTGGCAAATACGCAAGGCGTCCCATAGGTTTTGCATAATGAAAAATACAGTAGACCCCCCGTTAACACGGGTCCATAGAACACGGATTCCTAGAACACTGCGAAAAAGTTGCAATCGTTTGCGTTATAACACGCTAAAAGAGACTCCTACAGCACGGTTAAATGAGACAGATGTTCTGATTTTACTACGCTTTAGCTCCTAACTAATATAATTTTCGAATGGCAACATGTATGATTGTGTTTCTAAGGAATGCAAATATTTTTTTCAGCGATTATACGCGGAGTCCGCACTCCTGGTGGAGTATAGCTAAGGATCCGTACAACACGGAACGTATCTACCGTGTTTATGGGGGGTCTACATTATTGTGAAGTTTAAATTTTTATGTTCCAATGAACATGCAAGAACCAAGCAATGAGTAGCTCGGTAACATTCTACCTGATCCAATTTTTGAGTTTTGTCTGTTGGAATTATGCGTTTTTTTACGGATAAGCCTTATTAGGGGCGGAATGCCTCATACGAAAAGCGAGCTCAGCTCAGAGCCTTGGCCCCTAGTGCTATACAAAAAACTAAAATTTTCCTCGAAAGCTGTAGAAGTGATTTTGGAAATGTAAAAATGCAGGTCGAAGCAAGACAGACTGCAGAAGGAATTGACATTCTGGCATAATTCTCATCAGAGACAAACCCGGCTAGATTACGGAAAACGAAAGCCATACGTGATGCATAACATAATTTTAAAATTAATTTTTATTTTGCCGTTCACGATAAGTTCAGTTGACGAGAGTTTTCAACAAATTAAAGAAATAAACCATGTTCTCGGATTCCTCCATAATATTCATGAGCTAAAAAATAAAACTTCCAAAGACATTTTGGAGCTTTGTATTAGGCTAGAAAAATTTCTGACTCACGGAGACTCTAAGGATAGGATACCGATGGTACTGAATTATGCAATGAATTGTAATTCATTGCAAGACGAGTGCCAAATGGCACTACAACACAGGAAGTGTTAAATTACACTTGCGAAAATGAGCTGGTACAGAGTGTGCCGAATTTAGTAACAGCTATAAAGCTGTTGCTAACGCTTCCTGTGTCTGTGGCTAGCGGCGAACGCAGTTTCTCCAAACTTAAAACTTATCTGCGTCTACAATGACTCAAGAAAGATTCCTAGGGTTGTCAACCATATCAATACAACAAGATTCAGCACAAACGATTGATTTAAAGGATATTGTTGCTACTTTTGTTAAAACAAAGGCCAGAAATGTGGTAATGTAAAAATGTCTAATTGAGGTAAATGATTTTTTATCTCTCTGATTTGACTATCTGTGTGCTTGACTTTGTAAATTTTATTTTTAATTTAATTTAATTTTTTTAATTAAATTTAAAATTTCTAATTTTTGTAAAAAATTAAAAATACATAAATTTTTTATTAATTTTTTTCAAAGAGGGCGCCTTTAAAATCTTTCGCCTAGGGCACCAAATTTGCTCGAGCCGGCGCTGAGCTTGACATAGCAAGCTTAATTTCAAGCTTAAAAAATTTTCCTAAAAAAAAATTTCTTAAATACACGGGGCGCCCGTCGGTGAACTCGCCCCACATATTTTACTTTTCCACGCATTTTCCCCTCTTTGATGAAATATCATGTTAATTTAATCTGTTCCCATCAAGCGTCCGCGATCGAATTCGGGACCTAAGGGTTGGGAAGCCAGCGTGCTGACCATTCCGCCAATCTGCCTCGCGCCGGCATGACTAAAGTTTGAATTTACTGTTATCGTTGTCACGCCGTTGTTTGGCGAGATTGATCAGTATTGCCCGATCATCTTTCATTTTTCCATGGGATGAATCAAAATTTAAATAATGTTACGTGTGATTTATAGACTCTACTAATAGGGAAATAAGCATAATATAAACTTAAAAGCAGCACACGTTTTAAAACTTTCAATATCGCGACACTCCTGTTGGGCAATACTGGCCAAAATCGAGACAAAGGACTGATTTTGAAATCAATTTCGTAGTATAATTGTATTTTATTTTGAAGAATTTCCATATTTGGAAATATAGAATTTTTTTTTAATTCTATGGTCAAGTACATTTATGACTGATGATAAATTATTTGTTATGTGGATGTGGCTTTCCAAATCAAGTTGCATTCAAGCTTGACAGTTCAAATCTTCTCCAAGCTTGCTCCAAGCTTAAAATGAATTGAACTGTGAAGCTTGTATTAATACGTCAAATTCAAAGAAATGTCAAGCTTGATTTAAGCTTATGTGCTGTCTGGGTATGAGGCTAATTCATTTTTAAGATATTCCAAGTTTTCCATTTTCCAGCTTTCTTCCAATCAGCCAAGTTTATTTGATAGGCATCTTGTTTTACTCGAGATTACTACTGTATTTCTTTAGATTAAGGGAGTTTTCTGTCCTTCCCCGCTTCTCCACAGCTCTTTCCATTTCCAAATTGGCAGACGTGGACAGATATTACTGAAAAATCATCACAAAGATTCAAAAGAATGCATAATATCCCATGTTTTTAACTTTGAGAGTATTCCCATGAAATCGAAATCCGGCTGTGATACAACTACTAAACTAACGCATTCAGAAAGAATGCAAAATACGATGTGAAGGGAATTCCTCCATGTAGGTGTTTGCAGAATCTTTCCGGATATGCTGAGAGTACCCGGGTGTATATTAGAAGACTTTCTACACATAAGTATTAAAAAATATCAGAAATTGAGCCAATATGGTTCAATAGATATATCAAATTTTAAATGCGTCAAAGTTAAATTTTTCTTTCTAGATTTTTTTTAAGTGTAGAACATTTCTAAAATGCAATTTGTAAAATAAAAAAAGAAAAAAATGTTTGTGTTCCGGACCAAACATCCGACAATTGCCAATAGATGGCGCCACGTTCGATAAAGCTTGAGGGTAATATAGGGTATTTTCAGGTTAACAGGAGGGTAAAAAGTGGACTTGCGATTGGCAGCACTGGTCATTTGCGTTACAGCGCATGCCAATTCCCATTATTCTTTGGTAAAAAGACGGTGGATTCTGCAGTTACTTCTCTGAACATCATGCCTACGTTGTAAGAAAAGGCGCTACTGGTAAAATTGTACTTCCAGAACCAGCTGATCTCCTTTGCATCTTTAAAAGAATTCCGTCATATGAAGCGGATACAAAAAGGTCCAATGTCTCCATATGCTCTACGGAAGATGACACAAAAATTTGAAACAGCCGGCAGTGCCGCGCCGACCATGGCCAGCGCCTGTGTGCGAAACAAATGAAGAGCCCCTCAGGGTTTATTACCAATCCCAGCCCTCCCCACTCCCCAAAAAAAGTGGAGTTTTTCAAAAACTTTTCCAACCACACCAAAAAAAAACGCTGCCCCCCCCCCGAAATGGGACCCTTTACTTAGCTTACAATTGAATTTTAACTTTAAATTTGATAGCCAGCACACCCCGAAATAAAATCCTGGCTACGCCACTATAAATAGTCTAAAAAATAATTAAGCTAAATAGCATACTTTTTCAACAAACATACACTGCTGGCCACCCAAATTGCAACACCAAGAAAAACAAGAGATATCACAACAAAATTTATTGTGTAGATAACATGTTGACCAAGTAACAAATGATTAAATTTACAGCATTCGATGAAGCTTGGTTCCTGCCAAAATCAGTACCCAGAGTAGCCGCCGTTGTTGGAGATCACAGCTGCCACACGCCTCGGCATTGATTCAAAGAGACTTTGAATGTGTTCTTGGGGTACAGCAGACCAAGCAGCTTCCACACGTTGCCAAAGTTGATCTGGTGTGACAGCTGGGGATGAACTCTGGGTCAGTCGTTGAGCAACCATGGACCACATGTTTTCTATCGGCGAAAGATCCGGAGAGCGCGCCGGCCAGGGAAGCAATTCAATCTGGTGATTGACGAAGAACCCTTGGACAATGCGTGCCACGTGTGGCCGTGCATTATCCTGCTGAAATATGGCTGTTGGCAAGCCCTGAAGGTAAGAAAGGACAACTGGCTCCAACACCTCGGAGATGTAGCGCTGGCTGGTTAAAGTACCGGCAATGCGTACTAGAGGAGTGCGAGAGAGATATCCGATACCGCCCCATACCATAATACCCGGTGCAGGACCAGTGTGACGGTGCATAATGCAGCTGTTCAGCATCCTCTCTCCACGGTGTCTCCAGACTCGAATCCGACCGTCGTGGTGTTGCATACAGAAGCGTGACTCGTCAGTAAAGAGAATTTCATTCCATTCTGTCGTCCACATCCTTCTTTCATCGCACCATTGGCGGCGGAGACGTCTGTGGTTCCGCGTCAGAGGTAGACAAAGCAACGGACGTCTTGCGGACAGACCATTCTGCTGTAAACGACGTCGAATGGTACGCGCAGACACTGGATGATGCGTTACAGACTGAATCTGCTGTGATATGGTTCGTGATGTGACTGAGCGGTCCGTCACTGCCATGCGTACAATCTGCCTGTCATCACGTGACGTGGTGCACTGAGGTCGATGCGGTCGATCACGTCTGTCCGTCGTACCCTCCTGCACCCAACGATCACATATCCGCATCACAGTTGTTTGGTTTCGTCCAATACGACGACCGATTTCCCTGAAAGATAACCCACAATCTCGGTATGCCACTATCCTTCCTCTGTCAAACTCGGATACTTGATCAAAAGATTATCGTTGTTTCCTACGAGGCATAATTTATCGTTTTTTTGAAAAAAAAGCAAGAAAAACACAATTGCTGTACTTGAAACCGTCGAAATCTCCAAGCCTTAAATAGCGCTTTGAGGTGGCGCCACAGGCGCGCTTGATGTGCGTCTGCGCTGAAATTCTAATCATTTGCATATCTCACCTCAGCTAATGCATGTTGTAAATTTCATATTATTTGCATGCTTCCTTCAGGGTGTTGCATTTACGATGGCCAGCAGTGTATTTAATTCGCAGCAGGGCTCGAAATAAGTCTTGGCGACTACTAAAACTGCCGCGAGACTAGCCCAAATAGCTTCGACGTTCAATAGCTTAGCTCTCACGGCAAGTTTAGCTTTCGAGTGTTTAAAACCTCAAATGTATTTTAAAGTTAAATATAAAATTTCAGAATGGTTACAACAAAAGTGAAGCCTTTTTGTCTCTTCTTCTCATTGCATTATTGATTCCATTTTGTTAAAGTTAAGCGAAAAACTCCAACTGCTATTTATAAATATTGCGAAACTACGAAAATTTAAGATTTTACCATTACCTAACTAGTTTTTGCTGCCAGCTTTAAAATTTTATTTCGAGCACTGATTCGCAGTATACTACTTTTATTAAAAATAGTAACAAATGCGCTTACGTCTCCATATTGGAATCAGGCTCATATACATGTTCTTTTGATTCTCTGTTGTTATTAAGATATCTCTTCAGATTTATTACCACTTTAGAAATATTAATTTCTGACAAGGATTTTTGTCTACCCAGAGAAACGATGAATCACTTTTCAAGAATTTGCCAGGTAACGATGAGGTTAGTGAAAGGTCAAAAGTCGCCAGGATTGGCCGTTTTTGACAATTTATTGCCAAGTTGACGCCCAAAAATAAATCCCTCGAACTGAACCAAGTTTGGCAATATCGTCTACGTATATTTGACGTAATTTTCTTCCAAACCCTACTGTTTATCCTACTATATAGTTATGCTGATCACTGACTCACTGATTCTATAGCGATTCCGGGTACCCACTCCAAGATAAAACTTTTATCACCATTCCTTCAAAAAGATTAAAAAGTTCAGCACAAAATGCCTAATAACATCTACACCGTTTGTACGATCCGCTTGAAATGTTTCATAATTATGTATAAAAATATAGAAAACAATCTGCGCTACTTTAAAAATCTGAAAATCTACCCGTTCCCTAATTTTAAAGATTTTTTTGCTAATTTCTGCTCCATTTTATTTCCGTGAGTAAAAAAATTGAGTCATTTGCGGGACGGAATCAGCTCCCGCAATCGACGTGGCGTCCTATTGAAGTCACGGTCATCGGGCTTCGAAGGGGAAATTTCAATCCCTATTCGTCTAAAATAGGTTTTCTAGATTACATAGTATTATCTTTATTTCAAGTCAAATATTGGCGCAACAGCCCCTGTGCGGGTCTAAGGCCTGCGCTGTCCAACCGCGCCTTCGCGACCATGGGCTCTGCGTGGGGCCATTGTGATTCTACCAGGCCTAGTTGTGAGCTCCGAAAGAAGCCTACGGAAGTTTCCTCATTGGTTAGACTCGGCCGTTAGATGACGTATCTAAGGGCTGGAACTCTAACATTAACTATAATGTCGTTAAGCCAGCAATACACAATAAGCAACATATACGAGAGTAAACTAAACAGATATTATTATTGTTGTTCTACTTGTACAGTTTAACGGTGGGTTACAGTTAATCTTAGGTACAGTTAGTATCACAGTTAATTCTAATATTATTACATCTTCACTTTTTTTTTAAGAATTTTACAAGTCCAGTCCCTGAGGTTTTCTCACAATCCTTCCCGACCATCAGTCACAGTTGACTTTCGTCTCTTAGGAACTGGCTCCGGTGGTGTTGGCAGCTAAAGCTCTAAATCACTACCTCGTTGTTCTTCCTGCGGTGGTGCTGGCAGGGTTGGGGTGTCATCAACGGGTTGTTGAGGAGCTTCTTGTTTGGAGGAGTCGGGCCGAAGAAACCACGAATTTCTTCGATAGGAGGCACCTTCTGGAGTACGGATGATGTATGACCTGGGACTTTGAGCCGGGGAATTACTTCAGCTGGGCTCCATTTTCTGTGCCCTCTACGGAACAATACCTTCTGTTCTACCGCCATTGGTTGCTTTGGTCTCGATCCTCTATTCCTGTAAGCTTTCGATACCTGTCTCAGTATTCCAAGTTTGGCCGAAACATTCTTAATTAGTCTCGGCTCAAGGAGTTTGGAACAGACGGGCAATGTTCCTTTCGTTCTTCTACCCATGAGTCACTGCGTAGGTGATCCTAGATTTGCTCTTGGCGTGTTTCTACTATTTAGTAGAGCTAAATAGATATCAGATTCATCTGCAACACATTTTGATATTAGGGCTTTTGCTTGTTGAACATAGCGTTCAGCCAGACCATTCGAGCGTTTATGTTCAGGGCTTGAAACTTGTATGCTGAAGTTGTAGTTTTCGGCAAACGTGTATAATTCTCTCGAGATCAGTTGAGTTCGTGCGTCACAGCATAGAGTCTCTGGAACTCCGTGTGTGGCAAACCAATTTTTCAAGGCCTTGATCCAACGCCCCTAGAGAGAAAAGCCGCGGCGCTTACTTGTGACGTCACACCGAGTAGGTAAAGCAAAGTGTTTCCATTGGGTTTCGCGGCGCGGCGCGGGAGAGAGGAGAAACGCAATGGAAACGCTTTGCTTTACCTACTCGGTGTGACGTCACATGTAAGCGCCGCGGCTTTCCTCTCTAGGGGGCGTTGCTTGATCACGGTGGTTGAAGATAAATCTCGTAGGATGCTGAAATCAAAATAGCCAGAATAACTATCTGCTATCACTAAATAATTTTTTCAATCAAGATGAAAGATATCGATCGCACAAATTTACCATGGCCTTTCAGGTATTGGGTTTAGCATCAAGGGTTCTTCAGGCTCGTCCCTTTGACGCTGTTGACATATCTTGCACTTCTTGACGTAAGTGGTGACATCATTGTTCATCCCGTACCAATAGACATTTTCTCTTGCTCTATTTAGCGAACGTTGGATTCCTAGATATCCAAGATGAATTGTTTTCAGTGTTGGTTCCTTCAATTTGTCAGGTATCACTATCCTATCACTTCTGAAGAGAATGCCTTCATGCACGGCAAACTCATCTCGAAATGTCCAGTAGTTTTTTATGCATTCTGAGACATTTTTGACATCTTCTGGCCAACCTTCAAGAACTGCATTCATTAGAATGGACAGTTCAGGATCCACCTGAAGGGCTTCAAGTAACTCGCTTGTCCTTGCTTCTGTCATAGGAACTACGATATGGATTTCCATTTGTAGTTCAGGAGTGTCATTATCTATAGATGGTGTAGAGTCTCTGCTCAGGGTATCAGCAATGAACATCTCAGTCCCTTTCTTATACACAATTTCTGGACGGTATGGGATTATGTCAAACATTATACGCTGTAAACGAGGTGGGGCAGAGTGAAGAGGCTTCTTAGCAATTGACACAAGTGGCTTGTGGTCAGTTGCAATGACTAGCTTGCGACAACTCCAGATATACTGATGAAAACGTAGACAACCAAACTTGATTGCAAAGGCCTCCTTCTCAATCTGTGAATAATTTTGTTGCGTCTGATCAAGTGCCTTTGTTGCGTAAGCTACGGGTCTGCCTTCTTGCATAATTACTGCTCCTACTGAATGCTTGCTGGAATTCACTGATAAGACAATTGGAGAGTTCACATTGAAATATTTCAGCGTTGGAAGATCTTTCAGTGTGTGTTGTAGCTTTTTAAAAGCCGCTTGGTGTTCTGGTGTCCACAGCCATTCTACGTCTTTCTTGCACAGCTCTCTGAGTGGTCTAGTAATTTCTGATAGATTTGGCACAAACTTAGCCAAATACGTGACCATGCCGAGGAACCGTTGTAAGCTTGTCACACTATCAGGAATTTTCAAAGAATTGATTGCTTCTACTTTTTCTGGATCAGCTTTCAGTCCATCAGCTGTGACAATGTGACCTAAAAACTTCACAGTTTGTTGTGTGTACACACACCTGCTTGTACTGGGTGTTAGACCAGCATCATGAAGGATTTTTGTTACTTTTGATGTCAGAGCTTTTAATTTTTGCACTGTTTCAGCATGAATTAATACGTCATCCATGGCACATTCTACTGCTTCTATATTCCCAAGTAAATGTTCCATTATTTGTTGAAACACCTCAGGGGCAGAAGATATTCCCATGGGTATTCTGAGATATGAGAATCTTCCCCAAGGAGTTGCCATTGTGAGATATTTATTGGTACGCTCAGTTACCTTGACCTGCCAAAACCCTTTATTATAGTCCAATACAGTGAACCACTTTGAATTGTTGAGTCTAGAAGCAATTTCTTCTAAAGTGTTTAATGGATACTGTCTTCTCTTAATATTCTTATTTAAACTTGACGGATCCATGTATACTCTTATTTTTCCATTCCGACAAACTACCACCATGGGCGAAACTGCTGGTGTTGGGTCAGTTACGGGCTTGATGATCCCCATATTTTGCATTCTATCCAGCTCATTTTTCACTTTCTCTCGCATAGAATGTGGCACTCTTCTTGCTGGAAAAATCTCTAAGTGTGCATCTTCTATCAGGTCAAGCTCATATTCAAAATTTTTCAAACATTCAATTTCTTCACTGAAAGTTCCACTGTCAGTTAAATTATCTGATAAACTTACTGAGTTTATTCGCTTAATCAAGTTCATTTCTACACAGGAGTTCTTACCCAATATTGGCTGAAGGTCATCTTTTATCACAGTAAATTTAACAGTGTAATTTTTTCCTTTTACCTTAATATTAGCATCTGCTTCACCAATTACTTGCATTTTATGGCCAGTAAATGAAACTAGTTTCGTAATTTTAGAGTTATTAATTCTTAAATTTGCTTTTTTAGCAATGGTTAAGGAAAGTACATTGCACTGGGCACCTGTATCTAATTTAAATGTACCTTTAAACTTGTTCTCGAATTCGACACTTTCGAACCAATCTGTCAGTATACTAGGTTCATCTGTAATGCTGCTGATTACGAAAGTGTTTTGGTTTCCACTTGATTCATCTTGATTAGTAACTGTAGCTACCACACGCTTGGATTTACAGAATTTAGCAAAATGACCCTTTAAATGACATTTGTGACACTCTTTATTGTATGCCAAACACTCTGCTTTCTTGTGCACCGTTCCACACCTTGTACACGATTTTCCGTTGTTTACTTCTTGTTTACTCTTTCGATAGTTTTGGTTCGCGTTTCGATTTAGCGTCTTCTTAACAGTTTCGATTTTCAGCGGTTGTTCTTTGATGACAGTCATCTGTGATCTTGCTAATTCACCAGCCCTGCAGATTTTTACGGCTTTATCCAGGTTTAAGTCATCTTCTGCCAGAAGCTTTTCGCGATCCATATCGTTATGAACGCCGATCACTATTCGATCAGTCACTAAACTATCGCGTAGAGTTCCAAAGTCACATGACTTACTTTTATTTAGTAGTTCCGTAAAAAAATCGTCGAATTTAACGTGTTCGCCTTGCACCACCTTGTTAAAAACGAATCTCTCGTACGTTACGTTGACTTTCGGAGTAAAGTAATTTTCGAATGTCTCTGTCAGGAGCTTCAACGTAGTTTTCTTTTCTTCACCGAACGTGTTGTATATACTGATTGCATCGGAACCCAAAGAGGACATAAAGACAGCAATCTTCACTTTTTCATCTTTGTTTTCCAAGTCGATTACAGTGGCGTATCAAAGAAATTGTTGGTACCAATCCTTCCATGCTTTGGATGGTTCGCTACCGCCGTTTAGGCTTAGCGGATTCGGTGCTCTTGCGTTTATCGCGGTGCTATTTGCTCTGTCGTCTGCTGGCATTTTCTTTTAATACTTAACGTTAAGTTTCGGAATAAAATAGTTTCGGCACCATGTAACATTAACTATAATGTCGTTAAGCCAGCAATACACAATAAGCAACATGTACGAGAGTAAACAAAAACGGATATTATTATTGTTGTTCTACTTGTACAGTTAAACGGTGGGTTACAGTTAGGTACAGTTAGTATCACAATTAATTCTAATATTATTACAGATACCAATAAGTGAGCATCCGTAGGCCTCTTTGGATGACTCATCATGGTACACAAGCATGCCCGGTAGAAGAGTCTAGATGAAGAGCCCCGCTCTGGGGTGACACTTTCGCTGATCCCAGCTGTTTGGGCCAATAGCTGCGCCTGCACATGCTCGTGAAGATCGAGAGAGCGAAGAGCTTCAGTGACAATGCTGGGTTGACCGGTTAGTTATGCACCGGTGCTACCGGTTGTGGTCGTTCTTTGGTTAAGTGACGTCACGGTCGTCAACCGATTTCGGTGATCCTCACCACATCGGATGCCAAGCCAAGAAAACATAAACATTGGCAACACTCAGAGCCGGCGGAAGCGGGCCTGCAAGGCTTTCTTTACGGGCGCGCGCCGACCAGCCGCGGGGCGCGAAATGACGGGTTGATGTCGGGGATCGTCCCCAGCTGAAGAATATAATATCCCTGGCTAAATTAAATATTAATTGAGAAATGCTAATCTCTGTCCGTACGAGTTCAACAGTACCAACGATATTAAGCATTGAGAAGAGAAATTTTTCTTTTGTTTACTAGACAAAAGAAAATGTTACAAACATCCCTTTGAAATAGATATACACATGCCTGATGCCACTTCTCATTCTGTAACTGGGATCAGGCTTCAAAGGATGACTGCGAAATGAACGAACAGGCACTGCTCTGCCGCCAGCCGAATTTGAGGGTATACGTAGAATCAACACAGGCAGGAATATATGTGCACAGAAAATCGGGGGTCGACTTTTGTTTGAATTTAAGTCACTTCCCAGACATGTTGACGACTGCATCTGTCATGTAATCCCTAATATATTATGTTAGTGGAGAATTTACACCTTCCCTCCTTTTCTATTTTCTTCTTTTTAAATGCCCCCTCCTGGAGAATGTTTTCTTTCAAATGTTCCACCCCCCTGAAGAAAATGTTCATTTCGCACCCTGACCAGCCGGCGACATAGAACCCTTGTTTTCAATGCAAAAGAATGCGCACTTACCGGGAAACAAAAGTCAATGTACCTTGAATACTACACAGCACAGGGACCGTGGGCGTTTGCGCCCCCCACCATTTCTCTTCAGCCCACCCACCTTCCACCCTCAGGGCCGGTGTTAGGCATTTTTTGGATTTAGACATTGGTTCGCCGTGGAGGAAGGGGTGGAAAAGACCCCTTGTTAGTCATGGAGAACGACAGTTCTACGAGTGACGCAGCCAGCCCCAACCAACCAACCGTAAAACATCGCGGCACTTATACTTACAGCTAATTTTCGCTATTTCGTTTTTGTATCTTCTGGATCTCGGAATCCGCTCCAACGAATTTTTTACAGTTAATATATGATTTTAATCGGTGCCAAATTCGATGAGTGACGTCACCGGTTAAGCTAGGAAAACTTGTTTTTATTTATTTAATCCAGCTCAAAGAGGGTACTATTTAACCTGCGCAATAAAATACGGAAAATGATCTTCTTTGAGAGGCGGTAAACAAGGCACGGAGTATGAATACAGTGCTGTTGGCGGACGCAAAAGTGTGAGAACCTAAGAAAATATTTTTTAAGGATAAGTACGCTTTTAATTTATTTTTTTGGTTCTATTAATCATCAATTCTCATCACAGTATTCCAAATTGTTATAAATATGCTCTTGACAAAAATTGATGCAAATAATTGACCTAAAAATTCTAAAGGGAAATGACTCTGCGCTCAATCTCAATCCATGATTTCATACACGCATAATAATTCCGTTCATCCTTACTTTTGAATATGTTATCTCTTATGTTTCGATTAGTCACTCTTTTAATAATATTTCTATTTCCTTTTGCTTTTAGCTCTCAGCTATCCGAGATGTCGCGTAGATCCGTGACAAGATTTTTACAACTTAACTTATAACGTAAACCAGTTTGGTCCTAGATAGCTACGTTTCGCTTCTGCTCTCTGACCAGATGTCTTCAGTTCGATCCTCGCCGTCGCTCTTTTGCGAGATCGGTCCGTTTTACTGTCGTTTTTGTTTTATTTCATTTTAAAAAATAATGACAGATTATTATATACTTTACTTATTTTTTATGTAATTTATTTTGCTATAATTAATAATTAAAAATAGTTAAGACTTTGAATTAAAAAATAATTAATTTAAGTATTTTTTGGTAAAACTCCTAAATTTTTCTTTAAGTATTTCGTTTCATATAATGAATTTTTTTTCTCTTCAGAAAGCTCACATAATTAATTAATAATAATTATTATTTATTATTGAAAGGAAAATAAATAGTAGTTTTACATACTAACTAGTTTTAATAATAATTCTTTTACTCTTCATGTATATATAAAATTTATTGTAATTATTGAATTATAATTTTAAGACCAATATTTTTTTCCAAATCTTAGGTTTTCTCACTTTTATTTTGTATTCCCTTAAATACCAGATTTAAAATTTTGTTCAATACTTTTCAGATAGATATTTGATTAATTAATCTAAATTTATACATGCACTATCTTTTCTATTAGACATTTAAAGACAGGAGATGACATCTAAAGCAAGATGTTGTGCCCACCCGAGCCGAGTTGATAAGATACTGAAGATTTTGAATAACTGAAGTATAAAGGTCCAGGGTTCTGGTCTACCAGATGGCTGATAATCTAAAAATTCGGAGCTTTGGACGGTTTTTCTCACGATGTAACGTAAATACGCTTCAGAAGCACTAAGAAAGTCAACCGCGCAAGACACCCCACCCCTTACATAGGCAATACGAAATACTCCTCGTGTAGGTTTACCATAACACAATACAGTACAACCAGGGGCGTAGCCAAGGGGGGGTTAGGGGGGTCATAACCCCCCATGAGAAATTTTTTGCCATACAAAATGTATATTCTTCACTACATTATCACACATATGTATACATATAGATGAGTTGCAGTAGTCGTAAACTCCCCCCCATGAAAAATTTCTGGCTACGCCCCTGAGTACAACCTTTTCAGAAATAGTTATATGCTTTAAGTGTATGTTAGAAAAAACTGAAATTAAATTAATAACAATGTATTTCTTAAATTTATAAAACACACGAAAAGCAGATATCAATATTCTATTAATTACTTACTTGGTGAAAGACAACATACAGTACGTAAATTTATCGAAAATGGGGCTGCCTTTTAAATCTATCAAAACAGCTCAAACAACTTTATTTTAAAGCCTTTAATTTATGGGAATCATTGACACAAAGGTTTTTTTTTTTTTTTTTTTTTTTTTTTTTTTAATCATCCTAAAATAAGTATAATATGTGCTAACTAAGGAAGTACCTTAAATAAATACAGTAGAATTTTTCAAATTCAAAATCCACGGGACTTTACCGATTCTGCATAACACAAAATTCCAGATTATAAAAAAAAATCGTTATAATCGGGTAAATATTAAAAAAATGACTTACTTTTTTTCAAATAGGAAAATGTATTAAAAATAAAATACATTTACTGAGAAATTGCTCATTAGAAAGATGCTATTCTTTTAAACATTTTTCTTAAAATCTAAAACATTTTCGTTCGAATACTGATTTATTGTTATTTTAAGGTCTAATTTCGTCTTGATAATTCAAATTCCGTAAATTAGCATTCCAAATTTAAGAAATTCTTCTATATTTAAAAATAACAAAAGGGGATTATTTAAAAGAAAAACGGGAAACATAAAAGTTTAAACACGCATGCGCGAAATCGCTAATAGCCATTGGAGGAAGCGTACGATTCTAAAAGAGATAACAAAGCTAGTGGAAACGGAATTTTGCTTTAGCGTTACGACATTTGAGTCAATAAAGACATTAGGGACAGCAAAGACACAAGTGGAAACGGAGCTTTATACGCCCGGCTTATGCCAGCACGCCGAATCTCTTTTCCACCTACAGCATGCGCATTGCCGATCTCGCGGACATACGAAATTCTTCTGACGCTGGAGAAAACGTATATGTATTTAGTTACAACTGCTTTCTTCTGACACTGGTGTTTTTTTTTCGAGGGTGGGTGGGGGTGAACGTCTACTAAATTAGTTTATGTTGGTTTCTACTCAAGGGATGTGACTGGGCGCTAAACTCCGTTCCCATAAGAACACGGCAAGTGAAGCAGCCTATGGCTTGGCCAGTGCTTGGGAGGGACTTCCCCCTCTCCGCCCGTCCGCTGTGGAACCGTGTACGCTAATGGGAGCTGGTGCACGTAAAATCCGTCGTGGCTCCAAAGTCCTCCAAGTTGTTAAACGATACCTCTGGGGGTGCCGATTTCAGGGGGTTGGTCCCTCCTCTGGAATGGGTTCAAAATTACGGGACCCCGAGCTAAGACGGACTTCCTCCCACTGGGGCTCATTGAAATGGAAGCCGCTCCTTCGGCCCATCGCCTGACTATATAGGGGGGATCTGTCACCACAACGCGGTTGCCAGAGGGCATTAGCAACAACAACAACAACAACAAGTAGGTTTCAATTTTTAGACCAATACCCTTAAGGAAATTTTATTTTAAACTTATTTTTCTTTCAGGGGCTTCGAGAGTAATTCTATTTTAATTCATATTACAAAACTTTTTTTTTAAATTAATATTTTTTTGCGCAAATTCTTAAAATGGTAGTTCATCTAAACGTTCTCTAAAATAATGAAATTATCAACTGATAAAAAAACAAACAGCATAGTATGAAGTTAGTTTTCTAAAAAGCGACATAAAACCGATTATAAAAAATAATTTTTTGAGTAATTTTCTATTTTATTAATGATTATAGTCATTAATTAATTTAATGAACAATTTTGAGATGTATCATTAACTTAGTTAAAAACTTATAGTGTATCATAATATAGTTAAAAATTTAACTTAGAGATAGCTTTAAACTGAAAGCAAACATTGCATTAATAAATTACATTGCATTAGAACAATAGAACGAGTAACTAGATTATCTTTAATTAAGAACGAGATTATTAAATTAATAATTTTAACGAAACTTAACTTACGGTTATCGTTAAACTGAATGCAAATTAATGAATCACAATGCATTAAAACGATAGAACCAATAGTTATATATTGTTGTTGTTCTAGAATTACGGTCGGTTAGCTAAACGTAGGCTCTAAGCCGAGAGGTGGGGTGCCCTCCGTGAGGGTTTTTCTAAGGGGTCCTAACCCGTATTTACGCTAAGGTTTAGAGGAAACCACGGAAAACTCCGAACGATTACGTCGGCGAACGCAACCTGGTTTCGAACTAGGCACCTTCCGTCTCCCAGTTCAGAGCGCTATGCGTTCGGCCACTGATGGGGTCCTGTCCGTGGCTCTTTGACCACATAGGACATATTTTTTTATATTTTAATTACGTTGGACAACGTATTCTTTTCCCCTTCATGGGGCCCCTTTGCAAAGCCACAAGAGTGTAACTTTATTTCCCACCTTTCAATCTTATCAGCTGCGAAATAAAAATAAAATAATAGTTGACGCCACTTTTTCTCCCTGCTCTTTTCGCCTGCTAAAAGAAAATAACAATAATAACAGCTCTTTGCTCACATATGGGTCTGCTCTGGTTGAAGCAGGTGTGTTTTCTTCTTGCGGCTTTCTCTTCTGTGTAAAGAAACATCTGCTGGCGTCTCGATTGTTCTGGAAAAAACGAGACTCTCTCTCCTATTGGGATACGCTTAACGGCCACTTTTGAGCAGTTGGGCTATTGGTTTTTGGTGGGGCAAGCCACTCACTTCATGTGAGGCGGTCTTGTCCACCGTCACGTAAGGCACAGGCCTTGCATGCAATCGCACGGATTCGCATCTAGTTCGTGTGATCAGTTCGTGTGAGGCGGCCTTCGCCCATCGACACGCCATGCTGCTTTAGCATCAGTGCCGTAATTCTTTTATTACAATGTTCCCCCAGCTTTCCATATTTATATATGTGCTTTTCGTTCCAAGTTTTTGTGTTAAAGAAAATTTGATGTTTTACAGAATAAAATTAATACCTCTGGAGAGTAATATGTGTGATCTCATATGTGTGAATTTTGTGTGCACTATCCCGGAAAGAAGTGAAAAGAAGTCGACAAGTGATAAGATGGCATTGTTCTTCCATAACAATATTATGTTTCAAAAATTAGTCGGCTGCATATTTCTTTTATGAACCTATGGTTGTGTATTGCAATCTGCTGTGATTGCCAGCGTGCTTGTGAAGTCGAATTTAGTTTGCTTGCGTTCAAGAAAAAGGGATGTGGTGTTGCTTTAACAAAAACCTTTTTACAGTGCTACATTTCGCTGACGTATATCTTTACTACGCACTATGGATTTTTGACACATTTTTATTTTTGATACAACGCTGTGTTCTTAAAGATTCTTCGTAACACATATGACAACAAATTATATACCTACCAACCATCTTTTACGATCACCTCCACAACTTCTTCATTACAAGCCCAATAGTTATATATAGTAAAAAGTTAACTTACGTTTAGAATTAAACTGAATGCAAATTAATGAAATAAAATCAAAGATGGCTGTAAGGATACTAATCTGTACTCGACCCAAATTATAAATAGAAAATTACTCAAAAAATTATTGATTATAATCAGTATTATGCCTCTTATTATAAAATTCTAACAAAAACATGTCAAGTTTCTGTTACATGTTACAAAGAACTTGTGACTTTTTTAATCAAATACTCTTATACTCAAAGATATAGGAATCTATAGATTGAGCATAACGAGAGAAAACTTGTTGCCTCCAAATGGTAGGCATGATAGTGGCATGCGCATGCGCAGAATGGCAATAACTTACATTATAATGGTATTTTCAATAATTTTAGAAAAATCTGTATTTGAAAAAGTATTCGTATCGAAATATTTTCCCTCGAACTTATTTATTTTTCTGAAGTATTGTAAAGAATGTTCTATTTTACATCAACGGCAGCCATGATAGTGGCAGAAATGGGTGCGTTTTTGGCAACAAAAAGCACATGATTAGGAACATTGGATGAGCAATCTAGGTATTCCTAAATCTATGCTGATACTGCATAAAAACAGATTTGTATATTTATTTACATAACTTAGTGTCAAGCAAACTTCTGAAATTTGCCCATGAAACTAATTTATTATCTTCTGACCGTACCCCTAAAAAGTAATGATATCCCCATGCAAAAACCCTTAACGGGTTAACTATGCAAAAGGGCAAGCAAAATTTTCATATACATTTAACTTAGTTTGGTTACTATGACACTAACTAAATATTTACGTAAATTTTACTAACCCTTCTGGATAGCGTGACGCAAAAGATAAATTAAACTATTGAAATAAATTCATTTGAATGCATTGTATAGACTCGGTGAAAGTGTGATACATTTGACAGTGTATTTCATCATTAAAAGTATTGCTTAAATGCGATAATCTTCTTTAGAAAATAAAACGAAAGTAACTGTAATGGAATTTAAAAACAAATCTTTAAAAATTCCAGTAGGGCGTCACTCCAAATTTGATATCATTATTTTTAAGACCCATATTTAAAATTCATATAGCTATAAAGTAAAATGCTGCGTCACAAATTTTTAACCCGTTAAGGGTTTTAGAGCAAGAGCCAGGCGACCGCCAGACCTATAGTATAAAAGCTGAAACTTTCTCTGCGCATACCCGCCAACAGAGGTAGGAACAATCGGCCGATATAAAGTTTGGATGATCGTGGCTTTGTCAGGTAACAGGTGGCAAAGGTGTATAAAATTGCCGAAAATTTCGTCATTTCATAAAGCTTAATTTTTTTATATGTTCTTCTTCGCAGTACTAGAAATCACTTTATCCCTTGCCAGACACTTTTCCATCGTGGCAAACCCCCGCCAGACAATCTCAAAGTCTTGAAAAACGTAATTCTATTACGAGCGCGCTGCAAGAAAATTCGCGCGTAAGAAAGTTCAGAAGTAGCAGTATGAAATGTGCTTGGCACTTTGTTACAGCTTGACGTACTTCGTCGCGGGAGTTTACGAACACAACAGTTTTCCATGACTTTGAGATTTTCTGGCGGGGGTTTGCCACGATGGAAAAGTGTCTGGCAAGGGATAAAGTGATTTCTAGTACTGCGAAGAAGAACATATAAAAAATTAAGCTTTATGAAATGACGAAATTTTCGGCAATTTTATACACCTTTGCCACCTGTTACCTGCCAAAGCCACGATCATCCAAACTTTATAGTGGCCGATTGTTCTGTTGGGGGGTGTGCGCAGAGAAAGTTTCAGCTTTTATACTATGACGAAGGTCTGGCGGTCGCTGGCTCTTAGACTATTTTTGCATGGGGTTATATATTTCCTGTGTTCGGAATAAACGAGCCGATAGGAGAGACCGCCATTTTCACCCACACTTGAAACGGGCTTAGGGAAAAGATTCTCTCAGCTTTTCCTCCTTTTCCCCGCTTTTTGCATGTGGTTTCGAGTGAAATAGAAATAATACATTGCAATAATGTGAAAAAGATCATGCACCTCAAAATTTGTCTTGCAGGGGCTTTTATAAGCATTTTTTTAAACAGAATACATCGATAAGTTCGAGAACTGTTCCTTTAAAATATCAGATGAGCTTGCCGTTGTGGCACACTTTTAAAATATTTCTACTGAAAAAGTGAAAAAATAGATTTTCTCAAAATTGGATAGGTTTATGTTGTTTGTATGACACATTCACGATACCAATTGCCCATTTAGTTATCATATACGATTGATACATTATTTGCTTTTTAGCGTTTCTTTTCTTTTTTTTTCTCTCCTTCGTTGTCTTTTCTTTTTTTTTCTTTACAACCTTCTTATGAACCATTCCAAACTTATTATGTTCTTTTAATGTATAATGTAAGGTTTAAATGGTTTCTATAGCAACCAACTTACACAATTCACTCAAAAAAACTGAATTGTATCTTTGCAAGTTACTAGCGCTAACCTTTAACAGACGGAATTCAGATCCGGCATATTTTAAATTAATTTTTTGTATATTTGTTTTCTGATCCGTTAATTAAAGTATATTAGTCATTTAAAATGGGGGGGAGGGGGAATTGTATACAATTTTCACTGTGTTGTGTTCGCAATTGGGAAGAGTGGTCATTTCTGACTTATGACTTCTGACAAACTTTTAAACTGGTTTCAAAAACGGAATATAATGATAGGTAGTTTAAATGATAAATGAAATATTAAGAATTAATGAAAGATCTATTTATAAATTTAAGTAAAGATATGAATTAAGTTTGAAGAGGGGAAGGGCTGTATTAAGATAGCTCTGTAAAAATTTATGAAAATGGCCACTTTTATGAATTTTATCCAGTTTCCCACTAATGATAGAAATATAACTTGTGTTTTAGAAAAATCAAGTCATTTTTTAACTATATCTGCTAATTTCTTTTTTATTTGATGTTTCCAATCGGGGACATTAGCCTGTAAAAGGTTAAGAAGTATCCAGATAAAAATAAGCAGTTGAAAGTTTAGGTGCACTTTTTGAAAAATTTTTGAAGCCGATTGTACGTCGCGGTACGTATCATCGTTCTTCGCCGGCGCGCCGGCCTAGACCTCGGCGGCAGCGAGGAAATACAAATGATCGGCGGTAACGGCGCAGACTTCTAGTTTGTTGATGTCGACTTAACGTGTTCCCAAAAAACTATTTCTTTATATATCGCTTTAGAGAAGGTAAACAGCACTAAATAATTGTTGGGCAAAAAATTCTCAAAATTATGTCATTCAGATATCAAAGCCTATATAGGAAATATATATTTCTTTCAAGGGAAAAGCTTTGTATTATAGGTTTGGTGAATTTTTTTTAATCATTAAATTTTAGCAAAACAGGTTTAAACTAAATAATGGTTGGGGAAACTTTTACATAAAATATGTGTTTAAATTAAGGTGACCATACGTCCTCGAAATTCGAGGACAGTCCCCAAATTTAGATTTTTTTTTCATTTTGTCCCCAAAAATACTTTGTCCCCAAATTTAAAGATTTGTACATTTTCCCCTGAAAGTTTCCGTTTAGTTTATTTCTTTCAGAAAAAATTGAAGAAATAAGAAAAATAAACCAACTAAAAACGCCATTTACTCAGAGAAACAATGAAATTCGATCTCTGAAAACCTTTGTTGTCATTGTGTGTGTAGCGTGTAAACACATTTTAATCGATGAATATTTCAAACATATATACCAAATTGAAGCTCAATCGAATGTACCGTTTAAACACTAGCGCACTTTCAAGAATTTCCCTCATAGGCCATAATGTAAAATAAATCTTTGTCGTAGCCCTGTAGAAAAACTATAAGTCCTATACACATCAAAATCAATACCGGTCTTACGATGGTGGTTTATAACATATATACCCAATTTGAGCTCAATCGAATGCCCCGTTTAGGAGCTATCGTGTTTACTCACATACACACAAACACACATACATCTCGTAAAAACAGCATAAATGAATTCAGAAGACCTCAAAACATGTAAATACACCAAAATCTCGAAGTCGAATTTTTTCATGATTACAATTCTTTCCTTACATGGTACACCCTCCAAAAAAAGTTTTCGAGCAAAAGAGAAATTTCCTATTTTAGATTTGAGAATAATAATTGAGTTTTTGAAAAACGCGCAACTTGATAGAAATATCGAAAGCCATATTTATACATTCATATTCTATGATAAATAATTTTTAATATACGAAACCAACCTAGGAAATTTCTCTCTTGCTCGAATACTTTTTTGGAGGTTGTACATTTTTTTAACAATAAACAAGTACAAATGCAAACTCATATTATTGTTTTTTTAATCAATAAAACATGTACCGAGCCGGATTTTATCGAACTTATATATATATATATATATATATTTATAAGCAAGCCAGCTACCAGACCCCAACCTCTCCAGCCAAGAATTCCCAGAAAGAACACATGTTTATAGAAGTACTAATTGCAACTAGGAAATAGAATCGAATTTAGAAATTCTCTACGATATATATATATATATATATATATATATATATGTATGTATATATATAGTGTAATATTTATTTTATTATTTATTCATTTAATTATTACCATTTTTATTTATTCATTTGATTATTACCAATTTTATTCTTTTTATTTATTCATTCTTTTCCTTTCCATACTTCCAAAGTATTATTAATATATCATTTTTTATTCACACTCCATGGCATTACTAGTCTATTGATTGCATTAAGCCTTCTCTGATGGCAACATGCACTAATACTGCCTCCATTACTGAGCTTTGATCTTCGTGTCGGTCCACTTCCTCGTTGTTTATTTCTAATAGCTACGGTCGCGCCCCCAAGTTACAAAAGGACCCTAATTTTGGTCAGGTAACTTGCAGAAACCTAGCTATTATTGTTTTTTTCGATTAAATTGAAATGTGTGTGTGGTGGCGCCTGATGATAGAGCACACCATTTCAATATTAATTCCATTTTCCGTCTATTTCTGATTACATGTGATTAGGCTTAAAAGCACACCAGTTCTAATTTGGCGCTTTATATTCAATTTTTCCACTCTTTCATTGCCTTAAAAGGCTATATTTAAACACTTATCCGGTATAAGCTCGTTAATTGGCACCATGTGCTATCTACTTTTTTATTTTTTTATATTTTTTTCACTTTATCATTGGATTATCTTGGGATTTCACCATGCACACCCTCCAAAAAAAGTATTCGAGCAAGAGAGAAATTTCCTATTTTAGTTTGCAAATAATAATGGAGTTTTTGAAAAACGCGCCGCTTGACAGAAATCTGGAAAGTCGTATTTATACGTAGCCTAATTTGTATTCTATTAAAAATAATTTTTTATGTACGAAACCAACGTAGGAAATTTATCTCTTACTCGAATACTTTTTTTGGAGGGTGTAAGTGTTACCACAGCTGATTGAGTAAGGGGAACGGAAAACAAAATATATTTTCTTTTCCTTTATCAACAGTTAATATTGATATAGTAAAATATTGAACATGTCTCGAATCACCGTTCGTTTCAAAACGATCGTAATTCTATCCGTGAGGTCTGAAAAAATGAAAGAAAAATGCGGGCTAAGCAAGCGCAGGGTGATCAATCTCCTTGGTTGTCGCATCTCTACCCATAAAGGTCTCTAGTATTTACTATCGAGCGGAGCCAATGGGAGGCAACGAAAGCAGCATCTAAAGGTCACGTGATCTACTCAACTTTCCAAGGAAAATCTTTGGGGAGTTGGGAGAAACTAAGGGGCGCCTTCGAGAATTCATCGGTTATGCACCGGTAACACCGGTGCACGACCAGAACGTTCGAAAAGGCGGAGCGTTGGGCGGAGCTCTGGAATTAACCGCGTTCGAAAACGTTTCGGTCATGTAGCGGTTGTCTGCTCAGCGGGTTATTCTCAGTGGGTTATTCCGGTTAATAGCGTAGTGTTGCCAATGTTTATTTCTGTTTTCTTGGCTTGGAATTGGATGTGGTGAGGATGACCGAAACCGGTTGACAACCGTGACATCACTTAACCAAAGAATGACCGCAACTGGTAGCACCGGTGCATAACCAACCGGTGAATTCTCGAACGGGCCCAAGGTGGCCGAACGGAACGTCTCCATTTTATAGGGACAGTCTCCAATTTCAGGAAGTTTTTCAAATTATCCCCAAAATAGAAAACAGGAATTGGGGACAATTTTTAATAATTGAATTGTTTTGTAATTAAATTACTGGTAATTATTTCATTAATTATAAATGTCCCCAGTTTTGTTTCATAATCATATTCCCAATTCTATGTTCAAAAATCTGCTCACCTTAGAAAAACTCGAGCTACTCAGCTTCGCAGCCTGACGCTTTGTCTTTGTTTTCTCATGGTTTTCTCCTCCACACTCCGCTCCAGTCTCCTGCCCTTTTCCCCGAGTAACTCGGGTTTCTCAAAGTGGCAGTCTGAACGCACCCAATATCTCTCATTTTATGATCTTTTATTTAAGAAAAGATGTTTGGAATTGTCTCTGACTTAGAAAGATTTAGAATTTTGTTTATTAAAGATGATAATCTAAATTTTTTTTTCAGTTCTGATGATTTTTTTTCTTTTTTTTTACAATATTGAAAGTTGCCGGGTGATCCTCAACTCTACTCAGAAACTACAAGTCTTCCCCTAGTGTAAACGAGATAAACTATTCCAGAAGTCTAGTATACTTCTGGCTTAGTCGTTTTATGATCGTAATTAATAGATGTTAGGGGATATCGTGTGTTAGTTGTGTAAGAGCTAAACACTGTGTTCAATGATATTTTGAGTGTTTATGTTTTTATTCTGAAGTCTATATGCCTATTGAAACGAGATCGAATAGCGCTCTTTTTAGAAGAGCGGAACAGTTGAAACGGTGGGAAGATTCCGAAACTAATAATGCTCCAGCTAGTATACCTAAACATAAAAAAATAAAAATAAACTTTAGTGATGGTTGTGTTTTCCTAGCAGCATGTGCGGCCGGTGATACAGAAGAGGTGAAACGTCTATTAGATAACGGTGTGGATATAAATACCACAAACGTTGATGGTTTGACAGCTCTGCACCAGGTAATATATCATTTTTATTTGCCAGTTGTATGAAAAAAGTTTTCACAGCATTTTTCATACAATTCATAATTAAGTAACTTTTTGCATCTAATTTAATTGTCTTTGAATTACAGTATTTCCAGAATTTTGAAAATTAAACCAGAATTTGATGTTTGTTTACATTACAAAGCTCTGAAATTAGGAACATCAATATACCGATGATTGATTTTTTAAATATTTTGTTTAAAGTATTCATAATTTCAATGCAGTGCTCTGTGTAAATAAACATTTCATTCTGGATTCCATTTTAGAAGTTGGAAAATTCTGTAAATCACTATGTTGTGGTTGAGGTGTCCTAATATTTTATCGTGCTACTTAATATCTTATTCTCAAATACTGGCTTGTCTTTATTAGTGACTGTACAACAAATAACATAGATCCTATAGATTGCTGTATTCTTTGATAGCGTTGAAGTTGGCTTTGACTCCTCCCTCCCCCGCAAGGAAAAAAATATTAATCTGTTCTAATTATTTAATGTAACAATTATGCCTTTGAACATACCTCTTTTGCCCTTTCAAGGAGTGTGTCTTAAACAAACATTCTGAAAAAAAAAAAAAAAAAAAAAAAAACCCTAAAGTATCATCTTAATATTTTAACTTTCTTCATACTTAAGTTTATACTCTGGAACAAATGCAATAAAACATTTGATTGAGCTTGGATATTTGTTGCCATAGAGAAATGAACTATTTTATGGTGATAAGTGTGCCATTCTGCTAAGGATAATGTATAAGAATATATGGAGAACTGTTTTAATGGAAAATTATTATCAGTTATAGCAAAAGAATTAAAAATCACCGCTGGTGGCAAGTATCCAAGCTGTTCCCAAAATTTATGACTCATAAAAAAAAGTGTTTGAAATTAGAGATGTAATGAATATCTGGCTGATTTTTCAATATCCGAAATACCGTCGGATTTCCGGTTCATAACTACCAGATATATCCAACTTCTCTATCTGGATATCTGGCTATATACTACTTAAGTTCTATCTAGAATATGCATGGGACAGGATGGAAAATTATATTTGATATAATTAAACTTCCCCTATAAACAGGGCTCGATAACTAAAACGGGTGAACAGATAGTAACCAAATTTGGGTAAAATCAAACATGATGGTTGTGCACCCTATGTAAACATGGTGATAGCCACTGAAGCTTGGCAGTCGCTAAGCTCCAGCGACTATCGCTGGCCATTTTGCAGGTTGAACAAAGCTAAGTCAAATAATTAACAAATTAAAACTGCACGTAAATTACACTGACAAAAACAGAAAAAAATATCTAATTCATTACAAAATTAAAATCTTCCACCGGTCCATATTGAACCTAAAAAATGCCTGTAAAATCAGCAACATCTGATTTAAAATAAGCAAACAGTGGACCGTTTTTAACCTAAAATCACTACAGAGGATTAACCTACCTAGTTGAATGTGATATAAAACCTTTCAGAATTCAAAGATTCATTTTTAAAAAACCATTATTTTTTTATTTCAGTCACGTACTTCAACATCCAGAAATATCCCTTATGCAATCTTTGCTCTATGCACTTTACTATTACCTCTTTCTTTCCCCTTAGGCTTCACACACCAGCTTAATTTTTTTTGTATATCTTCCTCTTTTTTTCTTACGTCAACAACCAACATCATTTTGTTTAGCTTCATATTTCATTCCTTTCCATCCATAACATGAAACAATTTCAAATTCCCAAACTGACGATACATGTTTCTTTATGGTTGCCAGTCAAAACTACCACTGGCAGGGTACTTCACTCTCGCTATGCATTGTCCACGATAGCAACCAAACCATCACCAAATGAAACATGTAAACAAGAACATCGATATGTAAACAGCACCGGTTTCTAAATTCAGTCCCTAAAACATACTTATCCAAACACCTTATTAAAACATTTGTACACATATTTCAAATGTAATAAAAAACAAATTGGACATAAACAAACACTAGCTTCTGGCTATGTGTACATTAAAAGAAAGAATTCTTCAAATGATGCAAAATACTAAAAGATATTTCTGCAGAAAAATATACAGCAAAATTTTCCTTAAATGCTAAAAACACTGTTTAAAAATAATAGAAAAACACTAGAATAAACCAACTACCTCCTCCCCCACAAGAATTTTTTGCAATTTATATCTTCAAAACGCACAAAATTTATACTACTAAAATTGCAATAAAATCAAAACTCACCACAAACAATTCAGAAATCCTTATCTGGGCAATTCCATGGTGTCGGACGTAAAAAATGAACAAAAATTTCTCAGATAAATAAATTTAAATTTTATAAATGATGATAAACAGTGTTTACGTCCGACACCAAGTATCAAAACCATTTAAATTTAACTTGAAAATCTTTTTTATTTTAATTGATATGTTTTTTGATTAAGTATGATGAGCTGAGTATCATATATATGCAAATTTAATTATATTAAATAAATTTACATTTTATAAATTAACTTATCTGAGAAATTTTTGTTCATTTTTTACGTCCGACACCATGGAATTGCCCATCTATTGATTCATTTTAAACCTAAAAATTGTCTGTGAAATCTGCAAATCGATGTAAGCAAATCCATCTATCAAATAAAATTATCCATCTTTCTTAAAGCCTTAAAAATCTCCCATTTTTCATCACAATACACTAGTGCAGCAATTCACATAAAATTAAAATAACACAGCGTATGATAACCTTTATATAAATATGCGACCATAGAACACAACAATATAAATTCTCTACTGTAAACATATACACAGTAAAACAACCAACAAATATTTAAATAAACAAAAGCACATACCTGAAATTTTCCATTTGATTCCTTATTTTACAGCCATTCATGTACGCTTTTATTTATGATCAACATGCCTTTTTCTCAAAATAAATCCATCAAAGAGCATTGAAATAAGCAGAACTACTTAAGCATAATGTGGGCATGTTAAATTTTCCACAAAGCAAAATTTAAAAAATTTATCCAAAATTCACTCTATTGATAATTAACAAGCACCATATCTTAAAATAAAGTGAAATCATTAGGGGAGAGGAGGGAGGATTGGGACATTTTTTCATAGATATTTTTTTATTCATTCTCCCTTATGTATTTGTAGATGCAAATGATTAGATAATAAACTTGCATGTTTTAGCTTATTTTTAAAAAATACACAGCATTTAAATTTTGAATAATTTTATTACTGTTAACTAATTACAAATTAAAAGAATTATGTCCCATTCCTCCCTCATGGGTGGGAGGAGTGGGACACATTTGAAAATTTTTTAAAAATCAGCAAATGTCATAATGAGAAAGGTCAACATTAAACGAAAAGCAAGACTGCTCTACTGGTCCCACCAACTATTTGTGGAGGCAGCAATTTCATGATAATATCATTTTTTCTATCGTACTATGGTCATCCTGTTGAGGAAAATTAAAATTCACTTTCATGCAGTGTTGTAGTCCTAAGAAAAAAAGTGGGGGGACGCTCGTTTTTGACGAAATTTAACCTAAAGTTATTGGATTCATTAAACATAATTATTTCTTAAACAACCAATAAAACTAATTTAACCATCATTTCTTTATTAATTAACTAAAATGAACTCATTGTTAAATTATTGATTACTTGTTAATAATCAAAACTAAGTCTTTTTGATCAACCATGTAAGCTACTTAATTTGTCGTTGCGAACATGTATATCGGATTTGTGTGCTTGGCTCGAAACCCTCTTATAAGTCCTCGTCAGAAGAACAGCACAAAGGGGGAGGCTGCCCTTCGTGGGGGTCTTTCTAAGGGGTCCTAACCCGTATTCACGCTAAGTTTCGGAGAAAACTCCGAACTGTTACGGTCACGCGAATGGTGCAACTTAATTTTTTCCATTTACATTTGTCAACAATCCAATGTTGTTGTTGTTATTGTGAACACGTACAGCGGATTTGTGGGCTTGGCTCAAAATCCGCTTATAAATCCTCGTCAAAAAGACAACACGAGGGGTGCCCTCCGTGGGGGTCTTTATAATGGGTCCTAACCCGTATTTGCGCAAAGTTTCGGAGAGAATCACGGAAAACTCCGAACGGTTAGGTCGACAGACGCGCAATGGAACCCGAACCCGGGACCTTCACACTTCGCCCGTCTGTCTACCATTTCCAGTAACATAACCACTCTGTCATGGTGAGGCAATAATCCAATGTCAAAGTGACAGATTTTCTTTTGGATTGGTACGTGACTGTTCGCTACCCCTTTTTGTCACTTTTTCGGCCATTCGGAAAAGCATTTTTTACTTAAAGTGCGTTCGGGAAGATTATAATCTGTTCTATTCTTATGGATATGTTTTCACTACTGAAGTGTTTAAGAAACCTTTACAATCCCATTTGTAAAGTCTATTCAAACCGTCAAAAGTTTCCTTTTGATTTTTATACCAATGTACTTGCTCTCGCGCGAACAAAACGAAAATTTTAATTTCTTCACAGAATTTTTAAAAAGACCTTGTAAATGAGCGTCCCCCCTGAGAATAAAAAGTGGGGGGACGTAAGGGCTGAAATGAAAAAGTAGGGGGACGGCGTCCCCCCGCGTCCCCCTTCGACTACACCACTGCTTTCATGTCTATCCTCAAAAATTTAACATTGTAGGTTTCAGTGTCATTGTCAATACTCTCCATCCTTGCAACGTAGTAAACAAACGATCGTTTGGTGAGGAATTTGACAAGCACGAAATCATTTTCCCCTATATTTGGTTTGTCTTCCATCCAGTCAATCTCTTGTGCTATTTCCATCATCATGCACATGATAATCAAATATTTCATCATTGAAAGTGTCATGTAATGAAATTAATGACTCATTGCTATCACTGGATTCATCTTTGAACTGAATTTCTTTTTTAGTATTTTAAGATTTGAACGTACAGGTTTTAGTTTGCGCTTTTTGTTTTCTAGTTTGGCAGATTCTGCTTCTTCAATTTTCTTCTTTTCAGGTGTATCTGTTAATATGTTTGTCCCTTATTTTTCGTGATGGAATGTCATAGATATTAAATTACATTGCTATTAAACAATTGTACGCTGTGTTTCTGACTTTAAAAATATAGTGCATGAAGCAGAGATTACTTTAATTTCGACACTGTGGCCTTTGTATTCAGCATTACATTTATACAACGCATCATGGGCTAATAAATTTTCAAAAAATTTCATTTGAGGATATAGTTTTTACCAAAGTCAATGACTATTACAACAAAATCTAACAAAATGTTTGCTATGTTTAATAATAGAAGGGAGGACTGGGTGGGACATGTCCCAGTCCTCCCTCCTTCAGAGTGTCCCACTCCTCCCTCTACATACTGCTTTTAAAAAATAACTTATCACATAAACCATTTTGGTTTTAGGCTTAACTAAACTGCAGATAAACATACATTATATATTTAAGAATTCTATGACATCCTATTCTGTTTGTTCTACAGAATGCTTGAGTAGAGAAATAAAACTAAAATAAGTTTTCAAACTAACTCTGGAGATGAGAAATTTAACTTTTTCCTAGTACGAGCTGAAAGTTGAAGCTGCATAAACTACAAATAGGAAACAACAACAAGCTATATGTATGTCATCTGTTAGTGAAACTGGAAATGAAATTAAGTTTTTTATTTTGTCACAATTTTAGATGTCCCACTCCTCCCACTGTCCCATTCCTCCCTCCTCTCCCCTACAGTTCTAGACAACTTATCCATATTTAATATACAAATAACCAGAAATTTCACTTCCTAATCACAAACACTATTAAAAAAAGCTGCACACCACCTCAAATTTGAAACTCCAGCCAGCAAAAACTTTCAGCATTCCAACAGTCAACACCAGCACATGTTGCGAATTAAGTCACCCGCCTGGGTTGCTGTGTTAACAAGATCGTCATCGATCAGTAGCATTAGCAACCGATTTCAGTGCAGCAACCTACCTCCGCTTACAAAATTTATCCCACTGACATTTATGTGGAGGTGTTATGGTAATTCATTCAAAATAATTATTAATACACTTAACACTTTTTTTATGGTTGCCAGTCAAAAATACCAGCACCATTGTTACTTCACTCCCGCTGAGCATCGCCCACGAGGGTGCCAAACCCAACACCCAATCAAACATGTATACAAACATCAAAATTTAAACAGCACCGCATACAGAATAGAGTCCAATACAAGTTCAATAAGCATACACACTCAGCTTATAAAAATAATAAGGAAAGATTTTGTAAAATGTGCATCTAAGAAATTATTCTTACACCTACTGTTTCATTTTTTTGGTATTATTACAACACATGAAAACAATTAACAAACGAACGCTGTCCCTAGTCTGGTTTTTGTTTTCGGAAAGAGAGCTCACATAGATCACTTTACGTTCTTTCGCAGTGGATGAATGTAGAAGAATATTAAGTAAAATTATAAGGAAATAAAACATGATTAATATTTTGAAAAACAAATTGTACTTACATTTTTCTTAAATAGATAACTTTACTTCTTTATAAATTTTTTACAGTATTATAAATTCAAACAAAAATAAAAACTCAAACAAGTAAACATTTACAAAGCCTTTAGATGTTTAAAAGTTTTAAAATGTTGTAGAATGCTTGAAGCACGTCATGGCCACCCTGCAGAAGTTTCACTTGAATGCGCTCAACTGACGCGTTACAGTCGACGAAGAGGTTAAACCTTCGTCATGTATATTACAAAACAAAGAATTTTTATGTCCAATATTTACTAAAAATTGATCATGTTGGCATTTTGCTGTTCGCATTTTTTCCGTTTGGCGTTTTTTTTTTTTTTTTTTTTTTTTGGTTCGCTTTTTTTCTCATGGGCATTTTTCCCACACCACATGAAAGGAATGAGAACAGAAAAAAAAAGATCCAAGATAGCATCCAGGCTCGTAAGCCTTTCTCGGGATCCGTGACAGAGTAATGCTATTTTGTAAGTGCAGGGGGGGGGGGCTAGTTGGAATTTATGACAATTTTATGGAAGTAAAATAGGATCTTTTACATTTTTTATTTAATTTTTTTTCTTGTAGGGGGTGAACGCCCCAGCTTTAATTTTATCTTGCTCACAGTATAATTGCATTCAATTAATGAGTACTAATTAATCCAATTAATTTTTGCATTGCTTCAATCAAAAGGATCTCTCGCCTTCATCAATATTGATATCAAGTACTGTCATCGAATATTCTGTGTCAGATAACGTGAGGTCTCATCTCTCCACACCGCCATGCCATACGAGCCGAGCTACTGCTAAAACGCACACGTGATGTGCCCATAGAAGAATCCAATATATCAACTGCGGTGTGTTAATTACCTGCGATCAATTTCAGTAATATGCATGAAGTAAAAAAAATTATAGCTGAGTTTCTTTACGTTTTTCTATTTGTTCGCATTATCAAATGAACAATTTTACTGATTACACATCCGCGGAAAATATGAAAGGTGGTCTTCAGAGCGTTTTTCAACTGTTAAAGATAATCTGTCTGCAGAGGATCATTCTGTTTCTGTGACCATCTCGCTGTGTCGCCCTGTTCCTGCCACGGGGCTTCCAAGCATAGAACTAGAGTTGATACTTGAAGAACACTCTCTCCTCCCCCCCCCCCTACACAGACACAAACACATAAATGAGGAGTGAAAACTAGAAGAGAAGGTTTAGGGCCTTTTGGTATAAAATCAGGGCAAAGAAGTAAGTGATTAATTACGTGTCTGGTCAGAAAAAGTGGGTGCAAAATAGGGGTCCTGTAAAAAATGCCCTTGCTTTTTGTACAGGTCGAGTCACTTTGTCTAAAACCAGGGAAAAAAAGAAAGAGAGTTTCTCCTTCTCCCCAGTTTGAAATAACAAGCAGAGAGGGGCGAGTGCCATTTCTCCCCAGTTTGAAATAACAAGCAGAGGGGTGAGTGCCATTTTCACCCACACACCAAACAGAGGCAGGCGTACACCAGATTTGAACGGGAGAACTGTGCATGTTTTTAGTGTATCAAATCCCATATAAAATTTTTCATTTACAAAAAGTTGTCTTCATTTTCTTCGTTTAAACCTTAATTAATTGAGAACCAAAATCATAATATATTCAACTTATCATAAACTGGTAGCGTTGCCCATGCAATGAAAGAGAAATGATATTTACCTTAAATATAGATTGTAAAGGGAAGGAATGTGAATCCTCCCGCTGGAATGGTAAAAAAAGGACACGGATTTCCTGCTATAACGAAAAAAAATGAACACAGCACCTAATAGAATACAGACGTTGCCAGGAATTGGACTTGGCTAGGCTGGAATGTGAATCCTCTCGCTGAAATGATAAAAAAAAGGACATGGGACTTCCTGCTGCAAAATAGAAAAAAAAAAGAACAAAGCACCTAATGGCGTAGAGACTACCGGGAATTGGACATGGTTAGACTTCTCCTATTCTACCTGTTTCTGTGTTCTAACAGTCATTTATCGCTAATACCTACGCAACTACTAAAAACAAATAGAGCCCAGTCGTCAGTATGAAATTGTAAAGGGAAAGAATGTGAATCCTCCCGCTGCAGCGATAAAAAAAGGACATGGGATTTCCCACTGCAACGAAAAAGAAATGAACATGGCATCTGTTGGCGTACAGAGGTTACCGGAAATTGGACGTGGGTAGGCTGGAATGAGAATCCTCCCACTGCAGTGATAAAAAAAGACATGGGATTTTCCGCTGCAAAGAAAAAAAAAAATGAACACAGGGCTTGCCAACGATCCGAGCTACCAAGACTTTCACGTGGCTAGTCTTCTGCCATTCTACCTATCTGACAGCTGGATTCTCCGCTCGCCGTTAATTTTTTGCAGTCGTTAACTTTGCCCTGCCTTGAGGTGCAGTTTTAAGGAGGAGCGTCAAGGGGTTCATGTGATTGGCTAAAAGACCTCCCGTTTCCCTCCGGAGTTGTTATCGCAGTCGGTAACCAAACAACTGGTTCTGCCCAGTTGGTAGCTAACAACCGACGATTTCGTGAACCACCGGCGGAGAATTCCACCCTGAGTTCTAATATGTAGTCTTTTATCAATAATACAGATGTACCAACGGAAAAAAAAATAAACAGTTTCCAGTCATCAATATAGTAACCAGTTTGCCTGAATTTCGTGTAGTGGTAGTGCGAAGGGGGGGGGGGGTGGGTTGGTGGATTATATTAGCACGGTCGCCGTCCCATCTCTCTTTCAATCTCCACCTCTCTCTTTCACTAAGCGCACCTTGAAAACCAGTGGGGGAATGATAGCTACCTTCATTTGCAGAACTTGCAGTCCAGAGAGAATTTTAACCTGTGATCTTTTCAGAAAAAAAATCATATAAAAAATCTAATAAGCATTTCTGCACAGTTCAAAATTTAAAAGAGGGATAAATAAATGTTTAATCAGCGGTAAAAAAGATGGAAAATTTTTGCCCGTTAGGTATTTCGATGCGGCAGTTTAAAAATAGCATATTTTTAAAAGCAGTACATTTTCTTTGAAACAGGATTTCCTTTAAAAAATTCCCAAAAATCAGTAAAATCTAAGTACGATTTTATAACAAATTTTATTTGAAAAAGAAAACTCTGTAGTTTCCAATGATATAAAAAATATAGTGTTCCGACGAAAATTTAGCTCGTGATAACGTAAAATGCGAGAAAAATGGCCAGAAACCTTACAAAACACAAAATAACTCAAAAACTATTAATCCGATTAATTTCATTTTTACGGCATATGAGGTTCTAATTATTTAGTAACTATCTTCTCGAGGAATTTATAATGGGTGTAAAATACTATCATCAAATTCTTCCGAACTCCTATTTCCTAATGCAGCAATTTCAAATAAATCCCTCGTTTGTTTATTTCTGGTGGATGGAATGCATGAATGACCTTGAGAATGAAAAACCATGTGAAAAAATGAACACCCTCAGTTGTCTTGGCAACGCTTCAGGTCACGTCACGCCACATGCCGGTTTTTCATTAGCAGAGGCCTTGCTTTTAACCTGTGATCTTTTCAGAAAAAAAATCAAATAAACATTTCTGACGGTTCAAAATTTAAAAGAGGGAGAAATGTTTAATCAGCGGTAAAAAGATGGAATTTTTTTTCCCCCATTAGGTTTTTCGATGCGACAGTTTAAAAATAGCATATTTTTAAAAGCACTACATTTTCTTCGAAACAGGATTTCCTTTAAAAAATTCAGCAAAATCGGCAAATGTAAGTACGATTCTGTAACAAATTTTATTTGAAAAAGAAAACTCTAGTTTCGGATGATAAAAAAAATATAGTGTTCGGACGAAAATTTAACTCGTGATAACGTAAAATGCCAGAAAAATGGCCCAAAACCTTACAAAACATAAATTAACTCAAACTATTTATCCAATCATTTTTACGGCATTAGCTTTCTCTTGTTCTATTTAGTCAGTGTGCCAAATTTGGTCCAGATCCGTCGAGCGGTCTGGACACGTATAGCGAACAGATTTTCTTCTTTTATATATATAGATATATTTCAAATATTTCTAAATAAGACTTTGATTGAAGTAACCCTTTATGAATTAATTCACAGTATGTTTTGCATTTAGTAAGTATATACCTTTGCAAAAATGGGTAAAATGGTGCGAAACTTGTTAAAACGTGTGCCATGTTTTATACATTAATTCGTGCCTGTCAATGCCGACTTCACTTGTTCAAAAAAGTAATAATAATAATAATCTTTATTTAACGCTTATAGAAGGTAAACAATACTAAATAATAGGTGGGCAAATTTTTCCAAAATTATGTCATTTAGATATCACAGCACATATTGTATATATCTTTTAAGGGCTGAGCTCCGTATTAGTTTAGGGGAATTTTTAAAAATTATTATTCTGTAAAGGCTTACTTTTCCTACTCCGATATTGCGATCTTATTATTGTGTATTCTGCACCATTGGTTAAAAAAAAAATCGGTTTATACGTATCTATAAAACTTTTTGTAATTGTTAAAATTATCGTTATAGACAAGTGCTTGTAAAAAGTGAATACTGCTGCAGACAATTTAAAAATACTTAGGAATTTCGCCGGGACCAAAGAAATTATCGTTATAAGCAGGTTTATTGTTATAGACAGTATCGTTATACACAGGTTTCACTGTATTGTGACTAGTTTACTAACGTATAAAAATACTGCTATGTAACTCAAAGCAATGTACGGTATCTGTGATCGCTAAAAATATATGTCATGTAAATCAGCTAGAATATTGTCAAATAATAACTGCTATTAAAAACTGGTAATAATAAACATTTTGCACATAGCAGATATTGGTTTGACAATGATATACGTAAGATAAAATTGTATTAAAATACACTTTATTTCTTCTAACTTAAGGTTAATTCCTATCAATGTTTATGAGTTATCCCTGTCTTAAAAAATAGTAAATGTTTATGGTCCCTTAATTTGTCAAGTACTGTTTCCTTACTTACAAGTGGATTACTTACTTACAAGTTTTAATTCTTCGTCTTCTTCTTCTTCTTCTTTTTTTTTTTAAATATTATATGAAATACCTATCTTCCTCTAATTATTTTGCAGTGTTTTATCTCCATATGGGAAGTATTTCATTTTTTTTTTACCTCTTAAGTTTTAAGAAATTAAAAAACAGTATTAAAATAATTATTTATATGCTTAATAAACATTATGAATCAAAGTATAGATGATTGCTCACTTGATTACATTGAAAGCTCTTCTAATGTCAAAATATTCTATAGCATTCAATATTTTGCCCATAGAAAAGAAACTGGCTTATAACGTTACTCAATTATAGCGTTAATCTGATCCCTTCAGTGACTGTATTTATTACAAAGTTGAAATATAGGTGAATTATGAATACAATTGACAAATAAAAGTTTGGAATGTAGATGATCTTTTTTTTTTTTTCTTTCCCCGAACCATAGTAAATAATATTGCTATTTGTCGACTTTATTATTTATAATTATGCCTAAAGAAAGACCTGGTTACTTACAAATTTTATTTTATTTCAAATGTTCTACCTATTCAGCTTCATGTTATAACAAGAGTGCAATACATGCAAATTAGTAAAGTGCTAAATTATTGGTTGCAACTTTCTTACATGTAGGTTTAAAACTAAATTTTTATTTCTGACTTAAGTCAGGAAAGGAATTTTTATACTAAGTTATTAATTTTAGTTGAATTAAAATCTACGAAAGTACACATCTTAATGTCATATGGCTAGTAATGTAAAATACACAGGTATTTATACTTCTAAGAGTAAATACACTAGTATCCAAATCACACATTTACTGAGGTATTTATTTTACTTTTCAGTTAAATCTACTAATATAAAGTACTTGCATTGGTCTGTAATGTTATATTTCTCTCTCTCTCTCCTGTATATTATCAGGGGTTGCGCTGGCTCTTTTTAACATTTCGCCAAACTAATTTTATTTTCGCAGTTTGCGACGTTGGCGATCGACAGCGCGACCCCTGTATTATGTATTATTTATGTCTCTGTATATTATATGAGTAAAATAGTATTGCAAATATATATAAGTCCCGCAGTGGTCTGGGCGCTAAACTCCGTTCCCATAAGAACACGGCAAGTGAAGCAGCATCCGGCTTGGCCAGTGCTTGGGAGGGTCATCTCCCTCTCGGCTCGTCCGCTGTGGAACCGTGTACGCATATTCGCAAACATGGAAGGACTTCTGGGACACCCTATAAAAAGGTCCATATGCAGTATAATGGCATGTGGTATGCCTCAAAGTGGTTCTGCCACTAGTTTGCAGAGCAGATTTTTATCTTTACACTTATGAATGTATTAGGGGGATCCAAAAGTAATTCCTATTTTCGTAGGTCTGTATTTCGTCCTAGCCAAAAGTACTGAAGCTAATAATGCGAAATTTGGCATGCGAATTTTTTTACATAGGTGATAAATTAGATATAAATTTCTAAAATTCGTAACTAATGGGGGGGGGGGAGAGGGGTTAGGGTTACAAAATGTTCTTTTCACATATCTTTCTCTATCTCAAAGAAAAAAGAGGCAGTCATAAAATTCTTTCTATAAAATACAATACACAAATATATAAAAATCGCAAAACCCTATCGGGACCTTTTGAAATTTGTTCCCCAAAGACTCTTTTTTTTTCCACTTCTTTCTTGAAAGAAAGGGAAAAAATACTGTAAAATTGCTTTAAAATGGAACAAATATAAATCCCATGTGTAGGCTCAGCTTGCGTGTAGTTAAAAACTTGTTGAAAATTTGCTTGAAAAATAAATTCAGAAAAATGACATTACTTCTTGGTACACCTAATAGTTATTCTGATTCAGATGTACTCTGTTTCAGAGATTGTGTCAATATTTTAGAAAAAGAACTTAAGTCTTAATAGTGCTTTTCCTATATTGTATCCAAACGAATTAGAATTAGTGAAGGCACCTTGTTTACCTACTTCGGTTAATTTTCTAGGTTTTGTTATCAACGTATCAGACAACAAATCTTTATTAAATATGGTAAAAGCAATGATTTTAACTTTGACATAACGATCTTTATTCCTTTTAATTTCTGTTTCCATACATCTATTTTTTGAATAATTACAGTTAATCGTCTTCATAGCATAAAAAGCTTTATGCATAATGAGTACTTATCTAGTAACATATTTATCTAATGAATTTTTTACATTTATTAAAATAATTGTGCAATCAAATTTTGATTTGTCTACTGTATCTATCCATATTATGTGCAGTACAGTACTAAATGTTGTAAATTTCGAATTTCGCCGAGTTTTTGGTCTTCGGTATCGAATTAAACCGTTATCAGTTAAATAGGACTTGCCCTTTTAACTCCTTCCTTCTCGCTCCCTTTCAAAATCAGGGGCTGAGCTTTCTCCATCTATTTCTCGTGCCCGTGATATTTCTGGGCAAGAGCGTGTTCAAAAGTTATGTACCAGAAAGATTACAGCATTTCAATTCTTATGCACGGATTTTTTTTTTTTTGTATCTCATTTTACACAACAGATAACAGTATCAGAATCAGACTATTTTTGGCTTAATTGGAGGTAGTTTATTTTTAAATATATGGTAGCGCTACTCAAATATGTGTACACTGCAAAAAAAGTGTCAATTTTACCGAAAAAACTGCCAGCTAAGACGCCAGTTTATTTCCGTTTTTTTTTTTTTTTTTTTTAACAGAAGTCTTCCATAAATTTTACAGATTCTCAGTTTAGTTTACAGTAATCTTCCGTATAAGGAAAAAAAAAATATGGAAGAATTCTGTAAAATATACGGAAATAAATTGGCGTCCTGGCTGGCAGTTTTTTTCTGTCAGTTTAACAGACACCCCCCCCCCCCTTTTTTTTTTTTCTCCAGTGTATATGTGAAATGCAGTTTGCAATCTTAGCTCACTTTTTACTTATTTTCAAAGAAAATTTTACAAATATTTTTTCCGACCGGGGTTGAAATCGTCGCACTTTCGACCGCTTCTGTTTAAAAGCAGGCGCCTTGCATGATTGATAGGATGAGACTGTTTCATTTGCGACCGCCTTAAGTGTGAGGTGTTGATGCTGTTGATGGAAGCATAGAGGGAGGGGGAGGGAGGATAAGAACCACGTAAACATACACATGTCCATTTAAAAAGTGTTCTAAAAGGTGCATTTATTTTGCAACGAGAGAACCCAAAAACGTGGAAAGGATAAATCTATTGTACTGTAGATCCTTTTTAGATTTAAAATTAAATTTATTAAAAGATCTCTTAAGTAGTAATAACCAAAACTTTTAGATTTTAATTTAAACACGACATATTCTTACATAAAATCATAGCTGCCAAGTTGTACGATTTTTTCGTGCAGAAATTTATATTGTTGCACGATTGTACTAATAATTAAGGAAATCGTAAGAATTTTTCTTGAAACTTCTAAAATATACATTTCTGCAAATATTGAATGTATTTGAGGTTTTGTTTATTTTCAAGGTCATTAAATTTCTGCATTTTTTTTCCTACTTCACATCAGTTAATTCTGCTGTTTCTTTACCAACGTTTTTAGCCGGAAAAACTTCCATAAATAAATATATATATATATATATATGCTTCAGCATTCTAATTTCAACCGCTTTTTCCATCCCCTTTAAGAATCAATATTTTTCCTTCAACATTCTCATATTAAACCTCCCATACCATAAGAGTTCAGATTTATTGAGCCCTATTTTAAGTATATATATACTTTAGCCTTATATTCAATGAAAACCATTTAAAAATTAGTTCATTACTGGGAGCAAGTTTGGATATTGTAAATTCAAAATAATTAAAATAAATGTTGAAACAAAAAATGTTCTAATTTTCTAAAAATCTTGGTGTAAGCAAACACGAAATAATAAACTAGCGTGTTTACTCGCGTAATAGTTGCACTTCTTTTGCCAATTTTTCACGTTGAAAGTCTAGGTACGACTATTATGCGGGGAAATCTATTGCATAATATTGTACACTCTAAAGCTAAAGGATTATTGGTATTACAATAAAAATACTAACTTACCAACTGTCTTCACTTATCTGCCGTATATCAAATAATATTTTCGTCAGTTGCATACGAAAAAAGAGGTATTTTTCTTTTTATAGAAATATTTTTTATAGACATAAATGAAAGTCAAATACATGACTGTAGCGATTATGCGGGAAAAAAATATTTTGTAGACTTTTTTTCTACAAAACGAAGGGGCGGCTATTATTCGAGGTCAGCTATTACGTGAGTAAACACGGTAAATATGCCTAATAGTCATTTTTATTATAATTGTTTTCTAGAAATTATAGTTTTCTATATTGTTACCTTTTCCGTCGCCTTATGCATTTAAAATTGCTGAAATTATCTGTTTAATATTAATGTACTTGTGTTCTTTTACGGAAATCACTAAAGTTTTCCTTTTAGAAATACATACATGTATTTAAAATTTCACGTATTTTACTACTGAAATATTTAGTGTAATTTTTAGTAATAATTTAATTTAAAATACGTAACAGGAGGAAAAAAATCAGTTTTTCTATTTCAGAAAAACGCAACAGCTTGCATTCCGGGAAAAAAATATATATATTGGAGCACTGATCTTAGTACTTAATATGTATACTTAAGGATACAGAACATCTCGACGAGTAAAAAGAGGCATTTCTTGCAAAAGATTTAACATGTATTTTATTTCAAAATAGAGATAGAAATGAAATTTTTGATATCATGTATGTACAAACATAACATTGCATATATAAATTTAAAACAATGAATTTGATTCAAAAATTAGTTTTTAAGAACTAATTAACTTTTTACATATCTCTGAGAAATTTTTTTGAACAGCATGTCAGTTTGGTACATTTTTCTAAAAAACTATTTAGTTTATCACCTTAAAATTTTGTACGGTATCATAAAACATTGTTTGAGAATAATAAGAAGCGATTTTTGTTTCGGTTAAAAATAAATAACAGTAAAAATATTTTACTAAAAAAACTTTTAAAAACGTAAAAATTAAAAAAGCGCAAAAAGCATTATTTTCAAATTGTTTCTCACTCAGATCTGTAATGTTAGGTATTTTAAAGAAACCATTTAGTTAAAATTGTTTCAAAAGTTTGAACTGTTAACCTGAAACAAATTCTTACAAAAGAGTACCAAAGCATTAAAACAAAAAAACTTTCGAGTTTCTTTCCGAGCTTTAGTAAAAAACCAAAGCTTTATTGTAGCCAAACGACGTTTGTTTACATTTAAAAAACAATATTTTCACTTTATATAGTCTAAACAGAGACAAATTATATAGCGTCATACGAGGGGGTATATGTTCATAGGGTCATCTTAAGTGTCATTCTGTTTCCGGACCAAATAATGGTCACTTATTTTATAAAATTAAAACTTTTTTTTTACAAAACAGCTAAATTAGTCAAATCATGCTTAAGCATTCTATTTTCTTTCACCAACTTTAAAAAGAATGTAACTACATAATGCAAACAAGAGAAAAATACTTTTTACTCTACAATAAAAACATCTTCAAAAAAGACTGTCTCAGAATATCATGATTACGATTCATGCCAGTGAAAAATTTAAAACATTTTTGTTGGCCATGTTTTTTTTTTTTGTTTTTTTTTTCCCTTAATTGCAGATGGTCTAAGCTTTTCATACGTACATATATTTTTGGTTCATTTGAACAAAAGCGATCGGAAGTGCGACGATTTTAACCCCTGTCGCAAATCGCCCGGTCAGATATAAGACGTAACCGCTTACTATACAAAACACACCTTTAGTCACAATAACCCTGAATGTTGGCTTTTCCTAGAGATTTAATTTTATTTTCGAGTTGAAAATTGCCCAAAACCTTAAAACGAATACATACACTTATTTTTATACAATTTTCTTGAATAAAAAAATGGGCACTTTTATGACCGTTTTCTTGAAAATGACAAAATCTTTAAGGTGTTAAAGAACCGTTACTTATACTTGTTGTACATAACATTATAATTCCGTTTTCAGCAGATGTGTACATTTTAATATAATTGAGAACCAGAAATTATTCGTAAAAAAAAAAAAAAAAAAAAAAAAAAAAAAACGCAATTTGCTATAGCCGTAAAGACGCAATTTGCTATAGCCGTAAAAATGTTATTGACATTTTTTGCAGTTTTATAATTCGAAAGTGAAAGCTTTGATAATCTTGTTTCTGGTACCTGTTGCTCGTATCTTTTTTTTTTTTTTCCTCTTACAAACATTAGTTATGCTTATAAAAGAAGTTTAATTCAGTTAAAGGAATTTAGATGTCTTCAGAACAAAAATTATATTGTAATTTATCCATTAATGCAACCATAACAATGATGAAATTCATAACCTGTGAAAAAAAAAAAAAAAAAAAAAAATTGGCAGTAAAATCATCCAAACTTCTGTGTAAATTAATTACATTTTTATTATTCTTCGTCTTTCCTTTACTTTTATAATAAATTACTAAAGGTTTAGATATGAACTGAGATATAAAAAAAAACAAAAAAACTAAATTCTATAGTCCGCTAGAACACTTTTTTAGCTAATAAGTGTTAAAAAAAAGAATCGCAGGAAATTTTTGGTTAACAGAGGTTCGTTAAATTGGGGTCCGACTGTATTTACTTAGCGAATTTTCTTTTATTAATATTCTGTTACTAGTATTACTGCAGTGAGTTCTCAAACTATAGCAGAAATAAAAGCCATAGTGGAAAGTTTGCCATTTGGAATTATTATTATTGTTATTTTGTTTTTGTTATTCCGAATTTCTGGATGCAGACGTTAGCACAAACGAATCATAATTCGAAATTATCGGCTTTCGGGTTATCGAATCTTAACAGCTAACCGCTCCACTTATCCGTAAGTTATTTTCTATTTGTGTGATTTCTAATTTGCTAATACTTATTAGTCATGAACTTCCAGGATCAAGAGGAAAGGCAAATATTTTGTTACTGATAAGTATTAAATTTTATCGGCAGTTATACTGATATTAGTGCTCTGATTTGTATGGTCATCAGCTACATGTGTCTAATTTTTAGCTCTGTGTACTTCGGACTGTATAACTGCTCTGATTTCCTTTTAATGTTAAAAGGGATTATACGAATCTTTCATCTGATGTAATTTAATTGAAGTTTACGAGGGATGAAACTGGTCGTTTGTTTAAGTTTCTTGATACGTTTGTTTATAAGTTTCTTGAGACTCGTACAATCATTTCATCACTAAACTGCGGAGTTAAATTAAATTTTATGTAGATGTTAAAATACTAATACGAAATAATAAACTGTTTAACTGTTGAAGTAAATTCCTATTTAAGAGCATAGATAAAAATATATTGCTTTTTTGTTTATATTATATGTATAGGAATTCGCAGTTGAGGACAAATTTTTTAAAACTAGGATGTTGAATAATTTGTAGACTAAAATAGATCCGACAGATTTAAATTAATAATTTAGATGCCGTGGAAATTTTTGTCAGACTGGCGCCATTATGAAGCAGCCATGTTTAATAGAATCGAATTAAAGCGTTGACAAGAGCAATAGCCCCCACCCCTTACCCCTGGACGTGCCACAGACTAAAGATAGTCTATGGGACGTGCCAGCAAAAGGGCCTAGGGATAACCCCTGAAACCACGTAATTATTCCCGGGCCATGTTATCAAATGCTGATGGAAGAATGCGTTATCTCATTTTTACACTGGAATTTTCTCTTTTGACGGGTTCTCTTTACACATAGTACTATTTAAAAACTTTGTTTTTATCAAAATAAAAGACAATTTTTATTAGTAATAGGTAGTAAATCAGATTCTACTATCTCCAGAACGAGAGCTTTATAAAAAAGTAACTAGTATTTTTTTTTTTTTTTTTTTTGGTTCAGCTGAATAAATTCTATTCAACTGCGATTAAAAATTAAACATAATAAATTTTCTTAAGGTGGAATTTTTCAAGGTGTAATGTACTTAATGCAGAAAGAATAATAAAAAAAATATGTAAATGCGATTAAAATATTTGGAGCTAAACTCATCATTGGTATAACATTTGCGCACATCCTCTCAGGCTTCAGTGATTCTCACTCTCCTAAGAGATTGACTTCGGTTGTCTCTCCCAGTCTTATATCGCTCAGTAAATATTCACGAATTGCCGCGAAATTGAAAGAACGTTCATTGTCGAATTTTTCCCATTGAAAAAGATATGTGTTGTAAATAGCTCTGTTACAGGAATACACAGACACATCGCTTTGCGTTGCAGTTTGCAAATAAACATTGATTCTCTCTTATTATTCACGTTTACAGTATTCTGTATTGAAATTCGTGAGCGTACCCTTGATATTTCTAACAGAATGGCACAAATAAATTATAAAACAATACTGACTATGAGCATTAGTTGTTCGACATGTATTTTAGTGACTTTTTCACATTTTAATCAAAAGATGACCAATCTTTCCAAGGTAGCTCGAACGAGCTAATGACTCCAGTTTGCTTTTTAAAAAGTCAATATCTGAAGGAAAAAAAAAAAAATCTGTCGTTTATATGATTAAGTTTGAAAATGTTGCACCAGCATTGTTATAGCCATTTTAGAGGGATTCGCAAAATAACCAACATTGATTATGCTCTAAAATGGTGATCGAATGAAATATCTTTGTGGTGATGTCTTATTACTTTTGAATATTCGTTTTGTAGTATTGTATTCTACAAATAAAGACATTTATTGCGAATGCTTTCTATGCGTTTTTTATAGTTTTCTTTTTTGCTTAATTTAGAATATAATTTTTGTGTACGTGGAATGAATTATTAAAGTATTTTTTATGTTATAGTAATATGATGATCACCAGAAGTCTAGGGATGACTTACTTAATTCTTTAGCAGGATTAACACCTTTAGATATTTCACTACTTGAAAAGTGCTTGATTGTGTGAGAGAGCGTATTAGTGTTTTGAATTACTTCTAAAAATGAACTCATAGTCATTGTAAATTAGAAAGTCATAATTGGTTTGATTGAAAGGAAGGAAAAAAAATACTTGGTAATCAAGTGCATTTATGTATTCACTGTGATCAAGATATGCTTTTCATTTTTGCCAATTCTGAGCCGAGAAATTACCTTTAAACGTGCCCTCGCGGGTGCACATATCCATCCTTCTTGTGACCCCGATAATGCGAAATTTCCGTTTTTGATGATTTTACGCTGTTTTAGCCTTCATATTTGAAACCTGTCGTCTGGGTCTTAATTTATTCTTGTTGCGTTCGCCCTTCCCGTTGTTGCTCGGTTGATAGACCGAGATATTTGGTCCTTGGCCTTTGTCAATGCTCACCGACTCCAATGCTCACCGGGCTAATTTGAGCCGTTACTCGTTTCTTTGAACATCTTGTAATAGGTAGTGCAACGACCAGTGTACTCTTTTGGACATTAGCCAATGTTTTTTCTTCCGTTTGGAATATTTCTTATTTTCTTTATGTTTCATCATTAGTATATCTATTATTTCCCGCTGTAGTGACGGGAAATAATAGAAACCACCAACTATTAAAAGTTTTTTTTTTTTTTGAGATCTCTGATGTTGATACTGAATTATGTTTTACCAGAATTTTATCAATATATAACAGGAACTTTCCTCTGTGATACAACTTAAAGGCATTTCTTCAGATTGATATAATCAATTTAATTTTATTTTACATTTGAAAGGGCAGTGAAATAAGCACCCTCCCCCTTACACGTTAGTCCCCCCCCTAAAGAAAATAAAAAGTAAAAATGAATCAAGTTTTGCACCGTGATCTATTAAAGTAGTATACTTAAAACATTGCACTTTTTATTCAGTATTAGGGATGTAAAGGATGTTGATTTTACCGGATACCGGATATCCGAAGCTCCTTTCGTTGCCGGATACGGATATCCGGCACTAAATGTGTATTTAGTTATTCAGTGTGTTTTTCATTTTTTTTTTTAATATAATGACATCAGAACAATAAATTGTAAACATGCTTAACACATCATTTAAGTATTTTTTAATGATTGACTTATAATTTACAAAAACAAAACTAAATATCTTTACATATATGTGCATAAAAAATGTTACTTAAAATGTAAACAGTTAAAATATTCCTTTTATGTATACAGTGCTGGCAGAAGGAAATAAATTTAACCATGACACATTTATTAAAATACCTGCAATTGTAGATTATTTTCACAAAGAAACGCATACCTTTTTTTTATTTATTTAAGAATAAGATATCTATTACTTTTTTTTATTTATTTAAGAATAAAATATCTATTTTGATAAGATACCTTTGATAGATGAGTTATTTTTTTTCCAAACATGGGTTTAATGCTTTTTTTTTCTGCTTTGTTCATTTAATATTAATTTACATGAAGTGATTTTTAGTTTTATTTTAAGTTAAATTACTTTTAGAGATTGATAAATAAAAAGTAAATCCCTTTTAAATATTTATAAAACAGGATTTTTGAGGTTATGCATTAAATTTCTTTAATAAAAAACTACAAGTTAAAAAACAAAAATACATCTGTTTAAATGTTTGGCTTCTAAAATATATGAGCGTTCTTTCACAGTACTAAAACTTATATGGCACAAAAAGGGGGGAGGGCAAATTCATTAAAAAATAATTAATTAATTAAAATTTCTCCCTGCCGTTATAAATAAATTTTGAAGACAGAATAATCGGAGTTTTTTGTTCAGTACCCGCGATTTCTGGAGCAAATAAAAATATTGGAGAAACTCGATGGGGAGAGAGTGTAAAATTACATTATTACATCATTTTTGGTATTAAAATGAGAGAAACTGCGTATAATGAATGCACATATTTTTCAAATGATACTACACAGTTCTTGTCATTAAACTTCCCCTGTAAACAGCAGTCTACAGCTGAAAAGGATAAGAGGATCTCCTCCAAATTTGCACATGGACACTACATGAGATGTGTTTAAGTTTTTTTTTTTTTTTTAAAGTTCTGAAAAATGTCCGCCAAGCAGCACTTTGCAGCATGAAATCAGCTCTAAATAAATATGAGTCTAACTAGTTATAAATGTGCTCAAAAACTACTGAACAAATGTTGAAACAATAGACATATTGCTTTATTTATGTCTGTTTCACTAACTTTAAAATAATCCCAAATTGGTGATTTAAGATTAGCCATATTGTAGTAATTCACACTAGTATTAACAAATGTTTTTTTTTTTTTTTTAATAAAGCGTCATGAATCAGACTATGCATATCTTAGAACTGATTATGAACAAAAAAAGCATGGCATTGGAAACTCCTGGTGAAACTAAAGTAAGGTTTTACTTATGATTTGGAACCAAAACTACTGTTTTGATTGGTTGAAACTGGAGCAATGGTTTTAGTTCTGATCCCCCCCCCCCATTAAATTCAAACCAAAACTGCTGTTCTCATTGGTTGTGATGTATAGCGTATAGCTCCAAAGAAAATCACAATGGAATATACTTTTTAAAACTTTTAACTGTATGTCATTATAATATTTAAGAAAATATTAATAAGTTACTTTTACAAAAAAGTTTTTTTTGTTCTCTCCTTTTAAAGCAATTAATAGATTAAAAAATTTATATTTCCTTCAGAGAGTAATTGAATCTCAACAATATTTTCTTCCTTTGCCGTGCAGATCTATCCCGAAGTTTTCTTAAAAGCATGAGTTCAGAGGAATCACACTGTTCCTGTTGTTCCAACCAAAGAAGGCCTTTTGAGAAACATCCAAAAGCATCAATGTTACTGATCTTATTTACTCCAGAATCATTATCATCTTCATCATCATCTTCTTTTGGAGATTTTTGGACTTTGCTATTAATTCCTCATCATTGAGCAACTGGAAGCCTGCATCTTCCACGTCAAAATTCAACCAATCTGTGATTTCTCTATCCCCACAATTTTCGAAACCTTTCATTGTGCTAAAAAGGCTTGAAAACTCAGTAACACTATCTTTCACAATATCTGTAGCATTTTCATCTGCACCAGTTGAAAACTTCGGCAAAAGTTTTCGTCAACTTCGTCTTTGTGTCAATTGCAACATAGATTCCCATGTGTCACTGATCATATAAATGCAGTCTTTGATACTGACAGATTTCCAAAACTAAATTATTGAAACTGCACCAGATTCTTAGAACAGGGATGTTTGAAAGTGGGGAAGAGTACACTCATACCGAGAATTGAGCTTGCGATATGGAATTCTATAAAAGGGAATTCCAAAATATTTATCTGCACTCGTAGAAGGACGGCTTGTATACAAAAGGAATGTGGGAAAAAAAGAAAAAAAAACTTTAAAAATGCATGTTTGTTAAGAGAAAATTTTGGATGATAGTAAAAAGTGAAAAAAAAAAAGTGAAGAAGGAACCGACTTCGGTTAACATAGAGTTTCCGTTAATCGAGGTTCGGATAATCGAGGTTCTACTGTACATGCAAGATGAATTAAAAAATTAAAATAGTTGCAGTTTACTTTCCTTTGGTTGCCTTGAAACTACAATTAATGGGTTACATTTTTTGTCAATGAATTATTGTTATGGTCGATGAGTTAAACAATTATTTTCCTTTACTTTTATTTTGGTCTAAAGCTCTTTGAAAGCCATAGATTTTATTCAAAAATAGTGCCTACCCAGGTTATTTTCAGCCCCACCCACTAATTCAATCTTGGATAGAGACCTGATATTGTAAATCAATTTGATTGCACGATAAGACATCAATAAAAAAAATATATCCTTCTGTCTTATGTATCACTTTATCAAGAATGCTGAAGCATAATTTTTCATCCTGTCCCATGCATATTATAGATACAACTTTAGTAGTATATAGCCGGATACCCGGCAGAGAAGCCGGATGTCCGGTAAATGTACCGGATATCCGACGGTATTTCGGATATTGAAAAATCAGCCGGATACCGGATATTTGCCGGATATACGTTACATCCCTGTTCAGTATACTTCTCCATGTCGTAATGAGTGTTACTCATTTCAATTTATAGATAGGTCATCGACTTCCTTCTACATTGGAAAAAAATAAATAAATAAAATGTCGAACTGAATTTACTTATAGCCTATTCCTTGGAAAGTTATTCTGAACCTTTCCAAAACCGCACAACAACTGGAATCACTATGCATCCAAAAATATGCACGGTTTTTCTATTGAAAACTGTCCTTTACTAAATCTTTACTCATGAACATCTGTGAATGCAACTTTGCACAGACACTTCATTTCAATTATTTATTGGTGTAAACTTGCAGAGAGTGATCAACAACGTCAGATTGAAAATAAGGGTATTCCCTAAAATACTTGTCATAATTCATTATTGTCTTTATAGGCATTATGTTAATGCCTGTTAAGATGCACACCCTTCCAAATCAACTAATTTTAGAGGCTAAGAAATAATTGATAATTCAAATCAAACTGTTAAGGTGCTATCTGCCTGTTGAAAGGAAGCCGCGGAGTCCCTTGTTATCCTATGCGAAAATGTTTACTCAGCTATTGATATTTTGTCAGTTTTTTCTCCATCGACTAGCCACTGACACAAGGCATAGTATGCCTTTCCTGAAATTTGGATTTTTTTTCTAATAATATTTAAAAATATTTAATATAAATTAAAAAAATGATTTTACAAATTTCAACTGAATGTGTTTAAAGTATTCACAGAAAAAAATGTCCACATTTTTAGATAAGGCACAGTATGCTTCGTGCCAGTAAAGCCTATACGACGGAGGAAAAACTGAGACAAAATATCCATAGCTGAATGTTATCAATGAAATAGTTTTTCCCATAGGATAACATGTGGGTTTGCAATTAGTCTTCGACATGCGAATATCGCCGTAAGTGTTGATTGTCGGTTCAAATAAGAGTTTCGTACTAGAGATGAGTTCGGGCTCATTTTTTGAAGCCCGAGCCCGAAATTTCAGTTAAAGGTGAAAAAAATCCAATTAATTCATTGATAGAATACAATGAATTTTGCCGTTTGTGCAAATTAAAGACAAATATAGTTGCAAACTCTCAATGCACTTTCTAATTCTTTATTTATCCATATGTTTATCAAATAATGTCGGATCTCTTGACTAACTAATGAATATAAGCCGCTGTTCTGAAATATCCAAAGAGCTTAACACACCTTCTAGGCGCCAGTGTCGCTATTTTTTCCAACTCCGGTTATAGTGAACCTGGATATAGAGAACCATAGGATATAGTGAACGCAAACCATTAGTCCCGATTCACACACAGTATCTCTATCCATCATGAAGACACTTGGGTTTTAGTGAACTTCGGATATAGTGGACGAAATTTGATGGTCCGCAGAGGTTCACTATAACCGGAGTTGACTGTACTTTTATTTTCCTCATGAATCACTTTTTAAAATCTGTTTCAAGGAGTATGTTCAATAAAGGAGAAATTTTTCCCGAGCCCGGTTCGGGCCCGGGCTCGGGCTCGGGCTGAGCCCGTCTCATCTCTATTTCGTACCCGCCCAAAAAACCAAAGGCTAAACTTACGAATCAAGGAATCATTCTGCAGGAGTTTCGTAGTATAAATATACAAAGAACCCAAAATCGTATGCAAAACAGGAAGAAGTTGATATATCCAGTAAATAGAAATCCAAACAATGGTAAAAAAGATAATTAAAATGGAATTGGATATAGATAGATAGATACCAGTTTAATTTTATGTAATTATTTTTCCAACTTCAACATAAAGAACAATAACCTTTTTAAAAATAATAATACCTTGAGCTAATTCTATCTGCAATATTTATTTTGAAACGTAAAGATGTAGAATGCAGGCAGGGATAACTTAGTAGTTTATCTCTTTAATAAATAAGTTTTCAAATACAAATAAAATATGTAATTATCAGTATAATGACAAAAAAGAATCCTTTCCCAGAAGAGAAGAATGGGATATGTCTCTTACAACTTAAAAGCAATCGTCTCAAGAATGAATTCAGGTTCCGGAAACCACCCTGTATTGTATTAGTTGCTGCATTATTTTTCGTACTGAGAAATATAAAACTAATTTATTATACATTGTCTATGTGGGATTTAATATCAGATATATTAATTCTAGATTTTTTAAAGTAAAAAGAAATGTATATTAAAGCAAAAATTAATAACTATAAAGAGAATTATTAAATAAATAGTAGTTCTGTAGTAAGTTGGCCTGCAAAGGTTTTAATGACTTTTATTCTAACTAGAAAATATAGCTAATAAAGAAATAGAAAACAACCAAATCAAAAACAACATTTTTGTAAGAGAACAATAATATACTTTTATCTAAGGTCAGAAAACAAATTCGGAACCGTTTATGAATACCAGCAGAAAAAGATGGTACTACATTAAAGTTGAAGTTATTTTTATATTTTAAGTAATTAATTAATATTTTGTAATAAAAGTTTTCTTTTGGACTAAAATTGTTCTCTTTTGAAATAAAACTATAAAGTTTAAATGAAAAAAGTTATACTATAAAAAATCTTAATAAAATCCAATAGAATCCAAAAACCCACCCGGGTTGGGTTTTTAAAAAAAAGCCCGGGTTTTTTAAAACCCTGGTTCAAATTGCCTAATTTCAAAGATGGCATTACTTAAGAAAAATGAAAGGGATGTTGAAGGAAGTAACGATGTTCATTGTTGTTGCTGCTAAATTATTTCAGGTGTGTTTACCAGTACTGCTTAGTTTTTTTTTTTTTTTTTTTTTTTTTTTTTTTTCCTTTCTTGTTTTGTCGTCTTGAATTTCTGTTCTCTCTTCAAATGCTTCATTTTTTCTATGACGCTGTTGTTTATATGGAGCCTCATAACTCGCATTTAGCAGACAAGCCTCATATACAGAAATGAGATTTATATTCATTAGTGGAGTCTGTTTTATTCGGTCATTTGCACGCCTTTCTGCTTTTTTCTCCGGTTTCTCCCAAGTTGATTTATGAACGTATGAATGATGGTTTCTTTTATTCGTATAAGCTAGCTGCATACCGTAGAAATCTACATCCCTGAAACCTTCGAAAGACGAGCATCGCCAGAATACCCAGTAAAGCTTCTTGTGCAATCTTGATTGTAACCAAACATTTGTTTTAGCATAGTTTGGTCCACGCATAACACAATCGTGTTTATACGCTTACTGTAACTATTTTTTTCTTCATTATAATATGTAATTTCAATCTTTATCAAAACTATTTCAGTACAACAAATTTCAAGGGACCAGTGGCGTGATAAGGGAGAGAAGAATATACTCTTAATCTCTTCCGAATAGATACATTATTTTAACTACATTTCGAATTCTCAAAAAAAAAAAAAAAAAAAAAAAAGGTTGTCGACGCAAAAGTTCGTTGAATCTGCGAGAATCTCGCAAGTTTGAATGTCATCTTGTGTCTCGTTTTTCAAAAATATTTCAAGTCTCCTGTCACATCTTGCTTTCTCTCGTTACTCATCTGCAGTTTTATGTGTGTAAATTTTTGATTGTGTATAACTGGGTTTCATTCATAAGAGGAAAATTATATAAATTGTTGATTTCTACATATAATGCTTATGGATGTAACTAAATTTCCTGTGCTAATCAAAATGTAATAATTTGGCACTGTTTCTTAGTATATGCGAGTTGAAATTTTAATTTTTGGTTTAGAAAGACTTCGAAATTAAGTTCGAAAAACATCTCACAAAGCAAAATAACTTATTTTATTTATTTATTTATTATTTAATTTATTTCTTTTTTTAGTTAGGGGAGGGGTATGTAAAAGTTTCTTCACTCGTGTATATTTATTTTGTCTTATTATATAGTGTTATAAAGGCTTCATAAGAATACGTTCTGGTGCTAAAACTGTGCTTTCTTTTTTATTTTGATAATATTCTCAGCATGATGTGTACAGAAAACTAGCTTATGTAAAAATTTCTATGGAAGCATAATTAAAAAATAAGAAATTCGCGAGAGCATGAATTATAAAAAAAAGTTCCTTTTATGTGTGCTGGCGAACACTGTCGTACATTGCAAATATGGATATGACGTATTCATAACACTATTACTACAACCAAGTAAAAGAAAGTTAAAGGGAAACTGTGTAGTTTAAAAACAAGGAAAAATAATGTCTTTGTATATCTCGAGTGGCTTTTGGATTCTTCACTCAGCTGCTTGATTTTAGTTATAATAAATAATGTAATTTAAGACTTCTGGTAAGGATATTCAGCTAGCTTTTACTGTATTTGCGTTTTTTTTTTCATTTTAATTTTTATCATTATTTCACTCGTGTTTATTTTGTATTGAATAACCCGAGAAGTGCCAGCTGTTATATGCTCTGAAATTAATGTGTGAAGCGTTTTACTACAAAAACAAAACTTAATTTTAAGAAAGGAAACATATTCTGAAGTGTGAAAGATGAATGGCTCATAAATAAAAGCCTTGCTTTTATGTGTAAAATAATAATAAAAATCTTGTAAATTTTACTCCGCTTAGTGTTTCTAATTTCGTGTTCATTTTTAAGATTTACAGTGACATTCCCATCATTTCACGGCTGCTTTCTTGAGTATGCTATCATCCCCTCCGACCAACTTTTTCCCAGTATAAGTATTTTGGGCTCCCCCTCCCCCCCTCCCCTCACGTTCTCTTGCTGTTTTAATGGGGAAAATGTGTTAAAAATGGGAAATAAATATGCTCCAAATATAGTTTTAAAAGCCGTTAGGAGTGGTATAGCGTTTACTATTGCAGTTTTCTACGAATTACTGCTTATGATTATTATTGATTTTTGTTTCATCTGAGTGGTTATTTCCTGCCTGTAAACTTTTGTTTTTCTAGTAATCAGACTTTTTCAGCTTAAGGCTGTTTTTTCTCTTTGGAAATCATGCAACTTTAAAAAAAGAAAAAAATTAATTGTGCTAGACACCCGGAAAAATTTAGAATGTCTCTTTACAAGTACCGTGAACTAATGCAAACAATGAACCTATAGAAGTTATGAAACACTTAGAAAAAAATGCTGAACATACAGAATTTTGCAATATTTTCCTAAGCAGGTAAATTCTCGGTTCATTTTAAAGGCAATTTTGCGTTTATGAATTTTGTCTGAAATAAGTTGCATGGACCATGCAGCTTTTCTGTTAGTTTCAGTCTGAAGTGCGCTGGATAAAGAAGCATTATTAATTTTTCGAGTGCTTAGCATCATTGGTTCGTTTTTAGAGCTGTTCAAAAGTCCTGTGACGTCGATCGCTCTTCAGGTGGAACACCCCTAAGTTAGACCATCTTTGAAGACTCAAAAAACTAGTCTAAATGCAGTGTTCTGCACCACCAGCTTTGGCCTCTCTTATATACTTTTTATATGGAATAATTTAAATTTTTGTAGTGTTTGAACGTCCTTTAAATATTCATTTGATTTGTAGTAAGATATACCGATTTAAAAATAACTTTATTTTTCGTGAGTCTTTTTTTTTTTTTTTCTTTTTTAAGAATTCGACTGCGTAATTATTTCTCCAAAGTGAGTTTGATGGATTATAAATATCCGGTGAAAAAAGCTTTCGCAAAATGCTTTCAATTTACTTAAAAAAATTTTTAAGCAGCTTGAAAAAACTTAACGAAAACAAACACTAAGAACAAATACAAGTTTGAAACAAATTACTGTTATTATTTGCAAAACACTTTTGTTTCGAACTAAGAATTTGTCTTCGTTCCGGTGTTTTAAACTGTCCTACTGCTGTTTTAATAATTTTTAAAGCACTAAGACCTGTGTGCATTTTAGCGAAAGTGGCGTTTGTTTCTCTCGCATTTTGTGAAAAATGTTACCGTAGCCTATTCCCTGATATATAAACTAAATATGCTCTCAAAATTAACTTCACTTTATTCATTTATTAACTTAAGCCTGTACTTTTGTATAATTGAATCGAGTATGATATACATTACGTTGCATCTAACTTTTATCACAGATGTAATAGTTTTTGGTTTGGGCCGTAGTCTAATGATTTGAGGATAGACTTTTTAAAAAGTCTTCTCGTGCTTTTTGTATTTTCGTAGATGTTGTCCCGAATCGACTTTAAAGGGGCATACTAGTAAAAAAAATAGTAAATTTTTTGAATTTGTAATGCAGATTAAACTACCAACACACCTTTCATTTTAATTCGCGATCAATTGTTAAAAGTCCCATTTGTTTCACTAAGCACTGTTTAATTTATAGAAATGATTTGATTGAAACTTTGAACAGTTACTTTAATGCATTATCTGAACTATTTGAGCTCGCAATGCGACAAATTAAACATATTCTTTTAAACACTTGTGAAAAAATGAATGTTAATACATAGTGTGATTTATTATAGTTTTAATTGCCAAAAATATAATTTGAAAAGCAAATAGGTGTTTTATTTCTTTTTCAGAGTAACCGCTACAAGTATTGCAGAGGAAAAATACTTCTGAGAAATCGTATTTAAGCCATTTTCCATGAATTTCTATTGCCCTTTCCCAGAGTCATCTCTTATGAATTGCCTTTTATTTTTTTATCCCCGTAAATCTTTTTTTCTTCTTAAGTGTATTCTAGATATTTTTAACCCCGAGAGATCGTAAAAAATAAAAGAAAAAGAAGCGTAGGTAGAGACTGCATTTCTATGCTATTCTAAGCTTTAGTGGTAATATCTTTTTCTTTTATTTAACGGTGCTTGGAATCATTAAACTTTGTAACCGTTTAAAGTGTCTGCTTACGTTGTTGCATTATACCTATTGTAAATTTGTTGCATCAAATCACAAATGTTAAAAATTACGAAAGCCGATTAATGCATAACACTTCGATTATGAAACGCTTTTCTACTAAGATGGCTCTGACCACAAAGCAAACACGAAGCATTTCTTATAGCATTTGGTTAATCTCATATGAACATGAGTTCACTAAGTAAAACTGTGATTCATAACTGAACACCGTCTGCAATTCAGGGAATATAAGTCGGATAACCTTGGTGACTGGTGATTTGAATTCTATTGCTGGTAAAAGTATCATTTGAGAAATTTCTAGGTTTTATAATGTAATAACTGTTTCTTATGCAGTTAAACATTTCTTACAGTCTGATTAAATATTTTTTACAAATACTTAATAATTAAATATTTCTTTGAGATATTTAAGCATGCAAGAGGCTCTTGTTATTTCTCATTTTATAACAAATGCATCTCTTTCCCTGAAAACAATGAAGCATTCTCATATCTATTAATTCAATGTTGTATTGAGTAAGTGAAAATTACCACGAGTCCGAGCGAGTGAGAAATATTGAGTTAGAGCCTTTGTTGACTGTTGAGCTCAGGTTGAGCCTTTTCATTCCTAATGTGCATTTGTTACTGGCAATGTATGTGAAAAGTCGGCATTCAATAGAATGTGTAGGCATTTTATTTAATGGCCACAGTTCCTAGGCAAAGTACGAAATAGAAAGATTATTATGTTCTCTATTTAGGCATTGTATATAATACCTAGGAATTCTGTAGAATGACAAATGCTCTTTAGGCAAAATATTTAAAAAAGGTCATAAAGCTTTTTTTAAGACATTCATTTTCCCAAAATACGTATTAGGATGAGCGGCGAAAAAAACTTTTTTTTTTAATTTTTCGATTATTGTTGATACGGAAAATATGCTACCGCTAGTCCTATGCAGAACTTAAAAAAAAAAATAAATAAATAAATAAATAATCAAGCGCCAGTGTGAAATGTTTTAAACCTGGGCATAGAAAAAAAAAAAAAAAATCGTATATTATCTCATAATAATCGAATTGAAGTGAAATGTACTTAATTCATTACAGGTTTTTCAATTGGCATTCATTAAAATGCCTAGGTAATGTGTGAAAAGTTTAATCGTTTTATACTTTGCACCCACTTTTTGACATTATACTATAAAATGCTTAGGCATTCTATAGAATGCTGGCTTTCATATTTTGCCATGACATCTTTACCGTAGAGTGAAAAATTATCCCTGACCGAGCCCGACTAGTGGCCGAGCGCATAGCGCTCTCAACTGGGAGACGGAAGTGCCTGGTTCAAACTGAGGTCGCGTCTGTTGACCTAGCCGTTCGGAGTTTTCCGTGATTTTCTTTGAAACTTCGCTTAAATACGGGTTAGGACCCCTTAGAAAGACCCCCTACAGAGGTTGTAGATTCCTCGAGTAGGACTGTAATCCGACAAATGAAATCGAATTATCCCTCACCGAGGGGAGCATAAGAATGCAAATGTTGAACCCTGAGATATTCCGTAGAAAAGACTTAACTATTCTTTTTCTATAGTGTTTGAAGATGCTCATTAGTAGTTCTTGCAAATATTACAGATATTCTTATAAATAAATGTAAGTTTTCGAAGTTAAAAAGTATCTTATATATACATATATATATTTCGGATACAGTAAGGGCACAGTTGCATTTCATCCACAGTATCCATGTTGGTCGGTCCTGCTTGAGTCAGAAGTAGTTAACAATACAAAAATATCTATGAAATGATAGAACTGGAGTTTTAGAAACTGCCAAATATGTGTTTAATCACACTATGATGTATTGTATTAGAAAAAAGTGTCTTACACGCATTAAATATATATGAAAATATTCATGATTATTTTTTTAAAGAAAGTGGAAAAAATCTTAGGTTTTTTTTTTTTTTTTTTTTTAACCCACCCTCTTTTCCTACCTTCGCTAACACGTCCTATGGGTGTTATTATCAGTTTTACAATGTACAGTTTCTCGATTTATTGAATTCGCTTAAATCTTTCTTTCTTTTTCTTCTTTTTATTTAAATTATTATTTATACATTGTTGTCTCCATTATGTTATGAGCATGATTCTTGATTTTAAACGTTGTTTCTTTTTTAGTTTTATCCAATTTCATCTTAACTTTGTATAATTATTAGTATAGTCAATTTAACAAGGAAATTATTTTTACCAAGTATGAACTGTTATTATTTCAATTTTGCCTTTTACTTTTATGCACATGACATCACTTGCATTACTTATTGTATGTTTTCGTTTCTGCAAAACATTGAGCCCTAGTGATGAATATGTTACGCAATTGATGGACTCGGTTTAAATGAAATATCTCGCGCAGAATTGTTATGCTATTAAGTTTTTAATGTGTTGCTTTACGAGAAACCTACTTTTCTTTTTCTTTCTTCCTTGGGCATACTACTTAATTTTTCATTAAAATTTCTCTGTACAATTCGTCTTGGTGAATTTTCATATTTAATTACTGTAATTTATTTGGAAAAATGCGTTTCATCCATTTCTAGTTATATATGAAATAGCCTACTTCTCAGAATTCTAGTATTGTTTTCTCGTAATTTTTATAACCTGTTGGCACGATTACCTACCTTGTTTAAAACTTGTTTCCCTTTAAATTTATTTAGGCGAACACAATTAACTTGTTAAAGGACGCGCTCAGATCGATCCTTAACTTCGTTTATTTTCTTCCATTGCACAATGTAGCAATCTCTTTTCAATGCATAAGAATAAACGACTTTTGGAAATGAATGCATGGATTAAAAAATTGTATTAGAAATAAAGGATTTGAAATTGTTATTCTAAAAGTGTTTTCTCTGCGTTATGTCTGTGAATTGTTTATCTTCAGGGGGAAAATTCACTAAACGCTAAATTACTCTTATATATTAAAATTGGCAGGCTTGGGATGGGGGGGGAGAGTAGAATCTGTTGAGAAAAAATAATTTTATTCCGATATGTTTTCTCATTTACAAAACGACTTCCCAAAAATTTAAACGCAAGTGATGGCACTTTGGTAGCATGCGTTAGAATTTTCTTTGGAAAAAGAAATAGTACATGAAGGCAATTATGAAAGTTCGTCTTGCATCGTATATTATATTGCCTAATTATTTTTCAGATTTTCTTCTGTATAATATGCAAATGCGGGCAGTTCTCGATCGGACCTCCTCGGAGGCTTTTACTATGATCTCTCAGGAAAAGCAAAAAATAGTTGTTTCCGATCTTCTCGCATAAAATAAATAAATTTTATTGAAGAAAAAAAAAAGTTTTGATTGTTTCTGTTTTTTTCCTTATATTTGACGTCATGTTTCCGTAACTCTATAGAAAACTTAACAAAATTGCATTTTTTGTAATTTCTCCTGTATTTTATTTTTCGCAATCAAGTGTATGCATGTGTAAGTAATTTTTCTAAGGAGCAGGGGGGTTGCAGAAAAATTTCATATTCGAGCACTTTTCTAAAACATGGCTTAAAAAAATTCCTTGAACTCTGAAATGCAATTTCATATGTTAGTCGAAAAGCGCTATACTTAATCGTATTGATATCCACATAACTCAAGTATTTCATTGTTCAAACTGGTTATTTTTTAACCTGTAACTTAAGAAAAAAACCATTTCTGTAGTACAGTTAAGTTTTTTTTTTCCACTTAAAATAGGCTTGGTTAAAAAAAAAAAAAAAAAAAAAAAAAACTTTTAAAAATTCTTACCAAGCCTATTTTAAGTGTACTCATCCCAGTCTTGACACGATATATTGGGTGAAACCCCACATTATAATGTGTTTCTGACTTGTATCTGGATAGGAGCCCCCCATCGAGATGTCCTTGACTCTTTTTTATCTACGTTTACCTTTCTACAATTTGCTTTTATCTGTTTTAGATTTCATGTATTTTAGCCTTATTTATTTTATACAACACCTTTTTACCTGGAAAAACCTTTATATATATATATATTTATTTTACACATAGTCTGGCGCAGTATGTCCGTTTTGGACCTTGCGCTTGTAAACACCAACCATCCGTAGTACAGCGTTACCCAACCACTCTTCCGCGGACAGATGCCGGTCCGCGAGACTTTATTGTGGAGTTACCTAATCCGAGACTTATCTAATCCATTAAAAAATAATCAGCAGCAAATGTCGTTCGAACTAAAAATTCCATTTATATAAAACTGAATTTAATAAATAAAATACATTATCCATATATTATTTATTATTTTCGCCTGACGTTGTTTCGCAAAATATTGTTCTTATTTTTGCCAGTCAAGCTTCAAAAAGGGTTTGTAATGCTGTTCTAATAGAAAAGAATAGACCTTCTGTGACAAGTGATTTTAGATTTTTTATTGATTCAAAATATTGACTAAAATAAAAGAAAACTTTAATAAATAACATATACATACTCGCAGAAAAGGAAAATTCACGCCTTTTTTTTTTTTTTTTTTTTTTTTTTTTAAATGCTTTTGACTTCGTGCATTTTAAACCAGTTTATACTTTTAACTATTACTCTATCTTATCACTATATTTATTTTAAAAATCTATTCTTTTGTAATTAAAACGAATAAAACTTTTATTTGTAGTAATTGCACAACTAACGAATGTCAATATTTGTGACAATCACAATCGCTCTTATTTTAAAGTTTCATGTTAAAAAATTTTGCTCAATTTTAAATGTTTCATAGTTAGAATGTAATAAACTTTTGTTTTATAAAATGTGGTCTGCCATAAATTTAGTTGAGAAATGAAAGTAAAAAGGTTGTGAAAATATGTAAAACACGAAAATTTAACTGCCATTGTGTCGTTGTGCTGTGCGTTCTTCGGAGTTTATTGACACCTTTTGACACTTGGGTTGTAATTAAGAAGCGGTATTTATTTTTGATGTCTTTCAGCTCACTCCACTACCCGCTAAATTATTCAGATTTATTTCGCGATACGAGTCCTTTTGGCACAAACTAATTGGCGACCTCAGAACTTACAAGACAAAAATTGAAGATACATAGCTCTTCAATGAACTTCTTTAATGTGCTGATTCATTCATATGTCTGGAATACTTACTCAGATAAGGCAATTCTCAGAATATGTAGTTTCAGAGATTTAGTTTTGTTTTAACAGGAACTCATTAAAGCTTGTTCACTTGAAAAAGCTGAAATGAGTATCATGCAAATGAAATGTTGTTACATAAAATTGCATTTAAAGGGAAATTATCATTAAAAATCAAATAAAAGGCAGTGATTAGTACTTAACTGTTGTTGAAACATGCAATTATGATAAGAGATAAAGAACTTCATGTACATATGTTTCAAGACTGCTTGATTTTAGTGGTGAGATCTATATCTTCTTTGAAAAGGTCTAGTAAACGTACAAGTTTTAAAGTGATAATTAAAAACAGCGGCGCTATTTTGCCTGCTGATCTTATTTATCCGGATAACAAACCAAAATTTTCTTTATGATCTGTGGCATAGTAAAGTATTTCGTATCTGTTTGACAAATATCAAAGCTAGCTTTTTATGTGTGTTACTAATAGAATTCTCGTTTAAAATATGGTTATATATAACCATATGTCTGTTCATTCGGATTTTTTTTTTTTAACGCCTCTTCAGGTGAAGAGGTACGAAGGAATGCTTGATTCGACATCTTTAACATGCATTTGAAAGTAATTTTTATCTGGCAGAAAGGTGTTTGCAATGACTACTAAAAGGCTAATTAGGTATCTTTTTAAAATACCTATTGTTCTGAAAAATAATTATGTCAGCAAAGATACGAATTGAAATGTTGCCGAACAGTTACGCCTTGAAAGGGAGAGCAGTAGATTTTGATGCCTCTTGAGACGTCTTTCATTAATCGCTTGCACGGGGAAGAGGAAAAAAAAAAGTTGCGAGAGTTGTAGGACTTATTTCTTTTTCGCGTCTGTTTGGAGAAAGTGGCCTGCTTTTTAACGATTAGGGAGACAAGGTTGAGACTGGTGGTTTCGTTGGCTCTCTTGATTGTATGTTACCCATAAGTGTACTACAATCTGCGTAGACGCATCGCGGATAAATTTAACTTCCGTGCTGAGAGCTGGCGGGACAATGTGCTCTTTCAGAAGGAAGCACTTTCTATGCTCTGGTCTGCGTCATCATTCTACCAGTCTGATCACTTAGGAAAGCCGCCTGCGCCCCTTTCACAGTAGTTGCCCTTGTTACATATACTTTCTCAATGGCCGAATACTTCTCATGACTTTGTTTTCTTTTCTTTTTGCTTTTTAATGCATTTAAGTCTCTTTAGAATGTTTTTGCGGTTTTGCCAGGAGTGATGAGAATAGGACGTTTCTTCTCTCTCTCTCTTTTCTTAAGTTTACGTTTTGCTGTTATTGCTTCAAATTAAATTTGTCTTCAAGTAGTTTGTGCAGGTGACAACATGCATCTCGCATGTAAAAGTGGTTGAGGTTTCAATACTGTTACCATGCTTCCGGAGGAGATTAAAAAAGATTGCACTCCACTGAAGAGAATGAAGATTGCTTTCTTGTCTAGAGAAAGGATAGGCATTCGTCTGAGGGCGCGTGTTTGGGCCGGTTTCAGTTGTGTTTATTTATTCTTGTGATGCGAACTGCTGTGAAACTTATCTTGAGTGCGTGTGATGTCGATTCAGCTGATTGTATTGTCCTGAAGTGGTTGAGAATATTATTGCAGTTACTTGCTAGAACTGTTGGAAAGAGAGATGGCCCATTGAAAGTAAATGACTAAGTAAAATAAAAGGCTGTGAAATTGAAATCTTGCAAGAAAAGTTCTTTATTTAATGTAAATAACAAAACGTGAAAGCTGAGATAAGAAAATTAAAGTTATTCTTTAGTTCACTGATGACAATTATCTGCTCAGTAACAATACAGTACAATACTGAACATATTAAAAGCATTTAGAAGGTCCAGAATCTGTAAAAGGTTGGCCAAAGGTTGGGCACAGTCTGACTGTCACCTCCTCGTAGGCTTTTTGCCGGGTGCCCTATGGATTTAAACTAACGGCAGCGTCATTCTTTCCCACCATGGATATGGAGAATTATGAGGATGACCAAATATTTACCATCTAGAAACTGATCGAAAACAGACAGACACTTGCATGAATTTCCAAACAATAAATTAACCCTACTTTTAATGTTATTATATGCCTGTTAAAACCTCTACTTCATTTAAACGTTACCATTATTGCATAGAAATCCTTAAGATTAAAATAAAAGAAAATTCTCGAATATTCTCAAGTTCTCATGGGTTGGAGAATATTCTCGTTCTCCTTCTCCAAGAATATTCTCAACTCACAACACTAATCTGATGTAAAAGAAATCAGTTATATATCAGATTCTGTATCTATATTCGCGGTTTCGAAATAACGCCGTGCATCCATTGTATTGCTCGATTCCAAGATTTAATACAAGGAACTTTAGTTCCATTTCCAATTGTTTATTGATAATCACTTCAAGTTTACTGAAATATCCTATAAAATGTTATAATCTAGAATAATATGAACATTCATAGAGCATGAACATTCGCCAAATTTTGAGTAAGCCAGCTCAAAATATTATACTGCTTGGCTCCGATTCCACCTCATATAGTTTTCTGTCTCCGTCGTGGTCGTAGCACTAGTTAGTGGTTATATTCGTTTCTGGGTGTTGTTCTGCCCCGATGCTGATGTTCTGCACCATGTTGAAAGACATTACTGCTTTCGATCTCTTCATACTTTCTATTCCTTGATCAATGATTTCTCAGGCGAAATTAAGACCTAATTTAATAATAAAATAAAACTGTGCAGCAGGAAGAAAACTTATATGAAAAATGACTGCAGTTTGGGAGAAACTGTAAAATTGGCCTTTTTTTTTTTTTTTTTTTCTCGTTTATTATGTTTGCAGCTTTCAGCTAACTTCTCTTAAACTGGAGCATTTGATTTCATTTTCTGATCGAAATTTTTTCGGAGTTTGTGTTGTATTTCGGAGATTTTATAAAGTTCATTATGATTTAGTCACTAGGACACTTAATAGTTTTTATTTGGTTCGGAAGTAAAAGTCTCTTCCGAGTCGCGGGCTAAGTCTCTTCTCTCTTTATCTCCTTTGACAAGTTCCACTACCAGTGCGGTATTATCGGAACCTTAATTCACAGAAAGAAATACAAATGATTTTGACACACAAAATACAATAAATAATTGCTTAGTATTTTCAACGTGAGATTGAATAAACAAATAAAAAGGCCAATTTTATAGCTGGCCTTTTTTAATATACAGCCGGTTATAAAATTTCTGCTATAAAAAGCCACTGCACCTCATTAGAAAACTTTTACTTAATAGAAGTGTAATGCTAAAGTCAATAGTTTGAAAATCGCTCCTCTGCTCAAACAGTTAGAAACACCCGGTATATGTACGTGTAATGTTTCTTATATGATATGTGGAGTATTCCGATCAGCTAATCGATAATTTAAGTAATAATTAAAGGGATCTATATTCTAGTGTGAATAATAGCTAGTGTTAATGTGGCTATAAGTACAGATGATAAAAAAAAATCACATAAACTGAAACATATTATCATAATACTTTTGTAAAACAGTAAACTTTTCAAACAAAATATTTCTGTACTGTACTATTTGCGTAAAGTTTTCTTTTGAGGGTGGGAAAGCAACAACTTGATACATAATTCCAAAACTAGGAATTTGTTTTCTCTCAACTTTTTACAGTTCGCCTTAAAATTAATTGGTTTCTTTTCACTCATTAGTATTACAATTATCGTTTCTTAAATCTTATTTTAGATAGAAATTTAACTGTGCATTAATTGGATTGGGAAAGCCTGAAACAGTGATGTTTTCAAGTAATAGGTGAAATTTCATCAGTTGGAGCCGACCAGTGACCAAGTGGTTAAAACTGAAACTAGTAGACTGCTGAAGTTTGAAGTATCAGTGTTCTGCACTACCGCGCTCGTGTCGATACAACAGACTTGAGTTTTGGGCGGTTTTCTCCAAATGTAGAGTGAATAGGTGTTAAAAAGTCCTCCACCAGAGGCATGTTTCCCCCCCATTAGGCAGTCAACGCTTAATCGACCTAATTTATTAGTCTGATGTACTTCGATGAGCCACACGTTTTCGTTCATAGAAAAAAAGTGCTACTGTTTATTCCTGTGGAAAAATAAACGTATAGAGAAGTAAATTGCTGTAGTTTTTTCATGTTTTTATACAATTTATTACATAATTTTGACTTTCTGTATAGTATAACTAGTTCCAATTTCTTCGACTTTCATTATTTCAAACTTCGAAATTAATACGGGTTGATCACTTAATTTTTGCAATTATTTAGAAGTTTGAGATGAATTCTATTAATAAGCATTAAAAAAGGCTATATTCATCGACTCAATGTTTTCTGGCTCGGTTGTAGTTCTACTCAAGATCGACAAGAGGACAAGTATTGTTCGGAATCAGTTACAGTTGCGTTAAAATGAATTAGCCACGTTTAAAGTTTGTGCGTATTCAAAACACTTCAATGCATTAAAATGTTTGTATTGTGTCTGGAGATTTTGTCTCTGTGGCGTCTGTAGGATTGTTGATAGTTTAGAATGTTACACCCCCCCCCTGCCCTTCAATCTTTCCATTCTTTGCAGGCTTCGCACTTATTTATGTATCGGGATTTGTTTTATTTGTATCTGTCTCCGTTGTTTGTAATGTGCTTGCTATCCTTCAAAAATTAGCACTATCATTTTAGAAATATTTTCTGTCAAAAACTTCATTACTTCATTGAATATACCCCCTCAATTTTTATATATATATATATATATATATAATTATAATCTTCTGGGTATGGCCCCTGATGAGAGTCCCAGAGGTTATAATTTCCATTCCTTTATTTTTTTTTAAATAATTTATGGTTCAGTGTTTTTCGATCTTCATACTGTCTGGCCCTCTGTTTCTGCTGTTATATATATATATATATATATATTTTTCCTACGGGGTATGCCATTTTTGCAGCAATATTGTTTGTGTTTTACTTATTAATTATATAGATAGTAATAAACATAGTCAAATGTTATAATTGTGTTAAACCGCCGGTTTTAGATGAATTTTTAATATAAGTTAGCCGACAGCACAGTTTTTATTTATTTATTTTTTGGGGGGGGGGTGAAATACATATTTTTATTTATGCAATATGTTTATATTTTGCATTAAACTAAAAATACCTAGTTAAAATTAATTATATTAAAAAATAACAATTATGCTAACACATAAGTTAAGTTCATTAAGAATAATTAGTTTAATACCATTTATGATACAAATTTAGAAATTTAATGTATGCAGTACTATATATAATAATTGTATATATAATTATATAAATAATATACTGCGGTTTTTCAAAATTTTCAAACTAAAGTATGACTAAACATTTCCTAGAAGCGAACGTCAAGTTTATTTTTGGTTTTATCTAAATATCTAAATTTAAAAAAGGCTTTAAGCAACAGCTAATAGCATAGTAATTTCAGTCATTTAGATAAAAGAAATAAAGATCAGAACCTTTGACTATCAGTATACTAAAGTTTCCCATTCAAATAGAATTAGTAAAAAAATTTGGGACTTGAATGCAATGAATAAGCACATTCTTATAAAACACATAATGGTCTTATCTTCTTAAAAATAAAATGAACCTGATAGATGTAAACAAAGTAAGCATTTTTTGCTGATTATAGTGCTTATTTTTCTAAATATTAATTGATTAATTCGTTGCAGATATTAAAGTACATTAAAGTACAAGTTATTTTACAATAAAATAATAACCGAGTGACAAAAGGTTTTTGATACAGGGTTTTTGACATGACAGTTTAAACCATGGTTAAAATTGTCAAAAACTGTCATGCGTCAAAAACTAGCCAATCCTGGATCTGGTAACATGTAACTTGCTAATGCAATGAAAAGAAAAACTGTCTGCGATGAATCTGTTTATTTTCATTTTATCCCCAATGCAAATTTAGAAAGGTAAGAATTCTCGAAAAACTATAAATTAATTTTTTTTATATATGTAATTATATTTAATTTTTGATATAACCATAAAATTACTGTAGAAAATTTTGTGTATATTCGTTATTTCGTTTGAAATTATTTTAAAATATAACCCTTTGTGAGACTAGCAAACCATTAAAATATTTTTTTCAAATTTTAATGGATTTTAGATTTTACCTTTCAAGAATTTCTCAGTATATGTCTTTTTTTTTTTTTTTTTTTTTTTTTTTTTTTTTTTAACCGGTTTGGGGAAATACATAAAAATATGCAGTTCGACTGTTTTCACGCCACCGAAGGTACCCGAAAATGTATGACGCTGTAACGGAATGACATTGAGGTGGTACAAAGCCTAATGACATTGATAGCTTATGTAGTGGCAACATTTTTGGAATTACTTGTTAAGAAGCTTGTTAACAAGCTATTAAAATGCTTGTCATATAAAAGGACTGATCTACAATTAGAAAAAATGGCGTAAATTAATTTATCGCGTTCTATTGCATTCACCAGAATCAAAGCTTTTTTACCTCTCCCCTCCTATTAAAAAAGGTAATATGTTCAATTAATGATGACGGGTACTTATGAAAAATAAATTATATGTTTCTCGTCTAAGGTTTTACAAAGCTTTGCCATTTACACTCTTTTTTTTTTTTTTTAACGACGTATGTCACATTTATTAATAACCCTACCGCACCCTACTATATACGATTTTTCTTTTTATTAAATCGTAACTACATGTTTAATAATTTCCAAGAGTAAATTTTCTGACATAAATTACTTTATTTATGCAATTAAAATATATAAATTTATTGTTAGAAAAATTTGTTCTATTTAAAAAAAAAAGAAAAAAAAATATACAGCATTATGATTCCCAGTCTTCCACTTGCATTTCGAAATTTTACTATTATGTATAGCTCGCATTCTCTGTTACGAAAATTGCAATGCCATTTTTGATGCATAATATAAAATTTGAGAATTTGTTCTCACAAATTTCTTAATCTATTTTACTAACTTTCACCACTGCTACTCTGGAGGGGGGAAAAAGAATTAGATTTATATGAACTAATTTCATTGAATACTTGGAATCTCAGCGGCATCTTCTCTTTCATATCATATGCGCGACATTTTAATCTTGCTCTAAGATTTAAAAAAAAAATAATGATAGAATTAAGACACCGTCCTTGAGATTTGTTGTTTCTGGGAAAAAAACAAAAACAAATGAGATTGACGCCATCTTTGAGCGACCTCTACCGCATTGTAACAGAACGATGAGCTGTTTGGAAATTTAATACCGAATTTCTCTCTTGAAAAATCTGCGTCTTATAAGATCATCCCATTTTATATTACTAAAATCGGCGGGCAGGAGAATCTCTAATTGATAGAAATATATTCAGATGTTGGCTATATATATTCCAGTCTGAGTACCAGATCTGGAAAAATTTTTAAATGTCGTGAGGGGCCATATTGCATGCCGTTTTTGTATTCTTTATCTGTATATATTTCGTAAAAGTGAGAATGGCAGGCAGGGGGTGGGCATTGACGAAGCAACTTTCATTCTGTACTAGATTTATTAAATAGACTTAAATATGTGTAAGATGATGCCTGACTATTTACAAATGGAGAGGGCAGAATACACGTCTGGATTTACTGATGTAAAAGTGTGGAGGACAAAGGGGGGGGGCACCTACCCTTGAATCTCGGAGTTTGCTTGTAGGCTATTTGCAGCTAGAGAATCGTTCCATTATTTATATCCAGTTTTCTCAAAAATTAATTAAAGCACCATAAGCGGAAAATTTTCAAAATTATTGGGGGGGCCGGGCCCCACAACCACATATATTCACGTCAGTGGCGTACCCAAAGGGGGTGTTAGGGGGATCATACCCCCCACCCCATGAGGAATTTTTTGCCCACAAAACGTATATTCTTCACTCCCTTATCATACACCCGTATACATATATGTGAGTTGCAGAAGTCGTACCCCCCCATGAAAAATTTCTGGCTACGCCACTGATTCACGTACATATAAACTTACTCATAGCTGCCAACTACTACGGAATATAATCAACAACTTTTTCTACATGATTTTTCGGTTAAAATACTCGTATAGCAAAATTTTTGAGCTGCACGCGCGAGCTGGTTACTATTTTGAAAAAAATAATTAAAAAATATACTGTTTACAAAAACCGGTTAGTGGTTAATTATATTCCGTAGTAGTTGGCAGCTATGACTTACTATATATAAGTGTAAATTATTGGAGTCGCTCGAGCTCTATGGGTCCATAGAATTCTACACCTATATAAGGTAAGTATTCATGTTAGTATCTTCCTACCATGTTATAAGTTAAAAATAGAAGCAAAGCAAAAAATCCAAAGGAGGAAAAAAAACAAACATTTTCGATGAGATAGTGCATTTTAGACACATCTGAACTTTTCTTCACTTCATACTTTACATTGCATAATCTGTTTTTAATTAACAGAGCTTGGAGCCAGAGGAAGGCAGCTTATAGTAACATTCTGTGTTACGTGGCGTCACAATGGATACTAAATCATGATTGAAATCAAAAGAAAATGTTTAAAAGTACAAGTAAAGGTTTTTTTTAAACGTTTGTAAATGTGTAAAATACTTTTTTTTATGTTAGTATAAATGAGTTTTCTGTATTTAGTGGTAAATTATTGGGTGGGCTCAGCCCCTATTCACAATTTATTGGGGGGGGGGGCTCGAGCCCCACGGGCCCATATAACTCTACGCCTATGTAAAGCACACTCATTTGCTAATATGGTACTAAACATCAGAAGAGGGTTATGACGATAACTAGCCGAGATTGACAGGGCACTCCTAAACAAAGAATTGCTGATAGGAGTTTTCGCCTGGGAAAAAGCAATTGCCGCAATCAAGTACATGTACACGTACAGGCTATCCAGAAGCGCATCAAAGAAATCAGAAAGAAAATATTTTGCTGAACTAATTTAGGGGTTTTTACGAAATATATCGCAAATACAGGATCGGGCGAGCAGATACGATTGAATGTTGAATGTTTGCCCTGCGCACCACATGTACTTGCTGGCCAGCGCCCAAAAGTCAAGAGATCAATGATGGTCATTTTCAATATGTGTTATACTACATAGTGCGCTAACCTGCCTATATCTTTTTTTTTTTTTTTTCCCCTGCGTTTCATTCTAACTTAAACTCTGTTCTCCTTGCCACTCTTATTTGCCCCACCCCAATGGTTGGTGGATAATCTGTAAAAACCGATTTATCGTAAATATTAATTTTTAAAAGAATGCCAAAGAGAAATATGTATTTTTATGTAGCTTTTGACGTATTGCCAAAATTGCTTTTACATATCTATGCCAAAATATATTTTAATCTAAAATGTAAATTAAAAACCTCTTACTCTTAAAATACTCCTAATTGAAAAAGCTTGTATTGTAAATATTCCAATGGTTAAAACGGCTAGCTATTTCTTATAAGTTGTGCATATCCCTACCAGAGAACCGACAAACATTTGTTAACATCAATATTTGTTTAAGAAAAATGCTCATTTACTTATCTGGGCAATTTTCAGACATTTTCAAATTATCTTGAGGGCTATCTCTTTCCGTCTATTTTGACACTTGTTGCACCTCCGCCCGTAATCTTCTGTGACTTAGTAGCAACTTGCTGGAGAAATGCTTTGCCAAGTCTTTTGGGACTGTGAGACCATTACTTTACGACTAGGATATTTTAGACTTTTCTCACAGCAGCTAAGCGTTTTCCACCTTTTCTAAATGTCTTACATTTGAATTCTTTTTATGAACACCTTATGCCTTCGTCTTAAAAGTATAAAATGTTTGGTTTGCAAGGGAAGCTGTATTTTGGGAAGTCTAAAAAAAGAGACTGAATACAGTACAACATACACCCTACTCAGAGCATTAATATTATATAATTAAAGCTATTGATGAATTACAGTTTAATTGTTTGTAATTTTAAACATACACCTTTTAACGTAACATTTTCTATTCTCTTGTAAAATGTTTTAGGTCAGAGCAATTTATTTTAAACTTAAAATTTTATCGCCTTGTATCCCTCCAAGTATAATGTTTTGGTTTTGATATTCATATGTTTGACCTTTTTAAATTCTCATAACTATTTCGAAATATGAATGATTTTTCATTACACATCCCGACTTTTTCAAGTTAAATTACATCGACAATGATAAAAGTAAACTTATTACGAAACATCTAAAGCGATTGTTCATTTTTAGAGTAAATACTTTTTTGTGGAATTAATTTATGGAAATCACTCAGTTACCTTTCTTGATACACTCGTTTTTAAAGGATGTCCGGATGAGACAAAATCAGCTAATTGATTCCAATTCCTATTAGAATATCCATTCTATTCTTGAATTTCACGGAAATGCTCGCGATATGCTAAAAACGTTTAATTATGCCTTTTTACTTTCTCTTTTGTATGAATGTTTAGACACTGTCGTTAAAAAACAAAAGCAAACATATTTTGTGCTAGCTTTGTTTTATAAAGAATCAATTGTGTTTGTTTATGCTTTGGAAATCAGACATTTAAGCGAAGTTCATTAAAATGACTGGTATAGGCATGGAGTTGTAATTGTGTTACAGTTACTCACATAATTTGATGTTTTAATGTTTAGTATATATTCTGACTTATTTTATTTGTATTTATGAATACCAGCTCCTAGACTTTTTTAGAGGATGATACATTAAACTACATATGGGCAACCTCCGGCCCGCGGAACATGTCAAAACCCCAAATAAACCATTCAAAATCCCATACAAAAACCCAATTATACGGCACACGACTTCGTTAACATCCTAAAATTTGGCCCGTAGCTTTCCTAAAGTTGCCCATACGTGTATTAAACTATGGCGAAATCTCGTGTGGATGACTATTACTCAATAACCTTGATTCAATAAGGTAATTTAATAGGACGCCAGTCATGTAAATTCAGCAAGGAAATATACGTATTTCTGTAAAATATTGTCTTGCTTCTTAATTGCGTCAGTTTTCACGCATATTCTTTGTTATGCAAAAAGTTAAATTTTCAAGGCTCCTAGTTGTATTTCGAATTTTATAAGCTGTGTAGAAGTATTTCGCTTTATAATTAGACAACATACACTGTGCTATTTCTGCAAGAACATGTGTCACTTCAATATGTAGATAATTTTTTATTGAGAGGAAAACCAATCTATCTTGTGATGAAATTTTCTTTCAGCAAACATTAAATTTGGCTGTAATACTTTTTCCAGTTTTGTGAATAGCTTATTTATTCATTTATCATATCAAGTGGAGGGTAGAAGGTCATTCGTTTAATCTTTCCGTAACCATGCAATTGATGTTTATAAAGTTTTGTTAATTTTTTTTCCAACTTTTTATTTCCTCGAATGAAGTATTTTATAGAAGGACAAAATAAAATTAGATTTTATTTATCCAGATCCCGAGGGAGAAAAAATGTCGATGTATTTCATCATTTATCGGTTTATTCGAGTTTATCTTGCTGTTTTTTGTTAAAAAATTATCAGTATATTGCCCTTTTACTTGTGCCCTTTCAAAATCCCTAAGCATTTTTTGTATTTAACACAAATTATTATTATTTTTTTAAATCTTTGATTTTAATGCTTGATTTCGATTTACGATAATTATATTTATTAAAACCAGTTATGCGAGTGGTGGAATGTAATAAGTAGAAAGCTTTTTAACATGAAAATTCACTTTCATTATAACAGAAAATTTGTTACTTAACAGTAGTTTCGAGAGTTATAAAAACACTTTTCTCACCGGCGAACACTATAAATAAAATGTATACGAACGCAGGCTAAATATATATTTATTTCTGCGTTTTGGACTTCTATACATTGATTCTTATTGAAAATTGAATAGAGACATCTAAAAATAGATAAATTTTTATAAAATACCGCATTTCTACTCAATTTAGGTTTCTTACTTTTTTCTTCGGAATGGCAGCATTCTGTTTCTTTTCAGTTTTATGTACTTCAATTTACCTTTATATTTGCTTTCCTACCTATAGTGGGTTGATGAATGTTTTACTGTTGACTAAGGGAAGACTGTTATAAAACTCTTGAAATGTTTGTTCAGTTTTTATTACTCTTATATGTATATGTTTTATTCAAAGCTTTTTTTTTTTTTTTTAAATAAAAGCTGCATTTTTCAAAATAATTGTTTAACAAGAAACATTCATGTTGACGTATAAAAGCAGAAAAGAGAATGCGAGGCCCGCGAAAAAACGATCTCATTGCCTTAGACCAGGCGAGTTTACTCGCGTAATAGTCACCTTCGCATAGTAGTCGCATCCCGTTTTGAAGCAGAAAAAATAGCTTTAAGTTACAGTATTATGTAGTCGATTTTCCCCGCATGATAGTCGCACCCCGACTTTCACCATAAAAAATTTGGTAGAAAAAGTGCGACTATTACGTGAGTAAATACGGTAATTCACGACACTCAGATTTACACAAGGTGCCCCGTGAAAATTGATAAACACACAAAGTATTCCATCAGAGAAAAAGTTTGACAAACACTGGTCTTATAAATATGGAAGATATTTTAAGAGTTTTAAAACAAACTACTAATGCTGGAGGTCGGTGAGGTTTGTGTTCCGCCATTTAAATGCTACCTGTCATAGTCTTACTTCGAAAAATCTCAGTTAAGATCACTATATTTTTAAAACTTACTGCAGTTCGGGGGGGGGGATGATTTTTGGAATCTAATAAACTGTGGATTTTTGGAATCTAATCTATTATTATAGTATAGCGCCAAGCCTAAATGTAAGACTCTGATCGACATGTATGAGCAGGGGCGTAGCCAAGGGAGAGGTTAGGGGGGTCATAACCCCCCCCCCCCATGAGGAATTTTTTGCCATACAAAATGCATATTCTTCACTCCCATATCACACATGTATGCATATATGTGAGTTGCAATAGTCGTAACCCCCCCCCCATGAAAAACTTCTGGCTATGCCCCTGTGTATGAGCATGGGCGACTATAGACCATGAGTGTATAAATAACTGACATGTCTTAATTTATTGCAGCTTGCAATGTAGCTTGTGAAGGAACATCCTGAGTTTTATTTGAGTATTGGTTTATTTTAGTTTGTGTTCAAGCGCAGAGAAGTAGATTTTATTTATTTATTTTGAAATGCAGCCATAAGTTTCAGGGACGTAGCCAGAAATTTTTCATGGGGAGGCTTACGACTACTGCAATTCACATATATGCATACATGTGTGTGATAAGGGAGTGAAGAATATACATTTTGTATGGCAAAAAATTCCTCATGGGGCGGGGTTATGACCCCCCCTAACCCCCCCCCCCCAACCTTGGCTACGCCCCTGATAAGTTTACCATAGTTCTTGCCCTAACAAATATTTTCGTCATTTTTCTAGTAGCATTTTATTACTTTTGCCAGAGAAGTGTCTGTGGCGGCAAATTTCGCAAGCCGAGCTGAATGACACATGTGCTGCATTTAGTGAAGTTCGATTTACCTTTTCGCGCTTCCTGCGACCCTTCAGTCCCCGGATTCTCGAAATCGCAGCTTCCGCAGCAGTAGTCGTCAGTCATATCGTATCGATAGGAAGAGAGTCAAATCTCTGGGTGTATCGCCTCTCTCTCTGGAGAGAGAGTCATTTATTTCGAGGTTTTTGCTTGTGCTCGCGAACGTTTATTTTTAAACTTGCTGGTGGAGATCGGTTTGGCGCGCGTGTTAACAATGCGAGAATAGTGTTTACCTTTGCTATTATTGCTCCTCGTAAGCCACTTTCTCGATATGTTCGGCGCGGTCGGATTGTAATGTGGTGGAAAAAGCCGAGCAGTGTCACGTGCCAAATCTTGACTCGCTTCCCTTGTCAGTCTGGAGAATGATTCGCAAGGGGAAGGTCGGCTTTGTTTCCACATCGGCTGCTTTTATGATGTACAGCATTCGCGTGATAGTGGAAGTTGGGGAGGTGTGCCTCTCTGAGGTCATTCATACGGTTTTGCGATCTCACTTTTTTGTGTTCTCTTGTCATTCACATTCGCTGTGACGCATTGGTAATTTATTTAAAAATATAATTCTGCCATTCAGACAAACTATGCTTAATTGCCGCAAATCTTTTCCCATTGAAAGCGATTTAAAATAGCTTATAAATCATGCGCTTCTTCAGGTGAAATTTTCCGTGCCATAGATATTCAGCAGACTTGACTGCTGCAAAGAAAAGGTGTGACAGGGCGAAAGGAGAAAACATTTGTGGCAGAATTAATAGACCTGTTCATTAGCGCCATTCTTTGGCGAATGACATGCTTGGACATAGATAGCACTTGACCTGAAGTAAAAAAATTACGTCAGAGAATCTGAGAGAAAAATCAGGATGTATCGCTTTAAGTAGTGTTTGATTCATTTTTATAGGAAACGCCTATGCACAGGGCCGGATACATCTGATCATACAAGCCTGGAAAATATATGTAAAGGGCAGACCACTTACACCTTATTCTGAACAAACACGCACATTGTATTTTACGACATACATGTGACGCTGACCGGCTTACCGGAAAATTTCCCGGACGGCGTGTCCGGACCTGCCTAAGCAAAAAAAAAAAAAAAAAAAAAAAAAAAAGAAAACGAAACACATTAAGGAAAGCATTTAAAAACGTATTCAATGTGCAAAGTACTCCGATACATTTAGCAAAACGTTGCATAATTAAAGTATTAAGTAAATAAATGATTCATGACTCGCATATATTGATCGCCAGTGACATTTACACGGTTTTTGTGTCATTATGTTGCAATTGCACAATATATCATCTCAGATTAGTATCTTCAATGCAAACTATACGTCAGGAAGTCAAATAATTTAGCACTTTTTTCCCCTTCATCAATGGAATTCATTTGAATTATATGTGTAAGAAAAAAATTCTTACCCTGTCTTGCGAAGAACGGGTACGTAGCTAGTTTATATAACACTGTGTCAGCATTTCTACCGACAAAGAGGCTTAAAGAGCTTTTATTGTACGAAGCGGCGTATTCAGCTACAAATGGATTTAAAAAAAAAAACTGAAAAGTAAAATTGTATTTGCAAACCTTCATGTAAGGAAAAGGTATTAATAAGCCGCAGTTTTTTAAATGCAACACCTCACTGCGCCATCCCTATGCCACTGTTTTGTTTAAACAATATGACCTTAATTTATGCCCTTAAGTTATAAAAATACTGAATCATTTTATTCTCTTTTAAAAGTGTTTCAAAGTAAGCCCTTATTTTACCGATACTGTAGTAAATAAAAGTGAAAAATAAAATATTCACTAAATGAAGCAGGTGAGTTCGTGCTCCTTTTACAACGCTCCAGAGATATTAACTGAAGCAGAACCCCTAAGCACGAAATTTAACTAAACATATCGGAAACATCCATTTCATTTATTCGTTTGTTATCACAATCAAATTAGCTTTGTGTAAATAAGACTGCTTGAAAGGGTTATAGTACTTTCTGGCTTTTTATTAAAACATAGCAACTTTAAAAGAGTTTATTGCTTCAGTGATACCGTTGAGTAGTTAAATTAACATATGAATGAACGATGTTGAGTAAAGCGGAAACTTCGTTAATTTTTCTATTTTCTGTGAGACAAAACTCTACAACGGATATTTAATTTCACGGATCACTACAAATCATTTTAACCATACTCAAGGAAACAAACGCTAGCTAAAATAATCAACCATTTAATTTAAATAAAAAGCATTAAAACAACATCAAAGTTTATAAACATTGACAAACGCTTGTCTATTTTATTTTGTAACAATTTTTTTTCTTCTTCTCCGAAGCAGTAATGCATATACGAGTTTATCCAACGTGTTCAAGCTGAGTTACCGCGTGAGAAAGGTGCATTCAGTTACCCCCCCCCCCTCTTTGTTTGAATTTTACAAATCTTTTTATATCATCGTTTTGCACTGTAAACTCCAAAAAGTCACCAGCAAAATAATTTGGGAGGGGGGGGGGGTAACTTAACGTTAAGGTACCCTCCTACAAATTGATTTGCTAATAACTTTCGGGGGTTTAGGTTGCAAACTGTCAAACTTGAGTGCAAAACGAGCTCTTTCGAAAACTGTAATTTGTTTTTAAGTTTGCGTTAATGGGGGAGGGGGAAGGAGGGGATTACTTAACGTTAAGTTACACTACCCCGCCCAAATTGCTTTGCTTATAATTTTTTGGGCTTTAGGGTTCAAACCGTAAAAACTTGGGTGCAAAATGAGCTCTTTGGAAAAATGTAATTTGTTTCTAAAGTGTTCAAGGGGGGGGTGTCAACTTAACGTTAAGTTTCCTTCCCCGAATTGTTTTTCTTGCTGATTTTTGGTGTTTAGGTTGCAAATCAGTGCAAAACGATGGTATGAAAACATTTGTAAAATTCGAATGAGGGGGGGGGGGTGGCAACTTAATGTACCTGCATGAGAGCAAGTTCCAAGACCAATGCGGTTGTTTTCTCCGAAACTTGGCGTAAGTACTTGTTAGGACCCCTTAGAGAGACCCCCCACAGAGAGGCATCCTCCTCGGCCAAACTCGACCAAAAAATTAGTCCAAACTTTTGTTGAACTTGTGCTATGGCACGCCTCATTATTATATGTTTCAATTACCAGGAGCCGAATTTCTTCCCAACAGCACTAGATTTTTTTTTCTTTTTCAATATAGCTCCGACTGAAGGGACTAAAACACAATGAACCCTCATAAGTCCGATACAAAGTCGTAACAATTTTTGTAATTATCTTTTGTTTTTTGAAGATATCGACTGTCAGTACTAGGCTGTTACAGAGATACTTTAGTTACATTGAAGTTCGTTGAGTTGAAAGTTATCTTACGGAAATTTTTTTAGATGTATATCAAATGAAATCAGAATTTTATTTAATCGTTGAAAGAGGTGATCTTTGAGTGGGCACCCTCAGCAACTTCCCGTTGTTGTCGGCCCTGGTATTTCTAGATGATTATTTTCGGATTAAAAGTAATTTTTATGTTTATCGGAAAGCAAGCTTTTTCCTCTTTTAATCGACTTTTTTTTTTTTTTTTTTTTTTTTTTTAAATCAAAATGTTTTGGAGTGAAATTTTTTTAGTTGTTTAGCATTCTAGTGAATGTCCTTTGATAAAAATTGTAGGTTTCTAATTTAGATGTTTATGAGTATCAACTTTTTTCTCACCTTTGCACTATGCTGTGAATAGAAAAACTAACCTTCTTCCATGGACAAAAGCTAGTTTTCTTTCTTCTGAGCTATCTAGACATTAAGGCAGTCGCGCCCTAGATGTGGCCTCAGTGAATTCTTTTCTGAAGGTGAGCTGAAGTACTTAGAATTGTCGTCTGTTACATGATTTTTTTAAAATCAATCAGTTACATTTTTTATCAAAATTTTTTATTTCCGAATTTGATGTATGTAAAATCTCTTAGTAAAAAACGCATACACTTTTGATCGATCCGTAATTTTTGTTCACGTAAAGAACTTTAACTTCTCCAGAATTTACTTAGAATTAATAAGACCCATGATTTGAATTAAAGCAGATACTACTGCCATATCGACGATGTGCACGAATAATATGTAACATCATTTCTTTTTTTCTTTCTTCTATTACCTTTTACCCGTAAGAAACTTAAAAAATTGGGATGGAAGTTCAAAATGGCTTTTAGATTTCCGTTTTGCATATGATTTGAATTAAAGGCATGTAAAGACTTATTTTCCTCTTTTAACTATTCTGAGAAAGATTGTTTGAAAACAGACAAACTGACCAACATCGTTAATGGATTTTAAATTCATCAAAAGGTAGTTTCTCTTTTCTGTAAGTTGTTGTGATATTTAATTTATATTTCCCTTCAAAATATTAGGAAAAATGAATTAACTTTAATTTTGAACAAATAATAATATTTAGAAAAACTTTTCAAATAAGTCAGATTTTTTTTTTGGGGGGGGGGGGGTCAGATAAGCTACACCGCTGTGTGGAACCTATCACGTTCTCGTATTGCTTGAACGTTTTAGTTAGAAATGCTTATCTCTTAATAGGAAAGAAATCAGCAAAACTTTCGTTTAAGAAGAAAAAAAAAAAGAGCGAAAAAATAATTGGAGAATTAGATATTTGAAAACATTACTGGAAAAAATAGTTATAATGCAAGAGTCATGTGTTTGAAAATTTTATCTGAACACTACTCACTTGAATTGCAGCGTTGCGTGGAAAAAGGTGCATTGTATTCATTTCGTGCATCACAATGTTTTTAGTAAGCTGTGAAAATTTAAGCTGCTAACGTTTTGAGATCTGTATAAACTGCTATGACAGTTCGATTTTCTGAATTGGCGAAAACTTTCAAAATTATAACTTTCTTTTCATGTGAATTCAGGATGTCCAACAGCAACGAAAAAGGAGATTTTTGGTACTAAATTTAAGATTTCGCAACTTAGGATACTTTTTTGGTTAAAAAAATGCCATTTTCGTACTATTTTCAAATATTTTACGATTTTTTCCTTTGATTCAGGCAACTAATTTGATGATTGGAATAGACAAATTTTGTCTTTTGTTATTTCTCTTTTTTCCCCCCAAGCTTTGTCTGCAACCAAATTGACCCCTAGAAGCCTCTCTTGGAATGTCCATTTGCATGTCCCCTATTCTAGGGTACCAAACTAATTTTTGGTCATCTGGATCAGTGTTGGGGAAAAAAAACAATTCACCATCAATCGTTATTCTAAAAATTTGATTTATTAATGTAACTAATAGCTAATCAATTATTAATTGTGAAATTTGCAATAAACCATTAATCAAGTGTTAGTGTGACCTTAGAATTAACACCTAATTAATTGTTTAATTGCAAATCAGCAATTAATAACTAATCGATTGTTAATAATAAAATTAATTTGATTAAAACAATTAAAGAGTGAATTCTACTAAATGCACACACCGACTCGACCATTGTCCGTTTTTTTTTTTTTTATAATAATAGTTGGAACTTTTTAAACATTTTCCAACAAAGTTAAAATGTGTTTATAAATTTAATTTGTCTGTATGTTCATCTGTCTATCGACACAGAATACAGACGGCACAGATAGTTAGACCGACATACTGAATTTATAATTACTTTTGAATTTTGTTAAAAAATGATAAAAAGATGCACATTGAAAAATTCCTAGCCCCCTGTTCTACTGAAATTTTTCCAGTCTAACTAGTTTTATTTGTTTCTAATCTAACTAATTTTAGCAGCTTAGAGCAGTTTAGATATTTGCCACCATTGGCGACTTTAATTTCTTTAGCGGTTTGCTCATGTGCATAATCGACAATCATTTACCGTTAAGGTTGCCATTAAAGGAGTTCTTTGTATATTCATATGCATAATTCCTGAGAGACAGGCATATATAGCACCGCAAAATGTTTAATCCCGCCATGGTGGCAGATATCCAAGCTGTGCTTCTTATTTTAAATGTATGTGTATAAACCTACAAAAATAAATAAATGACAGAAGAATAAGTATTGTTCATCTCATTTCTAGATTAACAATTATTCTTTTTTGATAATTAGAAAATTTTTGAGCATATCTTTTTCCTGTTAAATTCGACATTTTCGACACTACATCTGACACAATTCTACATTACCTTACGATTGCTAAGCTTTGATTCGCGATAATTAACAAGACTGAATCTTGTGAATGAAATTAGCATTAATAAGTATTTGAATTAATCGCACTTGAAACTTCAAGAACTTCGTTTATTTAATTTTGTTAAATTTAATAATTTTTGCAAAATAAGTAGATTTTTTTCTTTTTTTAATAGAAGAACTATGTCTGAAAAGTTCAATAAAGTGACTGTCATTGTAACGAGATTTTACAAATTAGATTAGTATTTTACTTGTGTAATATATTGTCATACAAATAAGTTGATTTTGTCTTTTTTACAATGTTTTCATTATTCGTATATCATTTAAATTTTTAGTTTCATAATAAATGTCCCTTAAAAAAATGCAACATATATATTTTATGTTCTAATAAATGACATAATAAATTTATAATTAAAGGTCCAGTTACCTCTCCACACATTGGTGTAAATTGGCATGTAACATTGAAGGAAGTGGGGGGACAGAATGCAACTTATTGTCAAAATTATTTTTGAATAAGTGATACCTGAATTGTCTTGTTTTTTTAGGGGGGGCAGTCCCCCTCCGTTGCCCCTAGTAAGTCATGCCTGTGTCTCCACAGACTCATAGGCATCACTAAAGATATGCTGCCTATCCATTTGCAAAATTAGAGTAATTTATGTGAAATGAGTAACAATGATTTCCCAGGGGATCAGTGCTTATAAATCTATTCTGTAAAAAGTTAGTTTTTGTCATAAAATCCTATTTGTGTTTCAACTACCGTAAATTCCGGCATATAACGCGCACTTTTCATACAAAAAATAAGGTCGAAATTCAAGGGTGTGCATTATACGCTGGTTATAAAAATGATAAATTTAAAAATAAGGAAAAGATGAGCATAAAAAATGAGATTTCTTCATGTACCTGAATGTTGTTTATTTAAAAGAAATGACATACCTTATGAACTTAATTTTCATTATCGGACAGCATAAAAAGTTCATCATAGTCATCTACCGTTACATTTCCAGGCACATGATCAAATTCAGTTTCATCTTCACTATCATTGTTACTTTGATCCATAAATAAATAGTTTCATTTAGATTGTTCAATATACTACATTTTTTAAATGACTTTTTAATTATGTCAGGTTTAATTTCATCCCAATTCTTGTATTATCCACTCGCACACTATTTCTAGACTGGCGTGACACATTTCACCTCCTTTCGTAAATGTTTTATCACCTTCCAACATCGACGTATTCCAAAATCGTTTTAAAATTCCTTTGAATGGTTTATTAATACACACATATAAAGGTTGAACTAAATGGCGTTAATCTGCCTGGAATAACTGCCATGTCTGTGTTATACTCTTTCATTAATTTCTTTGTATTGTACGTTAAATGGGAACTGAGCATGTCCCAAACTAAAAGACTTTCTGGATTCCATAGGGCAAGTCTGTGCAAAGTAAAGGGTGTGCGTTATACGGAGGATATACATAAAAATTAAAAAATGAAGTTTAAAATTATAGGTGCGCGTTATACGCCGGCATTACGGTATTTTGTTTTATTAAAAATGATTTTGTTGCACGATTTTTAATAGTTTTTTCTTGTTTTCAGGCATGTATTGATAATAATTTAGAAATGGTTCAGTTCCTCGTTGAGCATGGGTGTGATGTAAATAGAGGTGATAATGAAGGTTGGACACCCCTTCATGCTACTGCTTCTTGTGGTTTTATTAGCATTGCCAAGTAAAATAATTTATTTATTTATAATTTAATTTTTCAAATAAATTTACTTATATTTTTTTTATGAATCATTGTTTTTCTTTATAGTGAAATTTTCTTTTTTTGTACCTATTTTATATGATGCTCTGTCTCATAAAATTTTCATATCAGTCCTGTATATTCTTCCTTCAGAATACTAAATTTTTAATTTTATAAAATAATTTCAGATTTAAAATTTGTAGGTTTTTCTGGCATTAAATGTGTGCAATTCTAACACCTGTTTATGTAGACACACGCCAAAGTTTAAAAAATACATTGTATGGAAAAAATTATGGGAATAGTCATAAAAAGCACTTGATGTTAATTAAGTGAAAAGCAGTTGATTCAGGTTCGATATCAACTACCAGGTACCCTCCAGGTGATAGTTCAGGCTCGATATTAAGTTGTCCAATCAGATTTACTTTCATTGCAAAAAAATATATAACTTTTTGAGTGTGTTATTTCAACATTTGTATAAAATAATAAAAAAGCGTCTTTCAAGATCTGATTTCAAAAATTTAGATGTAGTTTGATTTTTTTTTTTTTTTTTTTTGCACATAGGAAGTTTAAGAAATCATTTGTTAGGTTGTGAGAAAGGGCATGTGATTGAGAGAATGTAAGCAGGGCACATTATAACACAGGCTGGAGAGTTAGAAGGTGTACTCTAACAGACTCTCAGGACCATTATTTTGCAACGATTGTCAAAAGAAACCAGTATCTCAAAGTTCATCCAGCTTGCAAGAGCTGTAGCTATAGAAACTTGACTATCCAAAAATGTTGAGCACGACCGACTTTGTAAAAGAAGGCACCTGTATGTTAGGAAACCCTGTCTGTCACTAACTTTAGCTACAAAATGCACCTGTTTGAAGTAGTGCTGAGAGAATTGCAGTATCGCAGACTGGAGTTGAGTTCTCTCCACAATGAGGTTCAGCTTTGGCTCAAAAAGTGATTTCAGACATGTTACAAATGGAATGAACCTAAAAATCTTTGTCTAAGCCAAGCTACTCGTACAAAGGCGGTGGAATCATGGGGTGGGAATAATCTTGAAAGATTATACTGATCTACACTTTTTTACTGGTGCAACTGGGAATACTGAAATATACAGTGATGAGGTTAATAATACTCATGTCTGGTTGTTCAGGGCTATAACTTTCAACATTGTCATTGATTATAACTTCTTCCTCATGGCAGGATTGTTTTATTTTGTCAAAGTTTGGAAAAATCCTGTAGAAAATTGTCCCTGACAAAATATTTTGTATATATTTTTTGCTTTAAAAAAAAGTTTCATTTTTCAATTTTTGTTTATATTGATTTTGGAACAAAACTTATTGTCATTGTAGTAAGTAGCACATGCTTGTTTTTTTTTAAATTAAGATGAATTACACTAACCTTTAAGAAAAAAATCAGAATTTTAGTTCTTTTCAGTTTTTAATTTTGAAGTAAAACTGGTTTAGCAATCTTATGCTGATTGGAGGTTCTGGAGATACTGAACATGGTAGACAACTGAAGGTGCAGGAAGGTTCTGCATTCGAACCTACCGCACAACTGGATTTAAAGATCTGGAGATTTCATCGATTTTCTAGAGATATAACATGAATTCATGTAACATCTGGAGAAAAAAGTCCTCTGACCAAGTCCTCCCTTAAAAAGCCCCCCAACCAAGGCATCCCCACCGTGGGCAGATGCCCCATGTGTAGGCCCATAACACAAAATAGACAAAAAAAACCCTGCATGACTTTGTGGGTTTGTTCATCTGTGTTCATGACTTTTTTTTGTTATGTAATTGATAATTTATTTTATATTTTTAATGTTAGGTACTTAATTGAACATGGGGCTTATGTTGCAGCAGTTAATAATGATGGGGATCTACCTATCGATATTGCAGAATCCAATGAAATGGAAGATTATCTTTCAGATGTTCTTGATGAGAAAGGTATCTATACATATTCTGCAATATTTAGCTTCTAAAGAATGTTCTAAATAATGTATTTGTGTATATATTTATTATTATTATTAGAAAAAGGGATATTTGATTTGCCTTAGTATTCTTTTCTGTTGATTCCAAATATTGCACTGCAGTATTTGCTTATAGCTTTAAGAGCTGAAAACTATCTTAGTGAAAGTCTCAACTGTGCTAGCCTGCAAATATTTTGATCAGCTAAATTATTTGTTTGTAATTTACTATAGTTATGTCTCTATAGATTTAAGATTATGTGCTTCAGCATCAAGTGACAAAATAAAAATGTCTCTATATTTTAATTTTTATCTTGCTATACCTAGCTTGTTCTAGATTTTGTATTGAAAGCAATTTCAATTATATGTACTTAGATAATTATTTCTCTCCATTCTATTTAACCATATAATTTATTTCAGGTATTGACTGTGATGAAGCAAGATCAGTAGAAGAAAGAATCATGCTAGAAGATGCTATGGAAATGTTAAATTCTAAGAAATTTGTGGACCATGTACATCCTCAAACAGGTGCTACAGCTCTTCATGTTGCTGCAGCTAAAGGTTACATTAAAGTTATGAAGTAAGTAAACTCTGTAGTTATTTTATTTAAAACCTATTCCTGCTAAATATATGTTTCCTATACTATAATATAATATATATATATATATATATATATATATATTTAATGAATCACACACATGTTTGTACTGTGGAGTAGTTTTTTTTTCTCCCTTGATTAAAGCTATATTGCCTAATGATGAGGCTATAACTAAATTTTTGAAGATAATTAACTAATTTCTGATCCAGTGTTTCATTGAAAAACTCTTTTGACTTGTATATAATTTATGATAAAAACAAGTGTGCATTTTAGGGATTATGGTTATTTTCAGTTTTTAGGCATGCTTTGTGTTGAGTCTACAGTTTGATGTAGTTTCTAATAAATCATTTAGTATTTTGCATTACTTAATTTCTTATTGATAGGTAACAATAACAGCTTACCCTCATCAAAACTTGCATCCTTAAAGTTAGCACGTTAAGGATGCAATAAAATAATAATTTGATACTTTTTAGCATACCTTTAAAAGATATTTCTGCTTTCATAATTTAGAAGTATCAATAATTTCAAAATTTGCATTTTATATATCTTACATGATGCTGATCACATACATAAAATCAATATTTCTGGAAGTCAAGCTTTTAAGTAGTTATATGTAAAAAGTGAGTTCTGCTTTTTGTGCTAAAATGAAAAATGACTGAAAATTGATAAAAAGTGACTATATTTGTACTGTTAAAGGAATTTTAGTATACATTGTTTTATACCATTACTTTTGCTTCAGAACAAAACTAGCCTAATGAAATGAGGTGTATTGTCAAGCAGTTCAAACTTGTAATGACACATTTTTGTCATCTTTTATACAGTGATATGGTTGTGTAAGATCTTAGGTTGCAAAGAATAAACCCACTAGTGTACTTTATTGCACTGTCATAGCACCTTGGATTGTAAAAAGCAATCAAAGGTCATAGGTGGTGAAGAAAAATGGGCTGCATTCAAATGTTACCAGCAACTTGGTCAACTGCCTGACCCCTCTGGAGGCATATACTAATTAGTTTAATACACCAGTGGTTTTTAAATAAATTCACAGAAAAAATTAGAGTAAAAAAAGTTCTATTTAGTATTTAAGGATCTTCTTGCTTATATGCGAGACCAAAAGAAGTGTTAATGTCGCAAACTTTTATGCTAGAAGCTTGTATAAAAGCTTGAGGCTTGCTTAGTATTGTATAGTATAGTAATACTATAACACTATACAGTTGTAACACTGTAACACCATACAGTTATAAATTGTATAGTGTTTACATTAAAGAAAGTAATATTTAATTAATATTCTAAGTTCCTCCATCACTAATCGGAGAGCTGGCATGGATTCGTATTGTACAATCCATGTATGAGGGGATTTTCATATTCATAAGTGTTTGAATATGAAAATCCCCTCAAAAATTATTTTAAACGTTTACATTCAACTTTAAATAAAATATTGGATTAGCAAGAAAAAAGTTGCCCACTTCAGAAGCCTCTAAAATGCATTCTATTGGTAAGATAAAATTTAAACTACAGATAATTCAAATAATCCACTTGAGGTTGCTACACCACTGGTGCAGTGGTAATGAATAAACATAATCTATTACTGATCAGTCATGTTCTATGTGAATAAGACTATTTATACCTATGGAAACAAAAAAAAAAGAGTAAGGCTATTTATGAAAAGTGTTCATGGGAAAAAAAAAAATCTGTCATTTATTCAGCTGGTTGGTGTCCAAGAGTGCATGAGCTGTGCCCCCTTAAAGAAAATTATGCATGTTTCCCTGTACTGAATTAACACAGTAAGAAAAATGTGTCATTACAGCAGTTATATTTAATCAATATTTTTTTAGCATTTTAATTCAAGCTGGAGCTGACATAAATGCACAAGATAATGATGGTTGGACACCTCTGCATGCAGCAGCTCACTGGGGCCAAAAAGAAGCTTGTCAAGTTTTAGCTGAAAATCTTGCGAATATGGATATTCAAAATTTTGCAGTAAGTCACATTTATTCATATGCATGCTTTCACAGAATGGACATCAACAATTGATGGAATGTTATATTTAATTTTTCTACTGTAAATATAATTGAAGCTATGAAAGAAAGTTAACAAATCTATGGGTTTAACTATCTCTTTAACTTCTGGCCCTTATAGTAGAGAGAAATTTCTCTTTACTGTAAGGGCCAGATTCAAACAAAACGCATTGCAAACATTTTCCCTCGTGAATGGGGAAGACTTTTAGTGATGATTAGTTTTCCTATTTAAGCGAAACTAGTAGAGAGATTTTTAATCACGTGAATAGTCATATGTTAACATTTTTGCCAAGAAGTATGGCAGATGTATTTACAGGCTAGTGTAGGGGCTTAGCAATTGGTTCATTACCTTAGATTATGAGGAAATACAATGGAATTTCAGTTATCAGCAGCTTTGTTAAAGGTTCGCAGTAGTTTACAAAACTTTTTATACTTTAACAATATTTTACAGCATAAGACTGTTTGAGCTGAACCCATTCAAAAACCCTGCCGTGCTAGCTTGGTACTGCTATCTTTTATTCACCACGTGATGTGTTAAACTTTTTAAAATTTTATATAGTTATCAAGTGCTACTTGCTTATGTTTTTTACTATTAAAAAATCTGTGCTTATTTTAACTGGTTTAGATTGCTTTTTATCATGTTCTTAATTAAAATATAAAAAAATTTGCTTATCTTATGAGAAAAAGGCACAGTTTTATGAAAGGGAATTTTACAAGAAAATGAAGGGGGGGAAAAAGTTAAGAATCAAACTGTTATAACTTTGAAACAAACACACACACACACACATATATATATAGGAAAACCAGAGACATATTTTAATTAGCACATTTAATGATTATCTAGACTAAATACATTACAAATAAAAAGGTCTATTTACATTATTCCACATTAAAAGAGAAAATAAAAAAGTCTGCATTGCAATTAGTCAAACGTCCAAAAAACTCTCTCCTCTCTCTGCCGCGGGTACGAAAACCATGGCTTGCTCTGGCTAGTTGCTATGGCAACAAGTGATGCTTTACAGTGGTATATGAGTCACTCGGCATAAAAATAAAATAGAAAGGCAGGATAGAATGGCACTACAGCTCAGCCATCCTATGGTGATCTGGTCTCCAGGTCAGTGAAAGAGAGCAACAAAACAAACTAACAGCAAAATACAAATTGAAATTTTCTGGATTATCATCTAAGGAAAAAGTCAAAGTCTTTTTTTTTTTTTAGTTTATGGGATTATTTGGCAACTGTTGTCCAGCTTTTGAGATACTTGGCACATGTTATATAATTGAGACCTTCATGATAACCCTCTTTCATCACACCGAAGGTATTGCCTCCTTTTACCTTGGTTATATTGTACGGTCCGGAAAATTTTGCTTTCAGTTTTAAGTTTATGCCAAATTGTGTATGCCTGATAGCAATTAAGTCGCCAACCTTATATGGTCGTGCAGGTCCAATGCATATTATAGAATTTTCTGTTTTCCTGTTGAATGTTCAAAATTTGAGCTTTTGCATTTTTCCTCAAATCATCTCACTGTGCTTCAAACTGAGCTGTAAATTCAAGTTCTATCAATTCTTTTACTTAACTGTACCCTTGAGGTTTTAGTTCCAAACAGCAGCAGAAATAGAGTGGTATCAATGCTGTGGTGGTACATACAATTTAAAGTTAGCTGTAATTCTTTAGAGTGTTTATATCATTGGGAGGGATTTTCGATGGATAACTTTGCAAGAACTGGTATTATAACTTGATTTATATGTTCGACTTGACCATTAGCCCTTGGAAGGTCAGTTTTAACCCGTGAGCACGCGCGCTGGGTCCAAAAGACCCGGCTGCAGTATTTTCAAGAAAAAATTCTAAATTTTGGGGGAACATAGTTAGATTTGTGTCAATAAAGTTTCCTAACATTATTATAAAAAAATTCGCCCAGAAAAAGTTTAAATCTCCACTTATATTTTGACGAAAATAAAATTTATCTAAGGAAAATAAAAGCCTATAATATACTAATAATAAAAGAAAAATAAAAAGCATACCTTTACTCTGCAATTATTCTTTATTATTTCTTTTGAAATTTCTTGGTTATAAATAAGTATCACTGAGAAAATATTGAACAAAAATTAGCAGCACATAGAACAGAGCGTGATCGTGTGCTCTACACATAAGTACTCTCCGCATTTCTGGCAGCACGTTTTCGTTTTTCTGTCTTTTTTAGGCGGGCAAATACTGCACCTTCTTCTTGTTTCCGATTTTTTCCTTTTTTGAAGGGGTTGACCATCAGTATTTTTGGGATCATCATTAAGTTTGGCTTTTAGTTCTTTTGGAATACAAGGTAGTGTAACGTCTTGGGTGTGGAATGGTAGCGTTGAGAATTACAGCTAAGTTCCGTTTACAGGAAATTAATTTATTTATTTACAATTTTAACATGATTAAATAGGATGTTATATACAAGTAAATCAGAGTCCCAATAGGGCTTTCAATAGAAGACCAGTCCTTTCACACGGGCAGAGCCCTTCTGTCCACAACCGGACTTACAAAAAAACAGTTCACAGGGCAGCGCCCTACAGTCCTTCGATCGGACTTCAAAAAAATGTTGCCGGAGGCCTTCTCTCGACCTCCTCTCCCCAGCTCTTTTTGCTCCGTCAACTCCCTCGGTTCTCTTCCGGTTCTCCTCTCACCCTCATCTTTCATCGATTCCTTATTGGATATCTCTACAGACGGGGGTGGATTCAAGGATTCCCAATTGGTCCGTACCTGGCGCCTGTCCATCTCCTCTAGAAGGCACCTTCAGGTCCAGCTCACGTAGACGCGATCAATTTCGGCGCTCTTTGAAGGTGCGATTGCTTTGAAACAAACTGTCTGGAAAGGTGACACCAAGTCTGTCCTTTTGTGTGGATCTGGGAATCTTACAGTAGAGAAGCCCGAAATTTTAGTTGTTCTTCTATGAGGCTTAACCCAAGATGTTTCAGATAGAGACGCCTGTTTTTGTATTGAACTGGAGGACTTTTAGAAGACAAAAGGAGAATCCTTGCATTTAATCCGGCGGCATTCAGAACAGAAAAAAAAACTGCCATAGGCCACCTTTTAGAAATTCTGGATGTTGAATATGACGCTGGCATTTCATCCACCACGTCTACGTCGCCTTTCGTGAGATTATAAAAAGTCACAATTTCGGGTTTTTTGTGCTCCTCTGTTTGAGCATCGATTGCGTCGTCATGATGCATAGTGGACAATAAGTTGACACATTTATTCTTCTTTGGAACGTATGATACTAAAGTTGTATCTTTTTGGAAACCAAAAATTGACGAATGCACCTCTCGGTTCTTGCCAGAAACAAACTCTGCGGGTAACTCTTTTTTGTTCTTTCTAATTGTCCCGACAATGGTTAGCTTTTTTCTTAGAAGATCTTTTGCCAGATTGTAACTAGTATACCAATTACCTATGGTAATGTTTCTACCGGATCCATATAGTTTTTCGCATAGTCTTTTTACAATTTCGTCAGGTGTGTTTTTGACATTATTTGGGCCTTCTGGTTGCAAACCCGCATAGATCTCTGAATTCCAAGTGTAAAAAGTTCTTGAATCAACTAATGCAAAAACTTTTATCCCGTACTTTGCAGGTTTGTTGGGTATATACTGCCTGAAAGAGCATCTTCCTCGGAATGCTTCAAGTTTTTCATCGATTGTTATATATTCTCCCAACGTGTAATATTTCTGGCAGTTATTTACAAAATCTTCAAAAAATTCTCTTATCGGCGCAAGTTTATCTGTTGCTTTTCTAATATCACGGGTTCCAATATCATCAAAACGCAAGCATCTTGATAAAAAAAGAAAACGTTTATAGGACATGGTTTTGTGAAAAATATCCATTCCGGTTCCATCTGTGGCCCACAAGTCCCGCACATTTACATGAGATGACTTATGAACACCACATATATATAAAAGCCCTATAAAGGCTCTAATTTCCATCACAGTTGTCAAACGGCTATCCCTCTCTCTTTGAAATTTATCAGAACTTGAGGTAATGTAAATATTTCTATAATTGACAACATTTTGCAGCATTCCTTCACTTATCAAAAGTTCCCACGAATCATTTGGAGTTTGTGCATTTTTTGCCTCGCCAATGTTCCCTGGCAATTTAGTAATAATGTTATGAGCAGGTGTTCTAACTCTAGCCTTAGGTTTTTCTTTTGACCATTTAGTCTGTTTGTCTTTACCAATGAAGTAATTTCCTCCACTGTCCTTTTCACAGTCTGAATCCATATCAGTTTCTGAATCGGTATCATGCGAACTAAAACATTCATTATCACTTTCTTCATCATTTTCTTCAAGGGATTCTTCACCCGTTGATACCTCTTCTAATAATTTTTACAAATGCAACATTTCATCCTTGTATGATAAATAACGCGACATCTTTGATGTTTTTTGTATTATCACAAATGAATTGGGAACAGTAGCACGAACAGGCGCACTGGGTCAAAAAGACCCTATCTGAACAAAAGCGAGACTTCGAATGAAATTTCAGGGGGAAAATTGCGGGAACATAAAGAGAGTGATCTTGGACGAGGCTACCATGGACTTAAACCACTTCCGTAAAATAGGGGTGTCTTGGGAAAAGTTTGTTTCAGCGGACGGGTCCATTGGACCCAGCGCGTGCGCTCGCGGGTTAATAGCATGATGTTTGATTTCCTCCTGAGTGCAGTATTCAGCAAACTCGCTGGAAGTGAATGCTGTGCCTTTATCAGTACAGTAGAACTTCTCAAATCCGGAATTGCTGGGACTTTACCAATTCCGGATTACAGAAATTTCCGGATTATAGAAACTCTGTAATATCAGTTATAAAAAGTGCTGCAAAAGCACCCTCATCTATACATATCAGTAGCATATATAGGGTTACCATTTCGGGGGGGGGGGGGGCGATCCGGTATTTTAATGATAGTTGAGTTAATATAAATGTTTTAAAATACATGTTTTATAATAATTGCTTTACATTTTCAGAGGGGGCCCAGCCTGCCTCTGCCCCCTTCTTAAGCTGAAGCCCCCTTCTGCTCCTGATGTGTATCGTTCAAGTATATCGCTCCTATGTATATCATTTAATACTGAACAAATATGCTTTTATAATTTATTATTACAGTAAAACATTCAATTAATTGGCATGTTCAAGAAATGCAGATCGCTCTTAAAATAAATCCAAATGCAATAAATATCAGAAAAAAATAAAACATCATCACACGGCATTCAAAGCCTAGAACAAACAACTCGATGTCTGCTCATATGGTCATATTACATAATCAACTTGCTTCCAGCCCAAGTGTTTATTTAACTCTCTTCCCCTTCTCTCCTTTACATTTTTCGCTCTTTCATTTTAACGGCAAACATTCGGCCCTGCTTTGGATTCTGCAAATGTGTATGTGCTTTTGATGCAGGTGGATATGATCTTTCATCTGCTTTTGCCTTGATAGATTCCTTTGTCTTGTTTTTGAAGTGATCGTCTGCTGGGCATGCCACCACTAAAAGCCTTTTTTTTTGTTTTAAATAATTACGCTTTTTTTTTTTAAACAATAGAACCTGCCTGACACTATTCTATTAACAAGAATAATGTTTCTGGTTCTAGTATTATAATGAAATTACAAACTTTAATTTACCAGAATTGAATTGGCAAGTCAACCCACCCCGAAACAGATTATGCAATGCAAAAGAAACTGCGAGTGCAAAGCAGTGGCGGATGAAAAGATCATATCCATCTGCCTCAAAAAAGTGCACACACATCTTTGGGATTTGATGCAGTGAATATAAAAGTATAAAACCTTCTATGATTAAAATAAATAAAAACTTTGTGAAAAAAAAAAAACACTCATAAAATGTCTTGAAGTCTTCATTATATGTCTATTTGCATTTTGAGGAGATACAAAAGAGAAAAAAAATTTTTTTTTTTTGGTTAATACCAATTTATTATTATTTGGAAGGCCGAATTTTGTCCGTATTATAGAAATTCCAGATTTTGGAAGTACGAAGTTTGAGAGGTTCTACTGTAATAACTTGGGCAGGGCTCTCAGAAATTGCCTTTTGATCATCTAATTTTTTTATTACTTCTGCCGAGGTTGTGGATTTTGTGGGATAGATCCACACAAACTTTGTATAAGTGTCAGTGATTACCAAAATGTGTTTATAGATTTTATTTGTGCTCTCCAGGGGTCTAGGTAGTCTGTCAAGGACGGATCCAGAAATTCTTAAGGGGGGGGGCAATATTTTTATTAGAGGAAATCTTCCTCCCAAATGGTTGACTGTAAGATTATAATAATATGTTGGCATAACTTAATTAAAAAAAGGAGGGGGGGGCAATTTCTCCCCCCCCCCCAAAAAAAAAGTTCAAGAAAATTCAGTTATCACCCATCTGAAAATATTTTCTGCTATAGGAAACAGTTTGACACCCCTCTCCTCCAATGTTACACGCCAATTTACACCAATGTAACAATATGATTACAGCATGGTTGTTTTTAATTTTTTATTATAAATGTTTATAAAAAAAAATTCTTTTCTTCTTTTCCTGAATTTTGCATATCTTTAAAAGACCTCTTCACTATACAAGGCATCCCTTCAAAATCAAGAATTTATTTCTTATTTTCATTTGTTTAGTATCCTGTGTTAAAGAAATATATAAAACACAAGTTATTAAAAATAAAAATATTTTTAAATCCACCCCCTCTATAAAGTACTTGAGTGCAAGCCAAATATTCCGTTTTACTTTTGTAAATAACAAATTTATTTTTCAAACATAAAATAAAAAGTCATAATATTTTATACTGCATCATTTACTTAAAAAGAATAATTATATGAAACTAGCATTTCAATTTCAAATACAGAGGAACCTTACAGAATGAAAAAAATAAAACTTACTTTAATAAAAAATGAAACTTACCACTATTTACTATGTTTGAATCTTGATTGTTCTCAGCCGTTTAATAAAAGCAAGTTTTACACTGAAGAGCGAAAACAATATGACCACCTACTCAAAAACGCTTTATGCTTCCTTTGGCTTTCGAAACAGTTGCAATTTGCCTGGGCATGGATGCTATGAGTTCAACATTAATAATAAGGCAACAGTATTTTGTGGCAGTTGATAAAATATAGTAGTAAATGCAGTATTTTATTGGAAATCAATAGGACAACAGTACCAGTAAATTAAAAAGTATAAAGTTTACAGAAAATTACCAATAAGTGTTTTATGTCTTATTATATACATTGTTAATTTTGTATTTATTTACTTTTTTTAACAGAATTATGATTTTTTTTTTTATATAGTGTCAAACATGTTTAGATGTTGCTGAGCATGAAGTAGTAAAACTTTTAGAAGAACTAAAAAACAAACAAGTGTCTGTGAGTTCATTTTCTCTTTTTAAACTAAAATTAATTTTTAATCTGTATTAATTTTCTCTGTGACTTGCTCCTTTTTCTTATGTAATTAAATTGAAGTGAAAATAACATAGATAATGTTTTTTTGTGGCTTCATAAGGTAATTTCAGGGTGTCCACCAGCGACTAAAAAGGTGACTTTTGCTACTAATTTAAAGATTAGGTGACTTGGGCGACATTTCTGATCAAAATATCATTTTCATAGTATTTTCAATTTTTTGGCTACTTGTACCTTACTCCAGGCCAGCAGCGGCTGGCGGATTATTTAAAAGGAGGTTCACAAAACAAATTTCGAAAATTAAATATGCAGAAACTACGCACCTTACAAATTAAAATAGATTTGCATTTCCAACAGTTAAAGGAAAACAATGCACGCAACTGAAAGAAAACAAGTCATTTTTGGTCTTACATTTCATCAGCAAGATAAGTTTTAGCAAAAGTGCTTTCTTGATTCATTTTATTTCAATTTTTTTTTCAAAGGATAATATTGAAAAATGCCATTGCTTTTGCTCCGAAACACGCCTTTTACTCCCATCTTAATTATTTACACTAGTTTGTAAAAAAATAATCTAGTGAAAAATGATAGAAATAAAGAAAATACTAAGCAAATGAAATAAAAATTAGTTAACTAACCAAATGTAACAAACCAAGGCAAAATCTCGAAGTGATACTGAAAAAAATGGCCCTGTGTGCACAATGAAAATGTGAGGACGGAATGATTTCATAAGTGCCATACTTTTTCCCAGCTGTCTCGGCTTCTGATCCCAGAGTGCAGTTCAGAGGGAAAATTTTCCGTTTGCATGTGCGATTGATTAAAGACTGCTGTAGTAACCTACACTACAGTGTGTTAGCTATAATAAGCCTATTTAATAATAGTGGGGGGAGACAGTAAAACTCATGTTTTAAATTCATATAAATCTAGAAATGCGCTTAATATTTGTTTTAAATTTAATTTGTTAATGTGTTTATTCTCTAGTTTTTCCTTTGGAGGCTCGCATGCTCATGTGCTCAAATGGAGGAGCCGTCACTGCTCCAAGCGACTAATTTGAAAATCAGATTTCAGATTTTGTCAAATCCCTTCTCTTTTCAAATTTTTCTATTGGTCGTTCAATAAACATTCTAATCTATTTTTAACACTCTCCAACAAGTTTGAAAAGTGTTTATGATTTTGGTTTGTCTATCTGTCTGTCCGTGCTCCTGTAAATGTGCATAGATTTCTACGAAATTTATATATATGTTATTCTTATCTACTGTACCATATTCGTTATTGAAAATGGTCTATGTAGCATTTATAGTTTTTCTACAGGGGCACTGAGAATATTTGCAATATATTGTGTTCTAGGGAAGTTATTCTTTAAAGCATATCATCCTACTATATAGTTACACTAATCCCTGAATCTCGGGAATAATTTTGGGCAACCTGCTCTAAATAAAACCTTTTCTGTCATTACTGCAAAAAAGATTACAACAAAGTTAAGTACAAAAAGCCTAATAACATTTACACTGTTTGTACGATGTACTTGAAATTTTTCATAATTATGTATAAAAATATGGAAAACAATCTGCACTACTTTAAAAATCTGAAAATCCACCCATCCCTCATTTTTAAGTGTTTTTTTTTTTTGCTATTTTCAGCTCCATTTTATTTCCGAGAGTCAAAAAAGTTTGGCTGACAAAATTAGCTGTTTCAAGTGACAATGACTTCATATGCATGTCACAGCACAGTTATCAAGCTTTTTATAGATTTATAAGTTTATTTTTTTTCACAAATAAAAAGATTTCTTCAGGATGTTCCCAGTAAAACAAAATCATTCGAATGCGAAAAGTTTCTGTACGTTCCCAGAAGAGTGTCGGACAATTTTTTATAATCAATACATTTGGCTTGATTTATCTTTCTTGTTTTAATTGTGTTATAAAAATAAATGTACTATATGTTCTGTTATATAACTCACAAAGTTCCTTAATTTATTATTTTATTCATTCCTTCTTAAATGAAGCTAAATGACATATGTTTATTTCTTAACTTCAAAATCATGCAAAAATGCTTCTATTTAGGCAACTAAAATTAAGAAACTGGTGACTTTTTTTTTTTTATGTTGATGAGTCTACTAAATATACAATTTTTGCCTCTTGACATTGGTGGACATCATGTAATTTATTTTTTACAGTACAGTATTTTAAACTTTATTTAATGACAATGTGCTGTGAAATCCCAAAAGTAATCACCCCTTTCTTTTAAAAGCAAAACAGATACCTTTCCGATATAGTCAAGATTTTACAAAAAAAGCTCTCACAAAAAATGGTTTATAGTATTAATTCAGACTACAAAAGATACATAATAAGAATAAAATAGTTATTAAAAATATATATTATAAATTAAATGATAATTAAAAAATAATTAATTTATAACCCTTATATTTTAGTAATAGGTAGTAGCATGGTGGCACCATCTTTCAACAAAAGAATTTATTACTCAATTAATCAAACTCCAATAATAATTTAAACTATATACATAAAAAATTATAGTAAATAATATGCGGATCTGCATTTTTAAGAACTAAAGTTAGTTAAGTTATGAACATCATATGTTGTATCTTCTGCAGTTGTGCCCCACACTTTGCAAATCCATTCCTTAAAAGTTTCTCCATTTATCCAGCCATTGTTTGTTGTTTTAACATGAACATTCTTAGGTATAACCATCTTGGATAGTGCTTTACTTGAAATTTTCCTGGAAGGTTCCTTAAAGATACAAAATGGAGGTATCTTGCACCCTGATACATGGATGTACAAAGCAATGGTAAAACTCCCCTTTCTAAGTCCTGTATTTGTTATATGAATGCTAGGTTTGCCTTTTATGTTTTCTGCCCAATTTGTTGGCATATTGAAGTGACACATTATTTGGTCCATATTTCTGCTGCTATACTCTGTAATCATAAGTTTTGTGTGACTCTTTCATGCAATTTAAAAAACATGCCACTTCATCTGTGAGCTCTTCAACTGTTTTTTGGCAATCTGTTGTGCCCATTCTCATTAAAATGTTAAATTGTTTTTTAAAATTTGCAACATACTTGGCCATTGCTTTGAAATCAATTAACCCATGCTTCATGCCAATATTTCTAGCTTCAGCTCTAAGCAGTTTGTTATTTACAGATAGTCCTGCTTCTCTATCTTTTTCAAAAAATTTAAGGAGTTCTTTATCTATTTCTTCTGATAAAGCAACCAATATATATGATACTGCAACCAATTTTTCTTTTCTTTTTATTTTTTCCAAATTCATTCATTTCAAACACATCTTTTATTTATGAACAATATGAAATTGATTGGTTGTTTTATGAAGTGAAGATTTATGTTGTTCATGCCATCACAATATTTCCATATTTTTTTAATAGTGTAGCTTCACCGAAAAGACATTTTTTCATGCTGAATAACAATGTGCTCCCTATACAAGAGAATGACTTTCGTTTCCTCTCGGAATGAAAATCTGAAATGAACTTGGAAACAAATCATGTGACATGAACAAAACGTTGTGGGGTTGAAAATCAAAAGCAGATTTGAATGTGTGCATTGACCCCTGTACATGCAATACTGTATGTTGGCTCTCTGATGGAATAAGGAAAAAAGGAGGGGGTTTATATTTGGGATAATGGAATGATTTCACTGTCGCCGAGAAAAGGGGGGAATAGCTTATATTTGATGGAGGGGTTACTTTTGGGATTTTATGGTATTTATTAAACAATACACTTAATCTATATTACTTACAAAAATGAATAAAAATAAGTGATGTAACAAAAATGTTAATAAACAATTTTTTATGTTTTTAGAAGCTAATTTTATTTGAAAATGTGCAATTTAGATGCAGAAAGATAGGCCAGAAATTCAAGCAATCTTACAGAGAACTTGTAATAGACCACCTTTGAAGCGCAGAACATCTGTTACTAGAATGAGCAACCAAGATAAGAGTAAATCTGTTATGAAAGACACAAAAGCAGAAAGAGCACAAATAGAAAATCTGGCACTTCCAGAAGAGGAGGCTGAAGAAGAAAAAGGTAACAATTAAAACAAATTTTGCCAAATAATCTATTTTATTAGTAGTTAAAGTTAAAAGTTCAACATTGGTGCAACAGCCCACTTGCAGACCAAGGCCTGCGCTGCACAGTCACATCTTTGCGACCATGGGCTCTGGGGTACGAAAGCATATGCCTCAGCCAGGTGGTCAACCTCACACAAAGCCCTCAGTGTCAGTCACACAAAGCCCCAAGCAGGCTTGGTCCTCATTTTATCGACCCACTCAGAGGATAAGGCTGAGTGAGCCTTGCCCACCCCGGGAACCCCAGACCTGTGACATAGCAGTGCAAAGTGCTAACTGTTACACCACCAGGCTTCATTTTATTAGTAAACCTCACCTTATATAGTTAGTTAAAATAAAATTTTAAAAACAAACTTTGAAATAACATTTTTCACACTAATAAAGGTGGGGAAGGGGGGGGGGAGCAGCTTGTGCTGGTGTCAATTTTGTTTAATCTTATTTGATAAATTTCACTCATTTCTTGATAGAGTTCAGTGATATTAATGCTATCTAATCAAATATTTATGTATACATGTTTCCTACATTATGCATGGTCAATTGTCTCTTGAAATAGGCTATGTATACCGAATTCATCAATTTGAATCCAAAATTTCCTATAATAATAGTGATGAGTCTGCATGTAACTGTATATTAAGTATCTCTTTTAAATTAAAACTATTTTAACAAGTTCTAGCTACTAATGTTAACATAATAGTAAGGATTGGTTTCGTAGTTAAACTATACACCTATTCACTACAAAACAGTAATCCTTTACTCATACTTGATTCCTTTTTCAGAGTATGTTTATAAATAAAGCAACTTAGAAGTGACATATGTTACGTTTCATAAACATTACATTCATTACAATCTTGTATTTAATTTTATACGAAATGCTCACAAACTGAGTATAGGAAAAAGGAAAGTTTATTGTTTATGTGCAAAACTGTCAGGGATGCTGCCAGAGAGAAACAAGAGCTCTTCCTCCCCTCTGTAGGTTCCATTCTTTTTATCAAAGTGATTAACTATGAGACAGAAATCCCCCTTTTCTCCTCAACATCCACAAACTTTTGCTGTTATCATTTTTCAGACTAATCAGAGAAGTTTTATTGTATTCTTTAATGCTTGAAGAGACTAAAACTTTTGTGTATCAGCTCACATAAAGAAATCATTTCTTTTGAAATAAATGCATATATTGGTATAACCTGTATACTAATTTTAGACTTTAAAAGACTCTGTTTTGCAGAGATCACCAATAAATATTATTTTGGTGGATCTAATATCTAGAAACATTTTTAATTTCAGAGGTAATTTGTTTTGTTCTTTCTACATAAAATATTTATTTGAGCTTTAAATCAGTATTTTTTACATTAAAAATTTAGAAGAGCTTTGTTTATAAGAAAGATAGCAAAGTAGTATAATTAACAGATATAAATAATTTTTCTGAGCTTATTGTATTATATACACTGCTGATTTTTTACTTTGAGTATTGAAAAAAAATTTTTACTGTACATCAAAGTAATGCTTGTGGTCTCTTTTTGAAAAGGTTTTGAATTTGTGTTAAGTTAAAAAATAAAATAAAATATATACTTACAGAAAAGAAACAGAATGAAATTTTGGAGCGTTTCTCTGATGTAAAAAAAGAAAAAGGTAATAATTTGCCTCCCATTTGAGCATATTTAACGATACTTTTGTGGTATATTTTCAAATGCCTATACAGTTGTCCCTTGAGATATGAGATTTTATAGGTATGAGCCATTATTAGATACATTTTTTGACTTAGGTACAAATCTAAAACTAGCTGTCTTTGGTGATGTCACAAGCATCACCATACCGTTTTTATGAATATCATGTCAGAGAGCATCTAAAGGACAGACAACTGGACTTTCCATCCTTGGACAACTTATCAAAAAAGAAGAAAACTGGTTAAGAAGAAAATTAAGTGAAATTGTAAAGTTAAATTACTTAACATAAATGAAGTGAGAGACAAATTTAAAACAGCATGCTATATGTCTCTGCCAGCATATGTATGCTTTAATTTTAACTTTTTACAGTATGCATGTTAATTTTTATCTATAAAATGTTTTTATAATGTCTACATTATTATAAAAAATTAGAATGCTTTGTTTGGGCCTGGCATTTCAATTAATTTCAACGAGGAAAATTTGAGATATGACTATTTTGACTAACAATCCCAGTCACTGATTGATTTAAACTTGTATCTCATTGTACCTCTGTATAATGCTGTGTGCAACATGAGTATAAATTTCATGTAAACTATTATTACTTGCAGATGTACAGCCAAAGAAAGTACAGCTGGTTGAAACAAAACCATCTGAGGTATCTCTTATTCTATGGTTCTTTTCTGTTATATAAATATATTTATATAATTCTGTTATATAAATATATTTATCCATTTGTTTTTCATTATTATTAATTAAATGCTATGTAACATTATATTGCTTATATTTGCTTTATAGTAATATATGAAATTCTATTATATCTGAGTTTTCTCTGTGTAATTATTTCTCATTCTTTCCCCCTCTCTTCATGAAATATTAAAAGTAATTTGGTAATTTTAATACAATTCATTTAGTTTTAAAATAAAAAATATATTGGACATAAATAATTTGATTAATTAATGGTTTTAATAGTGATAAGAGTTAATTACTTTTTATATATGATTTTGTTTAACTCTTTAAAATGATTTATTGGAGTTGATGCTTGTTTATAGTAAAAAAGAAACTGATAAATATATTTTCTTGAACTGTGCAATCAAATACTAACTTAAATTATTTTGTGACTAATAGGTTTCTAAAGAGCCAGACGTTGAAAAGATTCCTTCTTGGAAAAAAGTTTTGAGACGATCAGCTGAAAATACAGAAAGCCCCACTTCTGAGGTATCAGAAGTCACACTTAAAAGGCCCAGAAAAAGTGAAGAAGTTAGTATTTTAAAAATTATTCTCAACTCATAATAGTTAAAAATTTTTGCATTTTACATTTTTTATGAAATTAATTTTTATTATTGATACTAAATATGCGATCAATAAATATGTATCATCATGTCTAAGAATCTATATGTAAAAGAGTAGTTTGCAATTTATTGCTCTATATCACTTGACAGAATGTATTTCAGAACTGATTAAGATGAGTATAATTTGTTGTATGTAAATCTTGGTTTAGACAAATTTATGAGAAAGGTGCAGGTAATGGTAAACAAATTCTGTATGTTTCACTTTTCCTCCTGTTTTTGTCACACTATGAAGTAGGAAAAAGTTGTTTATCCCTCTGCATTACTTGATCACTTTTCTTCTTTAATATTAACACCCCCTCCCCTTTTTTTTAACTTCCTTACATGAAATTAAATTGTGTTGTGTCAGCTTTAGGTGCATTTCAATTTCAAGAGTATAAAAAGATATATTATTTTTAGAACTTTGAATATTATTTACCTCAATAGATCTTTAATGAAGAATTTTGGCATTAAAAGAGATGTGTAAAGAATTATAAACCATTGATTATAGCCAGACTGCGATACTTTAGATAAAAATAAAATTACAGTGAAAATTATTCTTTACCGTGTCAGGTTTTGGTACACTTAACCTTATATGGTGAATTTTAAGTGAAAAGGTATATTATGAAAAAAATAACTTTATAATATTTGATGTTAAAAATATGTTATTCATGTGAGTAAATTAGATGTGCAAAATAAATATTCATCACATCAAAAATATATCACATGGTTATAATTACTCCAACCAAACATTTTGTGGGCAATTATGAATATTAAACTGAACAATGACAAATATTTCCATATGTGAAATTAATGATTTTCTGTTTAATTACAAATTAATAGGCAATAGTAAAGAATAAAAATTATGAGCTTTTGCTCAAACCTACCAAAAAGAAAAGAAAAATGTTGTTCATGATAAAATTTACAAAAACAAACACTCCAGTAATATATTTTAAAACATGAGATGAATATAGTTTGTTATATTCAAAAGTACAGTATGATCCTGGTTCCCATCCTTAGTGTAGCCACCTTCCATTTCTTACAGATATCATCTTATTTTAGGAATTTCTTGTACAGTGGTCGCCACTTATTCCTGTCACATTGGGAAGGACTGTAATTGACTGAAATAATCAAAATAAACAGCAGTACCAAAAGTAAAAGTGAGAAAATTTAAGATAAAAATCATTAAATAAAATCATAAGTATGAACTATATTAGTCAATAGTTTAATGTATGCACATATATCTAAAGAATAAAGAAGTAAACAAATGAAAAAATACATATGTACATTTATTTTAAAAAAATTACAGTTCTTGGAAGGAAAATTCAAAATTTAAGGCTGTTTTAGGGACATAACAAATTGAATTTGACTTAATGTTGAAAAGTGGTGATGTGATCATTTACATTGTTCTCCTCAAATGCTCGATGTAAAAAGTCTATAGCATTCAGAAAATCTACTCTTGTGACACCTAACTGGTTCGGTGCTCATCATCATCATCAGGTGTCTCACTGGTTACCAATATAGGATTGATCATTATTTTTATTAAAATTCTGTTGAATGTATTAACAATTGTTTTGACCGAATTATCGTAATAATTCCACACAAATATGAGTCATCTTTGACTGGCTTTCACTCTGCTCTAAAGGGTAATTACCTCGAAATTTTCATAATCTCCAAAGTTTATCTGACCGGATAACGCAGCATGCACTACTAAGGTAACTGGCTGAAAACCAGTGCAATTTGACTATTTCATTCTGTTCATGCCGATTTTCATCAGAATATAAGTGGCTCACCGAATAAAACTACTGACTGAAATAAGTGGCGACGACTGTAGTAGGTAGTTTGACTTGTTTGCAAATCCCTCATCAATTACAATTTTTCATTAAAAAGATTTCTTTTGATAATTACTTTTGTTTTTTATCTTTCAGAGTGATAAAAATGGTCCTGCTGCTGATAAAAAAGAGGAAGGGTAATTTGAATTTGATTAATTCAATTTTTTAAGTTTAAATGTACCATATATTTTTATATGTAAACCTCTGAATCTTTTTTTTTTTTTTTAAGCTAAAGTTGAGGTAAACTTATGGATCTACTTATATAGCATAAAACAGATATTGTTCTGTTAGATTGGTACAAATAATCAATCATTAAATATATCATCTTTTTATTTCTTTAGTTTATATTTAATCAGTTAAATATGCATTTTTGTAATTTCATAATATTTTTTTGTTTGTGAACGTTGTAGATTTTGTAATGCTCTTTTTTTGAGCTTAGTTTATTTTTTAAATGTAACTCAAATTTATCACAGGGCACATGTTTTATAAGTACTAAATTTTTTAAACTTTCTTCTAAATTTCTGTCTGTGCTCTTTGCCTCACTCTACTGAGTGAGTCTGCCCTCCAATGTAGGCATTGGTGGCCAACCTCTTCTCAGACCAGGGGAGGGGGGATATTCTATATTCTATAACATATAAAATTAAACACCCTCTCGAAATTCAAAATTTCTATTAGCTTCCTTCAAAATTCTATAGGGATGTAGCAACTTTGGTTTTCAAAGAAAGGATTTGTATTGGGATCTTAATTTATTAAAAAGCAATTAATACATCTTCCCTCTTTCGCATAGTATTCTGGCACCAAACCTCACAAGAATTTTCTAGTGCTATTAGACCCGGCTTTTTAATAGCCAATGAATCCACCTTTTTTAGAACATGTGATTACTGTATAAACCAAATGATCTGTGCTTATATAATTTGAAACACAGCTCGGAGAGCAACTTTCTGTGACCTCAGCTGCCATAAAAATCTGTATTAAAGCTGGTAAAATAAAAACATATTCTGAACCCGAAGTGTTCTATAATTAAATCAAACAGTCCCAATGATCCTCCTATCTATTCATCAGGTACATGTACCAGCAGCAGGCAGCCGCACACTGGGGTGAGTGTATAGAGAGGTTGGACATTTCAGTAAAACCAATTTCTGAGGGCTTTAATTGAAAGGGTTTACAACAGAATCTCCAACCTCTACGGAATATAATTAACCACTTTTTCAAAACAGCAAATTTTTCAAACATTTTTTTCAAAATTGCCTGCAGATCCCATGTCAGACTATCTTTCAAATGTTGAAATTTCGCTATATTCTAATACGAATTTCACTGTTTAGGAAAAGTGGTTAATTATATTCCGTAGAAGTTGGAGATTTACTTGGCTTTAATTGTCAATATCGTTTGAATAGGCAGCTTTAGGCAAGAACTGAAACCGGATTATAAAAGCAGAAACTGTCTACAATATATAGAATTTAAAAGTTTTGTTAGCGATTTTCGTGATTCAAAAATTCATTCAAAGTATCTTGAAAATTATCTCCAAAATTTTCTTATTTTCTAAGATAGGTTTTTGGGTGTTTTTGTTATTTATTAGGGGTGCATAAAGAACAATAGCACATCAAAGCATTAAATTTGTTCAGAAATAAACAAGTTACTGACTGTTTATTAAATTGTCTATCAACAGAGCAGCTAGTTAATTCTTTAAATGCAAGGTATTATCTTCGGGTAATAATGTTAAAAATTAGTTATTTTAGTGGAAATATGTTCTTAGTTTGTCAATACAACAGTAAAAATGCAATATTAAATGGTTTGATTTTCCACCTAATGTCCAAAATTACTTTTGGGTTGCCCCATGCGAGCCGGTCATCTCAATGATGCCCAGCTCAGGACTCGAAGCCCATGTTCCGACCAAGTCACCTGCCCTGCCCAGCTCTGATACATTTCATATATATATATATATATATATATGTAACATTAGGCATTACGGAAGTGTTGTGTAGTCGTGGACCAGAAGGAGGCGAAGCTGTTGAGGTCTCCTGGCTGGCGTTGGTATAAGGCGGCTCGGGACTCTGGATTAGAGCTGCTATTGCAGGAATCGGGCCGGATAGGTTGAGGAGGTCGATCATTTCTGGCTGGCAAACGCCGGGAGTGATCGTGAAAATACTGGGCTATAGCGGCTGTCGCTGGAAGAAAATGAGTCGAACTCCGACTGCGGTTACATAATTTTATTTGGATTCAATACATCTTTATTTGGCAGTTGCGTCACACGAAAGTTCCGCTCCTGGGATGATGCATCTGCTTTTATCACCTTCCAAGGTCGTGTCACATGACTAAAAAGCATTGCAATTATTCGCCAAGAGCTAAATCTGGGCAGCGGTTTTCCAAGGTTTGTTATGACTTTTAAGACGCCTTTGTGGCTGGCTGCCGGGACCGTCTACAAGTTTACAGAGGAAAAGCAAGGGACCGTGTAGTAATTGCAGTTTTTGAATGTGGATTTCTTTGTTCCAATTAAATTAAACTGCGTAGTTCCAGAAATATGGGATTTTCATGAGTTTTTTATTTGTAATGTTATAGAATATCCCCCCGTCCGAGAAGAGGCTGACTACCAATGCCTGCATTGGAGGGCAGACTCACTCAGAAGAGCGAGAAAAATTTGGAAAAAACCTTAATTTTTTTTTTTTTTTTTTTTTTTTTTTTGAGAAAAAGAAATTTAGATCATGTGGCACGATGTAATAAACTTCAAACAAAATTAAATATGCATTGCAAATTACCTGGACTAATTATTGTAAGTACACAAAAATAAGTAGTTGAAAAATAATTATATATGAGCACAAAGATTTTTAAGTTATTCCACAACATTTGACTTCAAAGACAACAAACAATTTGTGCAGATGCTGTTGTTAAAGTTCCAAAAATGTCATAGTTTTCGGAGTTCTCACACACAAAATATCACTAAAATTATTTCTTGTATAATGCTATAAAAAGAACACATTTGGTTGTATATACCATAACAGCTTACATACTATACATTTTAATAAACACATGGATCCACAAAAGATCACATAAAATACAATAAAAGGTAAAAATATTCAGACTAGATTATAAAATACTGGATACAATTTATGTTAAATCACTTCAAGCATTTGGCTTTGGCTTCAATTCTACCATCTCATATAAGTTATCTGATTTGTATTATTATTTACTTTGTTTTTTATGGCATCTTCAATGCAAATTGTATGGCACTTCTCTTTTAACTAAATTCGCATTTCTGGGCTTTTTTTTGGTTAATCGCACTCGTGTCTTTGAGTTACGTACCTGTTTGAATGGTGCAACCCTAACTCCATAATTTAGAGATCCTTTGCAACCTCTAATCTTAAGCAGGTAGGGGGTGTGCTGTTATTTGTGTAAAAAAAATGGTTAGCTTTCTCTCTACTGTGCACCTTGACAAATAGAGATGAAAAGCTGTGGCCGTGTAGTGGATCAACTTATTATTCTTCCAACAGGATATGACAGTCCAAAAAATGACATTTGTGAAAGACAAGATGCAAAAAAGAAAGGGGGACATTCGTCATACCTGTGGAAGTTTTTCAAAAAAGGAAAAGGGGGGGGGGGTTTAAGGAGTGGCCATCCCAAAAAAGTCTTTCCGCATTGTCAGGTTTTTTTTTTTCTGTTTTTCAGCACCAATGGTGACTGAAGTTAAAAAAAAAAGAGTAGCAAAACTTACAGCTACTTGGGATGACTTCCAAAACTAAATTTAGAGATGGGTGATAGGACAGAAGCTTCAAGAAGAAGAGAAATTACGAAAGATAAGAGAATTAGAATTTGTCAAAATTGGGAGTTTGATTCTCAGATCCAAAAAAAAAAAAAAAAAAAAAAAAATACACACAGTTATATATATATATATATATATTACATATATATATATATATATATATCTCATTTTCTATTATTGATGGACAAAACACAATGTTTAATCACCTAATGTGAAGTCAAGTGATGTTAGGCATATTTTTTTTTTTTTCAAATAAATAGGAATCCAAGATTTTAAAATTGTCATTCTTTGTGATATAATTTGAATTTATCAGGTGAATTACAATATTGCAACTTACATGATTGTGAAATTTTTGAATTAAAAATATGCTCTAGGCTTGTATTCAACATTATATGGTTAATTAATTTATTGAAAAAATTACATTGATTACAAGTTTGTTTGAGAAATTTGTAGTTGCTTTGGGAGAGTTCATGTGCATAATATCCTTACACATTGCAATTTATTATGTCCCTCATAGAAATAGAAGGAAGAAAGGAACATCTTGTATTGATGAGAATTTTGGAGGTTGCAACTAAACTTCAAATAAAGATAAATTAAAATGAAACATAAAAATTTGTGTTTGAAATGTGGCGCCTGAATCTAATCTTACCCTCTAGATATATCACTTAAGTATCCCAGTAACACTGGCTAGCAGTATTGGTCAATATTAGTTAAATCTGAACATCTCTGCAGATCCATTACCAAAGATTAAGTGGTGATGTCTATTTTCGACTTCAAATTTGCACCTTCTAATGTGTCTACCCCTCCTTTGGCACAGTGATAATTCAGAATTATTCAAGGGTAATTTTTTTCTATGGCCGCTCTGTGAGTACTTCTTACGAGTACTGCTTGTGGATGTATGATACAATATGCATGTATCTTCTGTATAGATGTATACTTTGGAGCCTCCCCCCCCCCAAAGAACTGCATAAGAGTGGTTGGCTTATTCTCTCTGATTGTTCTAATCGTCATTATTTTTTGACCAGAGAAAGCCAAAATCATATCACAGTGTGTAACATGATCTATTATTCTATGGTCATAATACTGTCTATTGAGTCAACAGAAAACAAGCAACAGGAATAAAAAGACAGCATGAATATTTTGTCCTATCAGTAATAATTGAATAATTTATTGAAAATTGAGCTGCTCATCTGTCTATGCACTGAAAACTGTACATGAGCTGAAAAAAAACCCAAATGACTTATGCGTAACAATTTTTACTGTAATAAAAATACAATTTGGAAAATAATTACGCATATTTGAATATTGGCTATATCTATTCAGACAAAGGGATATTTTTGAAAAATTTCCAATGTTTTTAGTAAATCTGTGCCAAATACATTTGGTATGGGTCAAAAAATATACAAACACCTTAATGAAGTTAAGTAAATTCACTATTTTGCAGTAAATCTTTTTTTTTTTTTTTTCGTTCATGATTTCTGAAAGATGCTTTTAATATTGCATAGTTTGTTTAAATGTGTTATTATTCTCTTTTTATATATTATAGGAACATACTTTTATTTATCCATATTAATTTTCCCATTAAGCTACAAATATTTTGATGTAGGGTTTTAATAATACTTTAAAATGTTACTTTACTTCATTCATGTTCCAGAGATTATGTCTTTCATCTGTATATAAGGTTTGATACCCATCGGCTAGACACAATAGATGAATAAACACGGTGGCACTTGGTGCACTTTGTACCTTGCATTGCTTGTTGGGTTTCCTGGTGATAGTTTCAAATATTTGTTAATATAACAATCTATACTGTTAGAAAAAATATTATTTTTACAGCATGCAGCATTTAAGTTATTGTTTCCCAAGCATTTGATGCCTTTTAAGCAACTTATCAGGGCTGCTTATTCATCATATTTGCCACATTTATTTTCTTTTCACCTAACTACTTGACTTTTCATGTTAGTAGATCGAATGTACGAAATTAATAGAAATTCAATAGTGGTAGTAAACTATCTACGAATAATTATTGATACACCAATCTAAATCTTGATGCCTGTGGTCCTGATATACTGTGATGTACCATTAATGTGCCCTCCCCACCAAATACAAAAAAAAAAAAAAAAAGAAAGAAAATGGAGTGTCACTTGCATGGGATTTAAAGGAAAAAGAAGTTTGATATCCCATTAATACACCCTCACTCCCTGAAACACAACGAAAAGTCATAAAAAAAAATTGTAAGTAGGCATTTGCTCTGTAATAAAAGGGGGAAATACGTATTGTGTTTGGCAGGTATGTAAATTGATGGTCATTTCAAAATTTGCATTTTCATGTAAATTGAGAAAATTTGGAAACATGTACTTACTTAGTTCTAAATATTAAAAGGAAGGAGGTGTTAGTTGGCAATGTGCTATAGCCATCTAGAGTGCAGGGCACGCCCCCCCTCCACTCCTCATGGCACTAAATGTTTTTTTATAATGGTTTACATCCGCTTTGGCCCACTTTTTTTAAGTGGGTTGCATCCACTGGAACATATATCTATATTGAACATACATCATTAATCTTCGTCACTTGTAAAAAATCCACTGAAAGATTCATCATTAATTTCGTTATCCAAAAATAACCCTAACCGTTTGTCATTTAAATTGAGTCTCCTTTCAAAGGCATCAAAAGTTGAGCAATAAATTACAGTTAATGTTGAGATTCATGTGCACAACAGGGTTGTTTGAAAGGGGTGTGGGGTGCTCTCTCAGGATTTTTGAAACTTCTAATTTGTTTAAAAAGTGGAAGGTGTTTAATCAGTAGCGGCAGATTAACACTATATTATGGTACTTGTGCAATTAATAATAATATTGTGCAGGAAACAGCATTGGCATTAATTGCATGCAAAGTGCAAATTTATCCGATTTTGAGAAAACTGTAGTTATTGAGTATCAGAGAAATGACAAATCCTTAAAGAGCATATCTGCCGAGCTGAATTACCCAAAATCAACTATGGTCTATGCTAATCAGAAGTAGAAAGTGAGCAGTGATTGTCAGAATGTGCCGTAAGTTGAAAGAGTAGCAAAACTGAGAGAGATACAGGTATTACTCTGAAGAAATCAGAACTGCATCCAACCGAGGGGCTACATGAAGTTTTAACAGGCTTCCTGGAGTGTTGTTTTGATGAATATAGCCATAAGGAAGCACATCTGCTTGGTTTTCATGGTCAGGCTACTGCCTATAAGCTTTTGATCATAAATACAACTGTGTTACTTATTTAATGTGGTGCAAAGCACATCCGTAATGGATTGTAAATAGGTATATGAAAGGAATAGTTAAAGCGAATCAGTATACTCCACAACTGGCATGTCAGCCTGTCAGTGCTATAACCAAAAAGCTATGACTCAGAGGACACATCTTGATGATTTTTTACAGGGCCAAATTATCGGATTTTTAGAATGTGGGCATATGCATATGGAAGTATTTGAGGAACTTGGAATCACTCACAGTGTCATATCTAGGCTGGAAGATGCTCCAACAGGATGAAAATGTAAGCAGACATTTCAGTACAGGCCATCTACAGGTTATAATGCTTCAAAGTGTTGTATTTATCAATAACTGCCAAAACAAGCAGGTGGAGTATAGCATCAGACCTACTACGACAGCCATAAGCAGCTAAGGATACCACAGTTTACCATGGCATACCATATGTAGATGTTTAGAACAACATAGCCTATATACCTATAAGCCTGTCAGAAATATTTCACTCACTGCCAGCACTGGATAGCATGGAGCTGTGAACATGTAATCTGGACACATTCACATCATATCTTCATGTGGAGAATACCAGGGATCCCATTACAATCAATAAAATATAATTATACATAGGCTACTGTTACTGTGCCACTGAGCTTCTCATTTGGAGGGCCATTTTCTTGGGTTCACAAACAGATCTCTATGTTGAAATCGGACTGGAAGAACATGTTTGTATGTTCAGGAGTACAATGGGTACAAATATTCTCTCTATGGATGATACCCATCCTCACCATTTAAACATCGCATAAGGATGCCTTATGCCCACACCTTCTCATTCCATTCGATCTTCAACTCAGACAACTATTTTGTTTGACTATTTCACTTAGGCTGTTTGGCTGGAAAAGGGTTACTGTTTAATCATGGCAGTTGAATCTTGAAATGAGTGAATCTGTGATGTCATTGTAGCCTCTCCATTTGCTTGCCCGTGATTGGTCTGTCACAAAAATGTTCAACTTGTCAAACGAAATACCCAACTTTTCCTGGGCTGGTTTAGAAAAGTTGCAGATGTTGAACATACATATCACACCAGGCTTTTCATCCAACTGTTATAGAAAACAGTCGAATGAAGGGGTTGTCTGAGTTGAAGATCGAACGTAACAAAAAGGTATGATATGGGCATTGAAGAAGAGGATATTACCTGTTAGAATTAGCTGACCAGCATTCTTCGTTGATTTGAACACTCATTAAGAATGCAAGGGACATGCATAGCCTATGAATTGCAACTCATAATCTACCTGCTATTCCAGAACTTCGGAGAGTATTGATTGAAGATTTAGATTACCTTTCTCCAAACCAGCTGGATAATTTGGTGCTCAACATGGCCATATATTGTGCTGACTGTATTTAAGCATATGGCATATTGATATTCATACAAACCATACACTGTCACTTTTTTGCACAGAAGATGAATTCTCCAATTGCTCCAGGAAGTATGTCCCTTATTATTATTCTTTTTTTTATGTGTACTATTGTACAAGTACCCATTTTTTCTTTGATTCCTTTTGTTTCATAAACAGTGTTTTTATAACTATGTGTATCAACTGTCATTATCCTTAGTTTATGAGCATGAGTATATTACTTTATGAATATGTAAGATTGTACCTGTATTATGAAACCAGTTTTTTTTTTTAATTAAGTTTCTTCTCTTGGTAATTTTCATCTTTATTCCAATTCTTAATTCAGTTAGTATTATTTTAATCAGTGTGTAATCTAACTATGAATTGCACACGGTAGAAATATTCCTCTCCTCATTCACTCCTCACAAAATTCATGCACACATCAGAAATATCTATTCTCAATAAAAAAAAAAAGTACTATCTTTATTATCAAGCATGAATATTTTCTGTTTTTCTAAAATACATTTTTTCATTTAGGCGATTTTACCCTCCTGTTAGAGATGATGAATCTGAATTACAGAGAAAAGCTCATGCTAAGCGAGTACGAGAAACAAGGCGTTCCACTCAGGTAAATTAATAAAATTCCATCTATACTTATGTCATTAAAAAAAAAAATTCCAGTTCTTTATGTTTTTCCATTACTTAAAATAGGGAGTTTTACTCGAAGATATCAAATCTGCAGAGCTACAGTTCTTAATAAATACACAAAAGGAAGCTGCTAAGAGGCAAGCAGATGAATCACATACAGATGTACTTGATGGTGAAAATAACAAAGCAAAACCACAGGAAGACAATTCTGAGCCAAATTCTTTACAAAAGAACAAACCAACGTCTGTAAGTTATGATCTTTTTAACATCTGTAACTATTTCTTCATCTGAAAATTAGTTTCATGTAAAATCGATCAAATAAGTGAATGAAGTTTTATAAGTCTTGAGAAATTAAATGTTGGAAAATTTTCTTGTTAAATATGTGGAAGTATTACTTAATTCTGCTTTCAGAACACATACAGGTTATCTGTGGAATTTTTCTTTTTTTCTTTTTTTTTGTGTTGAAATATTTGTTTACACGATCAATTATAAAGGTTTATCATGAAAAATGTTACTTACGCAGTAAAATGGCATTTTTTATAAGTTTGCTTTGAAGAATATTAGTAATAATGATAATAAAAATATTTTCTCTTAGAATAATCTCTAAATAGATATATAAAATTACTCTTTAAATAGATGTCAAAGATTATAAATATACTAACTAAAAAAAATTAATTCTCAAAATGATTCTTATAAAATAATTTTAAAACTCACTTCAAATGTTCTAAAATATAGTAAATTTTTATTATGCACTGTGGGTGACAGTATTTTGTTTTACAAAATTTTTTGCTAAAAATTTCTAGGTACTGAAAATAAATTAAGCTTTCAGAAGGGCACTCAAATAATTATAAGTCCTTTCATTCCACAAAACTTTCTCTCAAAAATCTATGAGACAAAACTGGAAAGCATTTCACATTTCTTGTATTTATTTAAGAAGTTGGGGAACAGCTTTGACTGGGGTATTTGATACACGCCCCCCCCCCCCCCCAAAAAAAAAAAAAAATGCTGTCTCAGAATTTTGACTTGAGGTGGGCCATGCCTGCCTGGTGACCCACTTTTATTGTATTAGCATTTTTAAGAGGCTAAATTGCCCATTCCAAAGTTATGGTCAGGAACCATCTGCTAGAATGTTTGGCTCTGCATAGAGACTCCGAGGTGAAGAGATTGGAGTGCCAGCTATCTGCTGATGAGACTGACTTTTTTCTCTTACTGCATTTCTATTCATGTTCCATGTTCTTATTCATGTTCCTTGTTATTTTGTAAGAGGTTGTTATTTTCTCATGCCAGTGGGAATTAAAAAAAAAAAAAAACTTTAATTTAGAATTATTTGCTATTGATCTTTTATGGGAAAACTCTTTTTGATGAGTTGGCAAAAGTCTTTTTATCCTTTTAATGTCTAAAAATATATTTTTATATCTTTTAACTAAACACAAGAAAACAGTTTGCTCAATGCTTTGAACTTCACCTCTGCTGATAGTATTGAGAAACAATCCTACTTTAATTAGAAGCAAATTCTTCACAAATGGTTGTACAAAAGTCTATGTATATTTTCTAAGGATGTTAAGATTTTAGAAGTCTGCCTGTTCACTATAGATGCCTAGACAATTTGTCAGATCTGGAGAAAATTTAATACACTGATTAAATAGGACAAGAAACAGTTAACAACAATTAACAATAGAAGAAGAAACAATTAACAATAGGGCAAAAGCCTAATTGTTATTTTAGTTATTTTATGTTTTGTCCCATGTTTTTTTTTTTTTTTTTTTTACCATTTGAATATTTTATTATCATGCTAAGTGATCCATAAACTATATTTCCTTAATTATCAGAAAATTTAGAGAATGCATTTTCAAATGAGCTTTGCTTGAGCATTGTACCTAAATTTGATATTTTAAGAAATGTCGTACACAGGACATGGGTGCAGATTTATTTCTCTGCTGATACTTTTAAAAATTTGGTAAGCTAAGAGGCTAGGCATTTCACTCACTATTAAAAATTTTTTAATTAAAAACACTTAGAAATATTCCCCTCTGATTCTTTCATCTTGACCTTGACTTGCATGCTCTAACATGCTGCAAAACCAGTTTCTAACTAACCACATGTTCCCTTTCTTCCATTAAAACAGTTTTTTTTTAAGCACACTGGACAAAGAATATTGATGAGGGAGATTATATTTAGTACTTGGATTAAACAAGTTTTTGGAAGTTGAATCCCACACCGTCTTTTAAAAAACTCTACATGTATGCAGATAATTTGTATACAGAATGCAGAATATTTGTAAAAGTTCATGGTTACTTATGCATCAGTGATCATGAAAATAAATCGTATTCTCATGTGATCAAAACCAGCCGATTAGCTAACTAGACTAGTGAGCATCAGCTGACAAGTTTTTTGGAAAGTTATGTCTTGACACACCTACCTGTATTAGGCATAACCAAAGAAAGACTTAGAATCTGCCACCCCCTAGGCTAAAGTGTAAAGGTCCAGCATTCTGCCCTATCACACGGCTGTTGATCTAACAGTCTGGAGGTTTTTTCCCCCTCCAAATGTGACATAAATATGTGTTTAGAACTCCCCCTATAAAGTGCTCCAACCAAGGCACCCCCATCCTTGGCAGATAGTTCTTGCGTAGCTTTGCTGTAATGTAATACAACTGCCCCCTCCCAATTTATATATTTGTTAAAAAACTGATAATAATTGATAATATATCAGCCATACCTATCTAAATTCTTTTCCATTTTATATGTGGATAACGTTTTCAGAATTAACCTGCTTTAGTAAAAAACTTGCTTGAACTAGGAAAAAAATTTGGAGACAAAATACTGTCTTTTATATTAAATAATATTTATTTAAATCTAAAAAAGTGCTGTATTTTTATGTAGTATTGTGAGCCGCCATTTTTAAAAAAGTACCACCATTTTTATATCGAAGTAGCTGATATAAATAACTAGAGTACAAGAGGGATGCTTTGAAAGTAAGTTTCATAAGTTTTTTCACATTGAAACTTTAATGCCAAAAACAAATACATGTTGGCATCAAGAACTATACACCTTGAACTGTTTTTTGATATAGTTGTTATTGACATTGAGACATATGTCATTGCATGCAATCGGTTTGAAGAAACCACTCTGGTAAAAATTGGATGTCCTGTGATTCAATGAATTGTTTCACAATGCAAGGAACAGCTGAAAGTCCAATGAAACAAGATCAGGGCTTTACGGTAACTGATCCAATCTCCTCCATCTGAAGCAATGAATCTGATATTTTGTCATCCTTGCTGTTCGTGGTTTTGCATTGTTGTGTAATGACCACATTCGTACATCATGACAGTATACATTTTCATTGGTGACCACATTGTGTCTGCCATCATGATTTGTACTCTATTAATCGTGGGCATGCTAGCCTGCTGCTACTCTCTCTTACTCAGTGCTCTGTGCGTGCATTATTTTCCCTCTGCTTATGCGCTTTCTGTTGCTGAACCAGCGCTAGGTGTGGATTGTTATGGCAATTGTCTGTTTCACCTGGTGTACCGTCATCCCTTAAAAAAATGATTAAAGTTACTTTCAGAACATCCCTTGTAGAATCTGTGATATACTTTAAAAATTAAAATATTGACTAACGTGCTATTAGAATTTTAATAGTTTGTCCGACAGTAGGAAAATTACATTCAAAGAAAATTTATTCATTTCATTTTCATTCTCAAAGTACAATAAAGCACCATTTATACGTCTTTCAAGGGACCAATCTAAAATGATGTATAAATGAAAAGATGTATAACCCCAGACTGCACATAAGCTTTAAATCAAGCTTGACATTTCTTTGAATTTGACGTATTAATACAAGCTTGACAGTTCAATTCATTTTAAGCTTGCAGCAAGCTTGGAGAAGTCATTTGAACTGTCAAGCTTGAATACAACTTGATTACTGTTTGATTTGGAAAGCCACATCCACATAACAAATAATTTATCATCAGTCATAAATGTACTTGACCATAGAATTAAAAAAAAAAAAAAGATTCTATATTTCCAAATATTGAAGTTCTACAAAATAAAATGCAATTATACTATGAAATTGATTTCAAAATCAGTCGTTTGTCTCGATTTTGGCCAATATTGCCCAACATGAGTGTCGCGATATTGAAAGTTTTAAAACATGTGCTGCTTTTAAGTTTATATTATGCTTATTTCCCTTTTAGTAGAGTCTCTAAATCACACATAACATTATTTTAATTTTGATTCATCCCATGGAAAAATAAAAGAAACAAATCAGCATCAGCCACTGACCAATCTTGCCAGAAAACAGCGTGATAACCATAACAGTCACTTCAAACTTTAGTCATATCAGCGCGTCAGGTTGGCTGAGCGGTTAGGACACTGGCTTCCCAAACATTAGGTACCAAGTTCGATCCCAGCCACAGACGCTTGATGGAAACATTAAAATAACTCGAAATTTCAGCGTAGAGGGGAAAAATAAAATATGTGGGGCGAGTTCGCCGACAGGCGCCCCCTGTATTTAGGAAATTTTTTGGGGGAAAATTTTTTAAGCTTGAAATTAAGCTTGCTATGTCAGGCTTAATGCAAGTTTGCTATGCCAAGCTTAATGCAAGTTGGGCAAGTGTAAACTTGAACACTTGATTGAAGCTTGCATTAAGCTTACACACTTGAAATTTTCAAGCTTAATTCAAGTTTATTGACTTGATAAATCAAGTTTACTGCAAGTTTGCTGTGCTGTCTGGGATGGAAGCATTAATAAACAACTTACATTAAATTACAGGTTTAACACTACTAATGTAAATTTATATAAATATAATTTTAAGTTTTCTTCAGGTACTAGAGTGCAATGAAAACAATAACTAAATTTAAAAAATAAAACACTTATCATAAAAGTGGAACAAATCATGCCTTTAATTTACTATATCTTAAATGCTGCATATCTTTAATAAAACTATGATACACATTTCGTACCATTTATGATGTAATTTTTATTTCCATACAGACACTGAATTAAAGAAAAATTCTTTCATAGTCGTCTGATTGTATTTGATTAGTACTAATTACAGTATTATGGATTGAATTAAGTTCATGAAATATTTTTTCCCTCGTGTTCTGACAAAGTTTGTCAGTATAGTTGATTGCATGTTTGAAAGAAAGGGGTTAAAGATACATCCTTCGTTATATCCTTTATTAGATGTTCTATCTAGGAAAAAAATTCTTCCTTAATAAGAAAATACTGACTGAGACAGAAATTTTCAAAGTTTAAGGAAGTGAAAAACAATGCACAATGGAAATTGTGCATCTTATAAACGAAGCTTTTTTGCATTAAAATGAATCTGAATGAATTGGGACTTTGCGAAAACACATAAATGTAAAAGATGTGTAAATGAGAAATAAAGATGAGATATAATGAGATATAAATGTGAGATATAAATTGAGATATAAATAAGATGAGATATAAATTGTGCTTTACTGTACCAGAAAATCTTTGAAAGCAATAACTTTTCATGTTTAATTTAATAACTGTATCTGTAGTTTTGCAATTTGTGAATAATGCATCCTTTATTCATGATTAAATGTTATTTCAAAATTAAACAAGTACCTAATTTAAACATTAATTTTTTTATGTCTTGTTATGCTGCATTTCATTTATTTTAAATTTAAGATAAGTAGTTTTCTCTTCATTTTTAAGTTAATTTTTCTGTAAATTTACATATTAGCAGTATTTTGTTGGTTCTTAACATCAGGTTCTTCTGAACTTGTTATCATTAAGTTCCTTTACAGTATATAATTATTGAGTTTCTTTGACTTTTTTCCATATTTGATCAGTGTGAGGGGGGGGGATGTAATAGCACTTCTTTTTAAAGAGTATTTTCAGTAGTTTTATGAAAATTGTAACCTTTTAAAAAATTCTATAAATGTCCAGTTGTTGCAAACATGCTACATAGTAATGGCAATGCATTACAACAATTTAAAAGTTGTGTATTCTTTTAAATTTTAGGATTCTATGGACAGTCAAGTTTCCAAAATAGAAAAAAATAAAAGTCCAAACAAGTCAGAAGCTGGAGGCAAAGGTTTAGAATCTGAAGCCAATGAAAATGAACCTTCTGTTACCTTAGTACTAAAATCAAAGCCGGCTAGCTCTCCAGATGAAACAGGTATTTTATTTATTTCAAGTGCAAGGCAGTGCACATTTATGTCATATATTTTTTATTTTGATGGTTTCCCACACAACACAAAGATATCCATTCGTCATCTATAAGGAATCAAAGTTGGATAATGGGTATATCTATTAGAAGTCCAAGATCCTTCATGTAACATAAAATGGACCTCTATAAGAGATTTGAGGTGTGATCTCTCTAAGGACTAGACAACATCTATAATATCCAGGATGTCTGTAAGAGATCTATATCCAAGTAGCATTGATATTAATTCACATCCAAAATATCCAAGATTTCTCAAACAATTCATAAATGGATATCTATATCATATCCAGAATATCCTAGCAATAGCCATCTTTTTGGGATGCGGAAAAAGTGAATTGTGACGTCTTAAGTACGCCGTCTTTTATCCCGCTGAGAATTTCTTCCCCCATTCTGTAAATTTTGGTGCTGCCATCTATTATTGTACATAAGAACTTCAAGTTACTTTAAAACTGGGATCTAGTTTCCGCGGCTGGTTTCGAACCATGGATTCAAGGCATGGTAGGCGAGTGTTCTACCACCAGACATATTCAACTCGGGTTGCGAAGACTAAAGTTTGAAGTGACTGTTGTTTCAATTTCGGAATGAAAAGTTTTATGTATCTAAATAAATAAAACTAGAATTTGCGTGTACACTACTTGGTATTACAAAATTTTGTGATTTCTATCTGGTAAAGCATTTGGGACCCCAGTACAACCTTTAAAAAAAAGTTTGTAGTTCTGTCAGTAATGCTTTTTGTATTTGTGCATTACGCTAAACTGGCTGAAGCGAATGAAATAAAATTTCGTGACATGATAATGGTCACTGAACTTAAACTATAAGTGTCGAATTTTTAAAAAATTCATTAGATTTTGAGATTTTCTGAAAATCGTTTCAAACTGCTCAAATTTTTGTTTGCACATCACATAATAACGACTAAATGAAATTTGGTGACATGATAGATGATCACTCAACTTAAGCTATAGGTGTCAGATTAAAAAACATCTCTTACTAGATTTTTTTATTTTTCTGAAAATCCTTTCAAATTGCATAAATTTTTGTTTCAGTATGCATAAAAACTGCATATAGTTTGCACAACAAGTGTATACTTTCAAAATATTCAAAAATATAACTACTTTTTATGTACAAATTGTGTACAATCTATATGTTTTTGCATAAAAGTGCAGACTTTTTCTAGCTGGGTTGGTGCTATAATTTTTGATTATTTATTTAAAAAATTGTTCTTAATTTGGATAGCTACATAGTTATTGTGCAGTAAAGTTAATTTGATGATGTGGAGAGTGTTAATACTTATATATACTGTATATTATTTGAATTATAAAAGTTGTACTACAGTGCATTTGAATTTGAATCATAAATCTATCAATCATTACAAGTAAATGGCATTGCTGTTTATTACAACATAAGTACATAATTATTGATAATTAATAAATTCACCACATAATTATTGATAATTATTAAATTCACCACATAATTATTGATTAAATCGAACAAAGTCCAACACATGGAGAAAAATGTGTATCACTGATGTATACCATACGCATAAAGCAGCTGTGTCATGTTACTGCCTTGTGCATACTTCCTCTCTCTTTTTAAATTTTAAATGTGTACACAAATCGAGCGCGAAAATTGAAGTGTGATTAAATTTAAAAATCAAAATTTCCCAATGCTAACCCAGTGAAAATTATGTTAAAATGTGTACAAATGTACAAAAATATGTGAAATTATGAGAATATCATAAATTAATGTGCAATACCCTTGTAGCCTTAAAAAAACATTAATTTTTTTTCCCAAAGAATTTCAAATGTATAAAAATGTGAATATGCTTTCATAAATGTTTATTTTTTGTTAATAAAAATACAATAATCTGTGAAAACCTGTTTAACTGCATAAATATAAATTTTAGAAAGCTTGACAAGAAGTTTTCACTTCTCGCGTGCTCAGCAGTAGTGTAACGCCATTGAAATCAGCCGCGGTTGTAGATCCAGTCATTTCAAATTTGCAGAAGCCATCCAATCTTCTATGTAAATAAGATGTCTACAAATTCATCTCTTATGGATGTTATACACACACATCCAATAGATTTGTAACTTTGTATGGCAATTAAATATCTATGGGACATCTATTTCATTAGCTACATAAGATGTGTACTGATGGATTTCTTATGGATGTCATAAATGCATTTCCAATAGATATCTGGTTTTGGATGACTATTTAATAGTCTATATCTAATAATTAAATATCTATAAGCCCTCTAAGGATATCTTATATAGGTAGCAATTTAGATGTCCTGTAGATATATATTTTTCTATGCATATAAATAACCTTTAAATGTCCTGGATGTTATAGATCAGTTTGGATATTTATCAGACCTGATTTGGACATAGTTTGCTCTGTGGGTTGAAGTGTATTTTATCAATCACATGTTACTTGAATACAAAAGCCATGTTGCATACTGGGTGTAAGAGTAATAATCAAATCCCCCCCCCCCCCCCCCCCGTAAGAATTAGATTGATCTGTTTTATTTGACTGAGAGATTTTGTTAATCATTTCAATTGCTGAATTTGCTGTTTTTTCATGCAAAGTTCCACCTAGTAGGCATTTTATAACTAGTTTTTTTTTTTTTTTTTCAAAATTCTTTGTCCGTTCACCCGTTTTAGTTGTAGAACATCATTTATAGGGAAAATTTAACTATAACCACCCAGTATATGAATTAGTATACACTTATCAGCTTCACTCATGGCTTGTTATTTCACTATAGTGATGAAATAATACATGGTGGTGATTGTGATAGTTCAACTCCCATTATTTTCTATCCTGCAGATTGGGTTTGCTTTTAGTCAGTACATTTCTCAAATCAAGACAGTTTTCTGCCTATCTTATTCCTTTCCCCTCAAAATCCCCCAAAATTTTCTGCTATTTTTTTTCAATAAAATTTCATTGGAAAAGGTATGCTTCTGCTATATTGTCAATTGTACCACTCAACCAACCAAACCTTAGAAATATTCAATTCTTCAGTATTTACGTTGAACTTGGGAAATGGTTCTAATCTAATGGACAATCTAATTAGAAAGCACATGCAAATTTTGGTTTCAGTGTTTTAAAGATGCTTTACTGAAGACTTGGCATGGGAATTTGCAAGCAGTGCTGGATGAAGATGTATTTCAACCTATAAAGAGTGATTTCTAAATTATTTACATTGAATTACATATTTATTTCTCTGAAATGCTCTTAAAATAGATCAGTAGCATATATATGTTTTGTAGAGCTTTCTTTATTGATTTCTGAAAAATATTTATATTTTGTGAAGTTGCAACACCAGTACTGTTCCATCTGGATTTAAAAAAAAAAAAAAAAAGGTGTAAATAAAATGCGATGTTCATTGCCTTCTATTATCAAATTTCTTAATCGTTAGTTAAGCAATTAAAGGTTTCTGAAAGTAAAAATCAGATCATTTTACAATACCCTTCATTGGTGACAACCAGCCAAGAGCATTAATTTAACAAATTGCCCATTGATAAAGAAAATAATAAAAATAAAAGTGGTACTTAGTGAGCGAGCATCACTAGGGTTAGCATTAAAACTTTGCTGTTTTGGAAATGTTTGATCCAAAAATATGGTTTCTACAATTGAAGGCACAGCTCCAAAATTCTGCAATAACAGCTGATCAAACTAAATATGATTATGTTGTAACCTCCACTGAAACTGAGACATTATCACAAGTTTCTGATATTTTGACAGATCTTCCTAAAGATGCCAAATACTTTGCAATTAAAAGTCAGGCCAATTTCTATCTTCGCAGACACTGTAATGCAAAAGACTCAAAAGATGTTAAACAAAGTCAAACTGAGAGATTAAAAACCTTAGCTATTATATGAAATGAAGAATTTGGTGATTGAACCTTTTCGTAAAATACTTTGTCTTCAAAGGTTGCCAGTAGAAATGACAAACATTTTATCAATCGGGTGATTAACTATCAAAATTGGCAACAATGGCTGATAAAATATGGGAAATAACATCATTTCAGAATGCTGTTGTTGCATGTAACAGTAATGACAATGTTTTAGTTAAACTACAAGAACAAATATCAGAGTCATCATTACAAGTTAACAAGCTGAATAAAAGGCAGTCCTTTAAATATCAATGCTTTAGACCCTGCTCTGGCAGCAATTCTATTAATAAGCATAGTAATAGAGAACACAGTATATGTTATCATTGAAGGTTCTGTGACAATTCTTTCAAATACCTTAAACCTTGCAACTGGTCTGAAAAGACCATTCTTCTCCCAGAGGAAAACTACCTACCTGGCTCTCACAGATGACAGAGAGTCAAGGGGTCGAGCTTTGTAGGTTTATTTAATTCAGAACAAAGAGACTGCCACCTAATTCTTAAATGATCTCTGTAATTTTGCTGAATTTTCTATAATTTCACCGTTAGCACAAGAAAAAAAGCTCTATTGCCAAACTGAACATTTTGCTGCAAATGGAACGAAAATTAAAACTTATGGACAAAAGTTTCTAAAATTAGATTTGGAACTGAGAAGAGCATTTGATTGGCCTTTTGTGATTGCCAATGTCAAACCATTAATAGGTACTGACTTTTTGTCTCATTTTCACCTTTTGATTGACAGTAAAAATCCCAAGCTAATTGATGGCATCAATGCCTTATCCTCTATTGGTATTTCTTGCTTTCATGCAGCTACACTAGTATTGAATGCAGTTCAAAATCAATATGAAGCTATGCTTAATGAACTGTTATGACCAACACTTCCAATTTCCTGAACTGTTATGACCAACACTTCCAATTTCCTGAACTGTTATGACCAACACTTGACAGTAATAAAATTAGGAATCATAACATTGAACATTTTATCGAAACTAAAGAATCTCCTGTTACCACTAGTAAGGCTAGAAGACCTTTATACTAAAGGTAAAATAGGAATTCAGTTTCATGTTACAAAAAAAATCCTTTGAAAAATTGTTGGGCCAGTCCATTGCATCTCACTATGAAGAAATCACATTGGAGACTAGTGATACAACGGATATCAATTTGGCTGGATACCGAATATCAGGCCAAACTTTCAACCGGATATCCAGTTATCTGGCAGCAGTGTGTTTTCTTCTTTTTCTGTTTTATTTTCACTAGTTTTCTTAGTTTTTATTTTCATTAGTTTTCTTCATTCAGTTATTACTTTTTCTTTAAATTTTCTCATTGGTTCCAAATCATTTAATTCAAAAATCAGAAATATTGGGGATTGTTTTCATGAAATGAGTACCAGTTTTACTGCAGTTAAAGCTGTTACATGCTAAAGCTGTTTGCATACACAGAGGGGAAATGTCATTGATGTTCTTCAAGAGTTAGATAAATATCTTACAAATCAGTTCTTGTAAGAAAGACATTTCCATTCAACTGTTGGAAAACCAGTATAACAAATTTCCTTACTTTATCAAAATTGGGGGGGGGGGTATTTTCTCACTATCCAGCAGTACTACAGCAAGTGGACTATTCTCATAAGCAGGGTCAATTTATGGGTGGGAAGGTAACCCAATTCTTACAAAGATTAAAAACAGTGTTTTTGCACAATAACTTCCTCTGGTAATAATTTACTCCAATCTTAAGAAAGATAGAAGTAATTAATCGCCCCCCCCCCTTTTTCTATAAATGATAAAAATGCATTCTAAAAAGTATTTAAAACTTTCACAAAACTTAATTTTTTCTCATTTTTTATTATTTCAATTTTTATAGTTTATTCGTTTATTATGTTTATTAATGTTATTTCTCAGTATATAATTTTAGGCTGGATGTACTGCCAGATATTTGTAATATCCAACTACTGGTAATTATCCAGCTTATTGACCGGATAGGCCAGATGCAATGTGCTCGTAGGATATCCGTTTCATCCCTACTGGAGACCATATGGAGATTACAGGGCTCCCAACTATATTACAATTCCAAATCACTACCCACTACCATTTCTCACCGATTGCAGTTTTATTCTACATGGGAAGAATATTTTTTCATTCATAGATTTTGTTCGAACTCATCAGCAAATTCCAGTGCACAAAGTTGACATTACAAAAACAGCTATTATAATTGCATTTGGGCTGTTTGAATTCACTATCATGATGTTCGGGTTGTGAAGTACAACTCAAACCTTTCAATTGGGAATGATCAATCTTTAACTGTGTTTGATTGCAAATTGTGCTAAACATCAACACAGCCTTTAACCTCACTACTTAGCAAGAATAACAAAAATAGCTAACTACCTCTAATATGGATGAAAGACACACATAATGCATTTAGAAACCTCAAAATTGCTCTTTGTCATGTTACTATGCTTGTCCATCCCTCAGATAACATTGCTTAATCTCTCACATGTGACGCTTCTGATACAGCCATAGAGGCTATCATACATCAAATTGAACATGCAAAGATGTGTCCATTAAGCTGCTTTTCATGTTCCTGATATGCAGAGAAGATACAGTGCATATGATTGAGACTGAAGAGGAGCGTAGAAAAGAATTAATGTCTTTTGATCTCTTTGCGACTCCACAAAAGAATGACAAGTTTTTTGCAAACACAACTAAATTTTTATTGTTATTATTTAACATGGAACACTTAACAAAAACTGAACACAAAACTGTAACATAAAGAACTTTAGATTTCAATAGATACTTATGAAGCCGGCCAATTTTCATACTTAGTAGTGATGCAGATTTCCTTTCTCCTTGGTCTGAGAAAATCCCTCTGAAGAAACTATCCGGAAGATGGCGATAAGAAGCATGGGCACATCATCAGGACCATAGAGGAAAGTAGAGAGAGCTTCTGCTAAGCTTCCAATACAGTGTATTCATAACAAAATTGTATTCCTCTGCTACAGGAAGATGGAACCATTAGAGACAAAAAAAAAAGCAGATGAACCCTATGAAGATACAATGATTACGGTGATTAAATGACTATATTGAAGCTTTCTTCTTAAACGATTGAGAAATGACCGTGAAAAGCATTAAAAATAACGGAACTCAAAAGAACGTACAAACATGCATCTGAACAAATTTCTTTTAAAGATAATTTTGCACATATATTTAATATCGCTGGTGTTGGTTTCGTTTTCATATTTTCAATGTCTGGAGTAACTATAGTCGGTGACGGATTAATGATATTTTGTGGGCAGTGATGGCTAGTTGAAATTTATGCCATATTTTAAGTGACATTTCTTTACAATTGAATTAATCTAGCTTTCAAATATAAACAAATAAACTATCTAATCGTTGAAAGACAATCATTTATTATATTGTATAATAATACAATTAAAAAAAAATAATTTAGAATACACATTATTCTCTAAGTTAGCAACTAAGCCATAAAAGCTCCTTTAAGCCACTTAAGCCATAGATAAAAGTTCCTTTTCTTCATTACATAGCAATTAACCAAAATCATTTATTAAAATACTTGGATCAAAACAATACAAACAGAAACTGCAAACAAAATTAAACAAACCATACTGTATAAATTTAATAGGCTGATTTTCATTTTTCAACATTTATAATACATTATGTATGAATATCTAAGAATTTTATAGCTGTTTAAGCAAACAAATTTAAAAATTTTTGACATACCAGAGAACATTACATTTGACATTCAGGTTCTACTGTAGTGTGTAAAAAATTTGCTAATCCTAATTAAAGTACATTGAAAATAATTATTTAACCTGTGAAAAGTGACACCAGGCTTCTTACATCTGATCTGTTCATGCAATCAATAGCACAACAGGCTACCATTTCTATTTTAAAACAAAGATTTAGTAAAGCAAAACCCTATATCGATACAATAACAAGCGCTTCTCGCTAATCGTTTGGGCTCCAAGCGAAAGAAAATAGTTCTATGGTAGAAACTTTCTGAACATGGTATGTATACTGGTTGTTCTCTCCACTTTCCTCTATGATCAGGACCATGGCTTGGATACAAGCACAAGCATAGCTGGATGGCTAGCTGGAAGCACACACCACTAGTCTCTGATTCTGGCTGCTGACCTGCCAAACTGAACTACTAGCAGGGTTCTTATAGTGATAGCTGCTGCAAGTGCACATGCATGGGATGGGATATTAGCATTTGGTGAAGAAACTTAAAGCTTGACAGAAACTTTGTATTTTGTTTCAGGTATTCAGTAGTAACATTTGCGATGGTAAGATAAAGGACCTTCCAGCCACCTGTCGTCCTTCAGATGGTACACAAACAAGCTAGTTTGGTGAACATATAAAGAAGTGGCATGGTTGTCACAGGCCCCCTCCCCCAGAGTTTAAAGAGCTATCAGATCTGAAAATGCACCACTGGTTTCAAAATGTCACCGGTGTATGTAGGATTTGCAGGTTTGGCTGCCATTGACAAAGCAGGCTCATGAGATTTGCACAGAAAGACAGGCTTTAGGCAATCTATGCTGAGTGGAGATTTTGTTCCATTCTTCATTATAGTGAAACATTTTGGTTTTCTGGAGCAAGCCTCATAAGGTCCATCATAAGGTTGTTGTAAAAGTTGACAAACACTGTCCACTTGAGCAAAAACATGTAAAGTCTCACCTAGTTCAGGATGAATAAAAATACATTCTGAACCATATCTACTTGCTGCAACAGGGCAAAGCTGCTGCATAACTTGTTGCAGTTGATTCAGAAAGTTGTATTGCGACTGATGACATGAAGAAAAATCCCTAAAAATTTCACCAGGCAACCTGAGTGAAGACCTGTAAAACAGATCCGCAGAAGACATACCTATATCCTCTTTAATAATACTTCTGATGCCCAACAACACAAAGGGTAAAGCACCTACCTAATCACAAGTACCATAGGCCATCAGGGCCACTTTTAACTGCTTATGGAATCTTTCTACTATACCGTTACTTTGGGGGTGGTAAGCCGTGGTCTGATTTTTATATGCCCCTAGCAACTGAGAGAACTCCCTAAACAATTTCAAATCGGTCTCTGATTACCTTGGGCACACCAAAGCACCCAACACTGCAACAGGCATGAGAGTTTTCTGCGGATTCGTGGAAAACCGCAGTTTTGTTTATTTTATAGATCGGCAAAAATCGCTGTTTTTTTGCTCCTCCATCTAATTGCAATCTTTTCCCATCCATTTTGAAAGTGAATATTTTTCCTATAGCCTTTCCATTGTTGAAATTTCTCTGTTTTTTAAAACATTTTCAGTTGTGACGCAATTTCACTTTTCTCGTTATTTTCAATTTCGTTCAAAATTACCTTCACGTGTAATTTCTGCTTTTTTCAATTTTGTCACTCTCATCCCTGAGTGCAAGAAAGCCTTTGTGGCTACATCAGCATATTGTGTCTTAATTGGGGTTGCTTCAACCCCTCTGGTATAGTGACTCACACAGGTTAACAAGTATCGGAAATCGCATGAAGGTGCAAGAGATCCCACAATGTCCAAATGGACATGACCAAAACGTCAGCCTGACAAAGAAAAGGAACCTAAAGTGGATTTTGTATGCTTGTGGACTTTGACAGGGCTAGCATTTCTTGCACCATGCTGCTATATCCTTCTCCATGGAATTCCACACAAACTGTTCCCTATTCAGATCCAATGTAGTGCACTTACTGGGGTGAGATAAAGAATGTATACTGTCGATAACATCTTTACAAAATGTGTTAGGTACAAATGGTCAAATTTTATCACCAGACACATTGAACAACTCACAATCTCCAAATAGTGGGAACAATAGTAAGTTGGTGTCAGAGTTTAACAGGGTCTCCGATTCCTCATCTTCGGCTTGGGCTAACGCCATGGCTTTATGATCTATCCCCTTATGAACAACAACCGCTGTGTGCGATAAAGTATCAGCAACTACATTAACAGCTCCATTAATGTGATGGATTTCAGTTGTGAACTGACTGATAAATTCTAAATGTCTTTGCTCTCTAGGACAGTGTTTTTCTCCTGACTTGGAGAAAACATATGTTAGAGGTTTGTGGTCCATAAAAACTATGAATTCCTGATCTTCTAGCATGTAGCGAAAGTGCCTAATAGTGGAATAGATAGCGAAAAGTTCCCTATCAAAGGTACTGTAATTTTTTTCTGCATCTGTAAGTTTACATGAGAAAAATGCTGAAGATTGAATTTCACCTTTGAATGACTGCTGAAGTACCGCTGCAACGACTGTCTGATGCATCGGTAGACAAAGACAAGTCAGCCTAGGGATCATAAAAAGAAAGTGAGGCCACATTGGCAAGAGCTTTCCTACAGTCCTCAAATGCCTTAGTTGTTAATTCATTCCATTCGAGCAGTTTTGTCTTTTTTTATGATTATGGACTAGATCGAATAACTAAATTTAGTTTAGAAAAAATGGCCTTACCATGCAATAAGTGTGTGAAGTCATGGATGTGAGGAATTGGATATCTATTCGGTAGGGATCGACCGATAGTATCGGCGCCGATACCTCCTATTTTTTTAGGTATCGGTATCGGTTCTTTCGATTCTAAAAGTATCGGGAAAGTATCTGTTCCTGTTGCTTTCATCCATTTTCACCGATACTTTTCAACCGATACTTCGCTTTTCAGAAGAAACCACGCAGGCGCAACACCATTCTGGAATCTTTATTTTGGTAATGAGATGAGAGGCGTCGTTTCATTGGCACATTTGCGCGAGTGTTTTCGAACTGTTTTTTTTTTTTTTTTTTTTTTTTTTTTTTAATTCTAACCATCGCTAAATGGATGTCGTATCACCAAGTGTGGTCGAAATTATGGACAAAGAATCGTTAGATGACAGTTTAACAGGACAATCGTCTATTCTAAATTATTTTGAATTGGTGCGAACACTAAATACGCTATCTGCAAGGATTGCGAAAAACAAGTGTCGAGAGGTAGGCTATAATTTTACTTCCGTTTTATAAACGTTTATTTTCTCACTGTGTGGACTCGAAAAAGAGTTCATTCATATATGTATATATACACGTTAAAAAAATTCGTTATAGTGAAAATTTCATTAATCAGAGATTAGAGGTTTTTGCAGTTATTTCAGCAAATATTACAAACTTTTTAGTTAATTCGATGTTTAAAAATATTAAATTATGACTTTCAATTAAAAATAAATTGGTATTTATTATAAATTTGTTAAACTTACGGTTTCTTACTTTTCATTGTATAAATGAAATGTTCAAAAGTAAAGACAATCCACGAATTTAGAGAATAAAATATGTAATGCACTTACGTTTATTTTACTTCAAAATTCCGTTATTTTACATTGTTTTGCATTCTGTGATTTTAAATTTTCATTAAAATATTCACATTTTAAAAGTCCACTGAAAATAAAGTGAGACACATTTTCTTCCATTTGGAAACCTATTTTTAATGGTTTTGAAAGGTTGAAGCATTAAAGTTTGATGTGGTTTTGGTCGTGAAGCCCAGGGCCTTATTACTATATGGGCAAAGTCCCGATTTGCCCATATAGTAATATGAAGTGTCTTCATTATCGGAGTCAGTTTCCCTTTCCTGGCCTCCATTTTTATCATCTGTCACTCTTCCACTAAGTGGTCTGTTCAAAAATTAAAATTTTCTTCAAAAGGTAAATCTGAAATATTCGGTATGGGAAGACAAGCTCTTCGTTATATAGCAAATGTTTATAGTGTTATTTAAGCCTTTAAGTTACGTTTCCATGAAAATTTTCGTTATAGGGAGAATTTCGTTGTAAGGAGACTTCGTTATAGAGAGATTCTACTGTATATATAAACTTTTGATATCGTTGGAGAAAGTCTTGCTCTTGATTTAATTTCACACTTAAGAGACATACTTTAAATTTTTATTTCCAAAATTGGCTCAAGGTCATCTGATTCGGCTTGGGTATGATATAGATATCAAAATTGATGGGGGAGACGGTCCTTGACATCGTTTAATACTTCAGGGGATGACGACCTTTAAAGTGTTAAAGCAGGTATGGGCAAACTTTGAACCAAACTTGCGGATTTTAGCGAAGTGGCGGGCCGTATAATTGGGATTTATATGGGATATTGAATTGTTTATACGGAGTTTTCAGATGTTCCGTGGGTCGGATCAAAAGCCGTGGCGGGCCACATCCGGCCCGCGGGCCGCCGGTTGCCCATATGTGTGTTAAAGTGTAATATTTCAGCCTTCGAAATACGTTTGGGGAATTTGTTTCTGTTTAGCTTATAGAACTTCAGATACAGACATTTTAATATTAGTCAGCCGGAAATATTTGAAACCGAAAGTAGCATTCTGCTATCGGAAGTGAATCGTATTTTTGCGAATGCAAACGGGGATAGGGTTTGAACCGAATGACGTTTGTCGGACATATCCCTCCCCTCCATGGTGCCCCTCTGCAAACGTAAAAAAACTCGCACCTTTTTGTGCTGTAGATCAGTGGTTCCCAAACTATGGGCCTTGACTCATTGTTGCGCGACGGGAGCAATTTCGGTGGGTCAAAAAGGGGGGCAGAATTAAACTTTAGTATTTTTTATATATAGTAAACTATACTATTTTATATAGCCTATATTGGCGTATTTAATGAACAATATCTAAATAGATATGTACTTACATAATACTGTACAGTTTATACATTATCACAATTTAATGCAGCTTAAGTAATCTAAAAGATATTTTCATATGTGAAAGAATTATAATTAAAGAAAATCTAAATAAAACTTGCAAGCTTTGAAGTTGAATAAATTTCATGTATTTACTTTTGTAAGCACAAAATAGAGGCATGAATCAAAAACAAAGACATATAGTAAGAGCAAGCAGGAAGCTGTGTTGGGTATGATATAACTTTCAAATGGAGACCTTTTATCTGGCTCATAGCAACATTTAGGCGACAAAATAGAGGTTGAGAAAATATGATTTAAATATTTGCACCAGTCGGCACTGGAAATCGATTCTCTTATTAATATATCCCTTTAACCCCCCCCCTTCCGTTGGTGTTCTGTCAAGACTAAATGAGGGGCATCTACCTATAGGGGGTCCTTGGGCAGAGAACTTTTTAAGGGAATCTAACGCATATTCACGTAACATCTGGAGAAAATCGCCCAAAACTCTAGACCACTAGATCGACAGCCACACGAGGAGAAAGAATTCCGAACCTGCACACTAAGACGCTTCCCAGTGCTCAGCTTTTCATAAATTCGGTCATTCGTCGGCATGATTGAATAGAAAAGAAAGACTAGAACTACTGTAAATTCACACTTCAATGTATCCACTGCTTTTTCTTTTTAATGCTTTCTATTGGGATCGAATTTCATCATGCTGTTATTCATTTTAACGAGAACTACACTCTCGATACAAAAACTGTCCAGAATACAGATGTAGGTTTAAATGACATTAAATTATGTAAAGTATCGGTATCGGTTAAGTATCGGTATCGGCCGATACCATAACTTAAAAGTATCGGTATCGGCTATTTTTGAAAATGAATTTATAGGTAAAGTATCGGTATCGGTCATCGGCGAAAATGTGGTATCGGTCGATCCCTACTATTCGGCAGTAGCGTAGCCAGAAAATTTTCATGGGGGGGGGTGGTTTACGACTACTGCAACTCACATATATGCATACATGTGTGTGATAAGTGAGTGAAGAATATATATTTTGTATGGCAAAAAATTCCTCATGGGAGGGGTTATGACCCCCCTAACCCACCCCCTTGGCTATGCCCCTGCTATCCGGGGTTGTGTGACATTATTCAACTGGTGGTAATCTCCACATATTTGCCATTGCGTACTTTTTTCTTTATCAAATGAATAGGGCTACTCCACTGACTTTTTGAGGGTGCAATAATACCTGCTACAAATAATTCTTTAAACTCATCTTTTAGAACTTGAAGTTTTTCTGGAGACAGACGTTGGACTTTAGAGTGAATAGGCAGAACTCCGTCAGTTCTGGGTATTGGGGTAAGATTTATTTTAAACAATCTTGTAAATTGCAGTAAAATTTTGTAGAACACTGAATCTTCAGAAACTGGGATAGCAAAAGCTTTCTCTTGGTTGAGAAGGACACCTTAAGTTGGTCAATACCTTGTGCAGGAGGTCAACCACTAAACCGTATTTAGTCAAGAAATCGACGCCAGGGATAGGGTGGTAAATATCCACTACTACAAAAGTAAATGGAAAAACTCGCTTCAACCCTAAGTGGAATTCCATGTGTGTAACACCATAAGTCTTTATCAGACTACCGTTTGCTGCAGTTAGTGAAAAATTACTCTGCCTGCTAGGTTCGTGTATTTTAGAAAGGAGGCAACTAACAGATCTAAGCAATGCCATATTGGTACAATAGACCCATGGTCGCGGTGCCTGGCCCCTTGTGGGCCTCCCCTCCATAAGTCATAAGTCAAGCAATGCCATTATCGACCCTATCAGCAGCCATATTTTTGATCTGCATCAGCAGTTGGGAAGGGTGTAAGTCTCCTTGGAGGAGCTGCCTCAAGTGAGTGTTTTCTGTTTGGGAGTAATGGGTAAGAATCCTATATTTTAAAGTTTTATATGCGTCATTTTCAGAGGGCATTTTCACTATGTCTCTGACATAACTCAAAACTAGTATCTAAAGCTGCTACAATTGCATGAAATTTTGTTCAACCAGCAGTCATACCAGATATAACAAATTGCGATTCCACCTGAAAAAACAAAAAAAAACGCAATTCAGGATCTTTGTCCCAAAATGTAGGGGCATGCAAAGCTACTTTAGCAACCTCTGAATTACTGTTTGAAACTGACATATTTAAATTGAGCTGGTTATGAGAGAAGGGCTGCCAACTACTACGCATTTGGTATAGTAACTACGTATTGTTTACTTTTTCTATGCTCTACGCAACGCATGTTGAGAACTACGCTTTTTTTTTTTTTTTTTTCAAGGAAAAGAAATCTACAGCCAAAAATGTACCATTTTATTTAAATATGGTATTTTTTAATTTTTAAATATCCCTATCTTATTTTAAGTTTTGTACTTGCATAGAAAGATATCAGTGCATGCCTGCCAAGTAATCGACTGGACGTCGGCGTCAGTTGACTGGCCGCAAGATTTTTCGACTCCTTGACTCTCTCTCTAGACACAGGAACTTTCGATAACGGGTTTTGGCTAATCGGATGACTGCTCAGACCACTTTAATGATGTGAACAAAAGTTTCTGTTTCCATGCCTTGGGCAACATAAATATGGTGTGCGCGCATCATCTATTTTCCTTGGTCCTGCATGCGCAAGGCTGATTTCCTTGGTCGTGCATGCGCATTCCTTGATCTTGGCTCCCTCCCTACTTCATGCTGTAGGGATATAAATATGAATTGCATGTGCACGGATTGAATTATCGATGCGAACTAAGCCATGTGCTTTTGCGTTCTTTAGACGTATATTTTACTTATCGGTGGCTGTTGCTGTTGTCATTTTAGTATATTGCGTGCACATGCTACTGTATAGGACTCCGTGGTTTATCACTGTGTTAAAATAACGGAATTAACATCGATTAAATTTTTGCAATGTCAGTTGAGGCTGAAAAAAAAAAAAAATAAATAAATAAAAGATTGCACGCCAAAAGGGCTTAGCTTCAATATACATCCTACATTTTTTTTAGCTCCAAAATTAGCGACAAATATTTGACCTTTTTCTGGAAATGCGAATGAATTCTACGCTACATTCTGTTTTTAATCTTTTCACAATGTTTTCTTAACATTTTTTAATTCCTTTTTGTTGTTATTTTTTAGTTTTCTGACTATTTTTATTGATAAAATTAAACGAGGGGTTGAGGGTTTCAGAGCCCCCCCTCACATAAAAATCAATTGTTAGTTAATATTTTTAAAATTTATGTTGTTTAGATTCTTAACCCTAAATTCTTGTAAGAAATATTCAAATTTTAGTAGTGTATCCGGTTGGAAAGTTTGGAAATGCGATTTTGCAGCTACTTTGTTTCTTTGGTGCTGTCAAAAATTGCATTTTTGGCACCAAAAAGCAAGGTAGGATGTATATTGAAGGTGCTCCTATTTTAAGAGCAAAACACTTATTTAAATGAAAAAAAATTGATTCCTTATTTTTGTCTTATCCCTTAAATTTGCAATTGATAATCTAGAAAATAAATCTGTAGCATTGTGTTGTTATTCAATAAGTATCATATTTTTCTTTTCTCAATGTAACTTTTTTTTAGTTAGTTTTTAAGGACAATAATGCAATGACTTCAGGATGTTTTAGTGTAGAGGATACAAAATATCCTGGTCTCAAGGCGCTTCTAGTATAACAAAAGCGCGCAACTACACACGGAACATTGAAAACTGCACATTTTTGTTCTTTGTACTACACATATAAGTTGTAAGAGGTTGGCAGCCCTGTATGACAGCATCAACTCAGAAAAATGCCAATTGGTGTAAGTTTGTCATCCTCAGAAGTATTAAATATTCTAAGTCACCAATGAAGGCACCAAGGGTCACCAATGAAGAGGGGTGTACCAACCATAGGTACAAAAGAATTAATGTCTTTTGATCTCTTTGTGACTCCACAAAAGGATGGCACGTTTTTTTGCAAACACAACTAAATTTTTATTTTTTAAATTTTAACATAGAACACTTAACAAAAACTGAACACAAAACTTGAACATAGAGAACTTTAGATTTTATAAGATATTTATGCACCCAGATGTATTTCTTTTGATGCTGGACAGTGACGCAGATTTCCTTTCTCCTTGGTCTGAGAAACTCCCACTGAAGAAACTATCTGGAAGATAGAGACAAGAAAAAGCATGGGCATATCATCAGGACCTTGGCACGGATATGAGCACAAGCATAGCTGGCTGGCTAGAAGCACACATCACTAGTCTCAGCTGCTGTCTGCTGAACTGCCAAACTGTACTGCTAGCAGGGTTCTTATAGTGATAACTAGGGATGTAATGAATATTCGGCCACTATTCGGTAGTCGACTGTTTTACCGAATATTTGGTGGGCCAAATATTCAATTGGCCGAATACTGAACAGGTATTCGGCCGAATAGTTGTAGCCGAATATTTTTGCATATTCAGCTGAATTAATTTCAGAACAAAGTGAGAAAAATATTTTTAAAAATGTATTTACAAATAATATTGCTTAGTTATACTTCAATATGTTAATCTAATATAATAAAATATCCTAAGTCGCTGAATGAAATGTAATCTAAAGTATTTAATAAAATTACAGAAATGCAGACTTTTCTCCCTGGTGATACTACTTGACTTGATTTCCTAATTTCTTTATTGGGTGGGAGTAGGAGGAATTTTTTTCAGACCCTCAATTACAAACATAATTTCGAAAAGCTTCTAAATATGTTTTACTCAGAGGCTGTAAAGCCTAAAACAGAATGTTATTATGCATAGTTACCAGATTAATCACATTTGCCATAGCTTGTTTATTAAATTATGAAATCTCAAAGTATAATTATGTTATTAGTATTTAACTTTGTTAGATATTTTTTCATGACCAAGATTTTTTAGCTTTACAGATAATGTACTGTTGTATGTTTTTAAGTACCTACTAATAATGAATTTTAATTAATTTTTATTTAGTATTTAATTACAGAATTGAAAAGCGATATTATATTTACAATTAAAATGAAATTTTTTTTAATTTAATATTCGGTATTCAGACTAAGCTATGTGCCGAATATTTGGGATTCGGCCTGAGCTATTGGCCGAATATTCAGTATTCTGCCAAATCACTATTCTTTACATCTCTAGTGATAACTGCTGCAACTGCACATGCACTGGGTGGGATATTTGCTTATGGCAAAGTAACTTAAAGCTCAGCCAAAACTTTGAATTTTGTTTCGGATATTCAGTAGTAACATTTGCGATGTCAAGATCAAGGACTCCCAGCCACCTGTCGCCCTTCAGATAGTGCATAAACAAGCTATTTTGGTGAACATATAAAGAAGTGGCATAGTTTGCCACAAGAACTTTTATCCATCTACACTGCTATATAGCATTGTAGGTGCATGTTAGAAGGCAGATCTTTCATTATTTACATGGACCATAAACCCATCACTTTTGCTTTTCAAAAAAATTTAGACCAAGCCTCCCTCTGGCAAGCAATATAATGATTTTGTTATATTGCTCAATTATCAACGAACATTCAATACGTTACAGGACAAGAAAATATTCTACCCGATGCCCTTTCTAGAATTAATACCATTTTTATACAGTCTCTGATTGATAATACAGCCGTAGGAGAATGCCAAAGTGATGAAAATTTAACCGTATTGAAAAACAACACACAGCTGCAGATTGTTTAAATTCCCATTCCAGGCACCGAGAATTCAATGTATTGTGATGTCTTCACCAACTGTAACCGCCCATATATAATCTCAAATTTTCGGCTTATCGTATTCATAATCTATTTTCATCTATTCATATCCTGTTGCATCCAGGGATTAGAAGCTCAAGGAAGCTAATGTTGAAAATATTTTAATGGCCAAATATCAATAAAGATTGTCTATTGTGGTACATGGTATGTCTGGAATGTTAATGATCTAAAGTCCAAGGATATACACAATGAGCTCTTATCGACTTTAAAGTTTCACCTGAAAGTTTTCAACACATGCACACATTGATATTGTTGGATCCTTAATTACATGCCAAGTTTATAGATATTTTCTTACAATGATTGAACATTTTTCAAGATGAGTTGAAGCAATCCCTTAGCAGATGAATCAGCAGAAACAGTAACGAAAGGCATGATTTCAACCTAGGTGAGTCATTTCGGAACACCTGAGTATATTATGTCTTATCAGGGATGCCAGTTTGAAAGTCAACCTTTCTTATTTTTGAGCAAGTATTTTGGATTTCAAACCACTAGAACTACTGCATACCATCCTCAATCAAATGGTTTAATTGAGCAGCAATACAGAACTATAAAAGCTAGCATGAGGTGTCATTTACAACAGAATAAATCTTGGGTAGATGCTTTATCATTTGTTCTTCTTGGTTAACATACAGCTGTAAAAAAAGGTATAGGATACTCTTCAGCTGAGCTTCTTTATGGAAGTCCTATTTATTTACCAGGAGAGTTTATCAAGATTCCTAATGTTCTGAATTCAGATTTCATTCAGAGGTAACAGTGTATCATATGTGGCAAGAAACTTTCTGCAATGACTACTTATGGCTTTAAAATCATTTTTGTTTCAAAACAACTTTCAAATTGCTTGCATGTTATAACATACAATAATGCAGCCACTTCGTTTTTACAACCAGTATATCTTGGTCTAATGTTGTAAAACACCAAGCGCCAAAATATTTCGGTGTTGACATTAAGGGAACTATCAAAAGAATATCAGTTGAGACTAAAACCATGATTTATTCTAAATGACAACACAAAGAAGTCATTGGAAACTTGCGTTACCAAGGATAATGCAGACTGGCCTCCACAGGACAAAATGATGGCAGGAGTCGCACTTATGAACCCCCCCCCCACTCCACTACTATACACAGTGGAAGAACTGTGTATAGATGGACACCTTCAGGTTTCCACATCATTTCAAAGATTATGTCTCCTGATAATATTCACTAGGAGGGAAATGTGTAGCACCTCCTATATTGATTTCTAAAAACTATTTATATTTTGTGAAGTGGTAACATCCATACTGTTCCATCTGGATAAAAAAAAAAATGTAAATAAAACACAATTTTCATTTGCCTTCTATTATCGAATTAGTTGATTGTTATTTACTTAAGTGGTTAAAGAAGTTTGAATTAAAAAATTGGATCGTTTTATCCTTCAGATTCCATTTCGAGAGGGGGTTGGATGATCAGGTATTTTAAACCTTATTGTTACAATCTCGTTACAAATGTTTTAAAATAGCTGTTATAAGAATTGCTCTACATTTTCGGAGGGGGCCTGGACCCCCTCATCCACCCCCTTAAATACACCCCTGAAACAGATTCATTTCTGTGAAATGGAACTTATTACTATGCCCAGTAAAAACTTCTCACCTGTATTAACATTATTCTAGTTAGATTATTGATAAAGGTCTTGTTAAAATCTGCAACCACTCTTATCTCTAGGTAGGCTTTGCTTTAAATAATTAGTAACAATTTTATTAATTGACTGTAACATATTTCTTATTGCAGAAAGCTGATGTTCAATCACTATATGGGGTTTCATTTATTATATGGAGTTATATGGGGGAAATTTTGATTTAAAAGGAACACTAAATGATAAATTTTCAAAATTCTAGAAAAGGTGAAATATATATTTAATCAGCTTTCTGAATTATCCATAAAAATCCTGCCAGTTCTTTTTTACTTCTCTTGCTTTTACTAGCATTATTATTCATGCAGTGAAGTATGATAAATTATGAAACAAGAACACAGTGCAATGAGAAAAGTACTCTCTAAATAAATTGATAAGAAAAATATTATGGAATTAGAATGCAAATTTACTGTATGAACTGTATGATTTGAATGCTTAATTTAATAATACAGTGAAACCTCCTGTAAGCGACACCTCCGAATAAGGGATACCTCTATTTAAGGGACATTTCTGCTGGTCCCAGTCACTTTGAATAATTACCTTAATGTATTTACCTCTGAATAAGGGACACCGTAAAAAATTTAAAAAATAAAATATATAATTCAAAGGCAAATTTGTGGTAAGTGAAATAGTTTTGTGACAAGAGAGTAATAAATGAAAATTTAAGGATAAACTTAGAGGAAATTTTTCCTACTTTCAATAACAAAAGAGCAGAACATTTTTGTAATAAATAATGTCAAGCAGAAGTGAAATTCAGAATTCCTCTTCTCTTTAAAGGGGTCACTGTCTGTCATGTGTCATGTGAATATGTGCACCCATAAAAATTCATTTTAGTTCATTAAAAATTAACTCCAGCCTCAGCTTTTGCAAAAGTTCTCAATCAGGGGAAATTACTGGAAAATGTGAGAATGGGAACCCTCTTTTCAATTTTGCTAGAGAAATTTATCCTTTAATATCTTTGTTTTGAAAACTGCGTATCAGTGCAGCAGAGAAAAGGGGATCAACACACTAGAAAAAAGCAGCAAAGTTGTGATGCAATCAAAAGGTTACACACATTCAAAGAATTCAAAATCCACTTTTCAGTATTGGGATGAAAACTGTTAGCAAGTTGCAAGGCATTCAATCATTATCAGTTCTTGTTAAGATTGGAGAGTTTATAAGGGCTGTGTATAGTTTTGTGCTTGAGCCATACTTTTACATCTACTATCCAGCATGACATCAGCATCAAAAACAAAAAGGATAAAAAAAAAAAAAAAAAAGTTGATGTAATCCATTCAGCAGAAGTTACAAAGCTTAGCTTGCGAGACTTAAGTCAGAAATTTAGTATAAGCAAAAACCAAGTAAGTCATGTACTGAAAGAACTTCAAATTCAATGGTAAACCTAGCTTCACTAACATTACTGTGTCTACGCTACTTATTTATGCAAAATTTATTTAAAGTACAACCTAGATTTCCATTTACATGACATTTTAAAAATATGCACCCTCTGAATAAGAGACAAAATGTCTGGTCCTGTGGGTGTCCCTTATTGAGAGGTATTACTGTATATTTAAATTATATAAAATGTATCATAACATTAAATTGTTGAAGAAAAAAGAAATGAAGAGTGAAAAGTAGAAAACAATAAAAAGTGTGCAAATACATGTAGGTTATTTTCACATGGGCCTGTAAATCTGGGTTAGTTTACCCTTAGTTTTATTTATTTTTATTTCAATCTACTTAGAGCATGAGAGTCTTTCTGGTTTTCAAACCAGTTTTAAGTTATGGACCACAGTTAAATTATCAGCAATTTATTTTCAAAATAAACTGTAATGCTCTATGTAATAATGATGCATTGTTATCTAGACTATTTGTGTATTTTTTTTTTACTTAACATATCAGTTTTATTTTAAATAGTTTCCCCTGAAACTAAAGCATCATTAGGAACACAAGCAGCCATTCAACGACGAAGAAGACCTAAAAGAAGGTCTACTGGTGTAGTGTATTTAGATAGTGATGTAAGTATTTTTTAAAAGAAAAATTTGATATCGATTTTCTTTTAGAATTTTTTAGTACTTTTTTTAATAATGCCTTTTTTGTTACAACTTATGTCTGCTTAGAGTGATACATTTGTGGTTTACTGAAGATTTTCATCTGCTACTTAATTTATACTCGTACTTAACTGTATGTACACATATATATTCCTGAGTTAAATGTTAGTTATATATATATGTATAAAGTATATATATCAAGATTTCTTGAATCTTATATTTAAACTAGCTGAGTACCCATTCTTCACACAGGATAAAACAGATATTTTTCTAATGCACATAATTGGAGTTTATCCAGTTACAGCATAATTTTTGAAAATTCAAGTTTGTTTCACACACATCGTAAAATTTACATCACAATATCTAATTTAAACTTAAAAAAGGATTCACTTTTCTTTGCAGAACTATGTTGTTTTAGTTTCTGTGGCCTTCTGTATATCATTTTAAACATCTGTAGAAAATTGCAAGCTGATCTGTCAAAAGTTGTATGTCGGACAAAGAAACAAACATCATATCTGTACATTAAATGAACGTTTTAAAATATTTATATTTTGAATTCTTAAAAAACCAGGCCAAAGTTGTGATTTCATTAACATTGGCATTTCTAATTATAAAATTAGGTAAACAGTTATGAGACTTTTTCTCATATTCCATTTCCAGTGTACCTGCGGCCAGAACAGTATGTATGCTATACAGTAGAAGACCCAAAAACAGCCGACCCGAAATCCGCAAGGCTCTAAAATCCGCACTGTCTGTTCAATGTAAACAATGAAATCTGCCCTGTCAGCTGCAAGTTCAGAAAACTATACTATAACCACAAAGTAAAACTAAATAAGCTATTCCCACTTGAAAAAGATAATTTAAGATTTTGTGAGCTCTGGTGGTAACATTGATATCCTTCAAATGACTGAAAGTGACATAATTAACACTCAATTATGGTTACATGACACAAACTCTGGCACAGTAACAAGTGAGGATGATCAAAAAGTTGACAAAATAACATTTAATGAAGGTTAGGCTCTGAGAAAGAAATATCTCAGATTTGTAGAGCAGCAAACTGTGTTACAGAACAGGAAATAATGATTAAAAAAAAAAAAACTATAATTAGAACATCTCAAAGTCCTAAACTACTATTAAATATACATTTTTAAATAAGTTGTACTATAGTTTCATAATTTTGTATATTGTATTATCCCTCTGTATTTTTATATCATGATTCTGATTATAAGTAACATGTGATCTTTATTGTTTTTTTTTTCTGGGTGGGATATAGAATAAATTTCCTAATATGACCCAAAATTCTAAAATCTGCACAAGGTCTGGAACCAAGCTGTGTGGATTTTGGGTCTTCTACTGTATTATTATCCCTATTTAAAATGGAAATTTGGGCTTTAAGTATACTGTGGCGTAATTGATTTTGTTCAGTTTCATAATATCAAAGGTAGCATTATTTGTTAAACAATTTCAAACTAAAACTATTAAAAAGCGTGTAAAATATTTGGCTGAATTTTCTAGCTCAAACACTTACTGCAACATGTAAATTCATCCTAGCTCATTGATCAGGTGTGGAGGTTCTTAGAAAATTCATTAACTGTTTGAGTGCTATGTGGTATGATTGTGCTGCATGTTTTAAAGCAATCCAGTGCTATGGAAAAACATTCATCACTAAAACAGTTAACATTGCTTTTTTAGTGTAAAATAATATATAACTCATAAAAGCTTTATAATTCATAATTAAGTAGCACATCTTTTGAGTCTTATAGAAGTAAATACTTTAGTGCCTCGCAATTTTATAAATTATATTATTTTACATTCAAGAGAAAATAATATTTTATGAATTTTCTTAGTATCTATTTTCCAGATTGGTGAATTAGGATTATTTATTTATTTATAATTATATTGTCATATACATTTATTTCAAAATGTTTGATAGCTTTGAATTTTTCTTATAGGATGGTCAAGAGGAAAAAGAAAATACCAGTGAAAAGGATTCAAGTCCTCAGTCAGAATCTGTAAGTAAAGATGTTGAAGTTCTCCACAACAAATAGTTTCATTTGTACTGTTTAATGATTTAAATAGTAGTAGACAAAAGTTGTATCTTGCTTCGCAACATTGGGAAAAATAAGTCTACCCAAGTTTAACAGAATTAGTGATTTTGCATTCAGTAACTTTCTATAAAAGGTCTTACAAGTTATGAGCTTTAAGCTTTTTACATCAATTAAGTAGTACATATGTTCTTATTATTTATTTAATGATTCATGGGGAATAATCATAGCTCTTGTATATCTGAAAGTTGTAAAATAACCAATTCTTTCTGGTTATTGTAACTGAAAAGATATGAAAATATTTTGTGTTTCTAAATTCATAATTAATTAGTTAAGTCTAAAAATAGCTTGCATGTAAAAATTTATAATTTTTGCACAAAGAATCTTGTGATTCCCTCCCCCCCAATTACTGAAATTATTTTGCTTGCCCCTAGGTAAAATATGTTGCCCTTAAAATTTTTGTTGCACAAAATTTTTAAAATCTTGTGGTCATTGCAATGCAAAGTAAATTGAAAAACATTGATTGATAAAATTGTGATTATTCAGGAAGGAAAATAGGAATAGGAAATTGCATTTTTAAGCTCAAAAATGAAAATAAGAATAGAAGTTTTTTTTGGTTGCCCCAGGGGCAACTGATTTTTTTGTTTTACTCGTCTATTTAAAAAAGTAATTGTCTCAGACAAGCGAGCAACTGCAAATTTCAATCCACATGTTGATTTACATGTGTTTTTTTTGGTTTACATGTGTATAAGCTGCACCTGAATTTTGAGACAAATTTGTCAAAATTTTTACTTTTTTAAAATTCTGTTGTAGCTATAATGTAGCATCATTCTTCAAAGTGTGACTTGCAATGTTAAACATTCATTAGAGATCAGTGTTCATCTAATGGTATACAATACAACCGAACCATGTTATAAAGAACTTCAAGGGACCAAATATTTTGTTCACTATATCTGGTGGTTTGCTATATCCAAACTGCATCACTGTATTAGTATCCAAGATGCTGGGAATTTTGTCATGTATGCATCAACAGTATCAGAGTTCAGAATCTTCTAAAACAGTATGACTCATTTTAATTTCTTCGACAATTTCTTCATCAGTTGGATCTTAGGATGTGATGATTTGTCATCACAACTTTTGAATAATTGCATGTCACGATCTGAGAATGATGAAATTTTGTTACACATTTTCTAATTGCAGAATCCTCAACAAACAGCCAAGATTTTTTGAGCATTATAAGTTTACCAAGAAGAGAAATGCTGCATTTTACAATTTTATCATATCCTTCTGAAATTCGTAAAATGAGCTGCATCCTGTAATGACACTTAAAGCTTCTGATGACACTCTGGTCAATAGGCTGTACTGCTGAAGTTGCTTTTTGTGGAAAGAGTACAAGTCTAATTGATTGAAAGCATTTATCATTTTTGTGAACTCTACAACTATCAAGCAGAAGTAGCTTCTTCTGCGTTTTGGCTAACGCTTCACTATCCTGCTTTTGAAGCTCTTTTTCAAACAGTTCTTTAGTCATTTAGGCCTTATGGTTGGATTAATAAAAGATCAGAGGCCATTTGATATTTTTGGAGCATCTGGGATGTTTAGATTTTTCAATCACTAGAAGCTTAAGATGTTCTGTTCCACTCATATTGGCACACACGAAAAATGTGATTCTATCTTTCGAGAATTTTCTGTCATTGTGTTTCTCTCCTTAAATTTTAATGTCTTGTTTGTTGTTATTTTGTCAGACAATGCAGCTTCATCAACATTAAATATGTCATTCTCATCATATTCATTACTGATGTCATTCCAAACATTTTTTTCCACAAATTAATGTCACAAGTCAAAACACCTCCTGATTTTCCAACAATTTTTCCAGGATATTTTAGTCTTTTTGAAAATGTCTAACCATCCATTAGAACACAAAAAGGGAATTCCAAATTTACTGACAAATGCATCAGCTTTTGATCCTAGATTTGATGAAAGCATTATCCTAGAAATTGATACATTTTGGCTTCTTTGAATACTGAATCATTGTAATAAAGCCTCTTTCACTTTTTAATGTTCAGCTTTTTTGAATATTTAGAAGTTTAAATTTTTCTTGAAAGCAGAAACTATTCCAATTGTAACTTTTGATAAATCTCTTTTTAAGCAAATTTCAGCTTAGCTGCCTCAATTTTGTACTTCTCTTATGATGTTTACTTTTTCTTTGATGCAATATGCGTTACACTTTTCCTCGACATGATGGACCTAATGATTTATTAACCCTTTCGTGACGGGAAGCGCAAACGCGTGCTTATCGCTGAGGTCGGCAGTCTCTTTCGCAAATGTCTGTCCAGGGCCGGAGAGTTTTTCGCGATTAATCCTAAATCCATGAACAGAACAATCAGAATATATTATAGTGTCACTATCACTACTATCCGAATCTGCTTCAGAATCAATATCTCATAATTTCAAATAATTTGCGCCATTTCTGCTATTTCAAGCTCTAACACTTTTGAAGCTTCGACATTCTAACTGTAAAATGAGAAAAAATCCACGTCTACTAGATCTAATTATCCACTAAAAACTGGACTGCAAACCGTAATACCCAATGCTGTAGCGAAAATAAAACTCCCTGCTTACTATAAAGAAATACCACGTACGAATTTATAGAGCCGTCATAAAGTATACCATTCAGAAACATTCCTTTCAACTTACGTTTATATTATCAAAAACCACGTGTATGTGAGTCATGCTACTCCCATTCTGAGTAGAAGGTCAAATCTACATGTATCTGTAACCGCATGGACATACAATGCCATCTTGTGCCAAAAGTTATAGTTTTTAAAACGTTCCAGGACACTGGCACAACTGTGTGACGGCTGGGGGTGAACGAGGAAACGCTCTGGCATGCCAGCGTGTTGGCCGGGAACTGAGTGCGTTTCTTACTGCACTTATACGTGACAGTCGGCGTGAAAAGGTTAAAAGTGAAATTTTAACTTGGAAGCTGGAAGTCTAGAATGACAGTTCTGTAGATTTACACAGGCTCTCTAATGATATTAAAAGGGGGAACAAGATTAAATTACTTCCTTTTCGCGTGCATGTGAGATTACATGTTTCAGCTTGACCCTGAGTTGACCTTTCCTTTTGTTCTTGGGAATTTTTTTTTTTTTTAACCTATCCAGTAAAGGTATATATATTTTGAATGCATGCTTTCACTAGGGCACTATATATCCCCACAGACACAGCTTATCTATTTTTCTCTTTTATGATTTTTTTCTTTCAACTGGAGACCGAACCTTTTTCCAGTCTTTCACACAGCTGTGATCAGGAATGGAGGAACAGATGTCCGAGTGTGTGGCTATTGTAAAAAGGAATAAAAGCATCAGAGATAGATTTCATAGTCTTATTGTTGATTTACACTGTGTTCCACTGGTTGACTTATATTTTCTTATGAAATCCTCTCTGCACAGCTGCAGAAAGGTTTTTAACAAATTAAAATCCAGTAGTCGACTGAAAAAGGTTCCTTATAGTTGATTCTTGAGATTTTGGAGGTTTGTTATAAAAGGATAAATTAGCATTAAATGCAGTCGGTAAAATGGCTGGACCAACATATTTGTTTGTTATATTTTGGAGTTCATTATATACCAGGTTTGTTATAATAGGGTTCAGCTGTACAGCCTTAGCAGAGTGTGGTGAGAGTATGGTACCTAGTAGTAAAGTTTTCTAAAGTAAAGAGTGTTTACTTTTGAATTAACTGATGAGATATTATGATTAAAAAAATTTCAAGTAAATTGTACCCCATTTTCATCTACCTATGTTTAGTAAAAAGTTCATCTCAGCGCTTTTGCTGCCAGTCACTTGCCAGCATGCGATAGTCACGAGTGTAAGCCAAATTTCCTATTTTAGTTTTATAAATAAATAGTCAAATTTTTGAAAAACAGGGAATTTTTAAAGAATTGTAAAATTTTTATTATTCATGACCTGAATCATTTACTATAAAAATTATATTTTAATTATGAAATTGATATAAGAAATTGAGCTTGTACTTTAATACTTTTTGGACTGGCATTGAACATGCTATGCATGTAAAAATATGATAACTTATTGTTAGCATGGACAAGTCATCACACAAGAGAAAAGCACAAACATTTATCCTACTCGAAAAGTAAGTATTGAAATGTACACTTAACTATATGTATTTTTAAAAAAATCATTTGGAAGACAGTGCTCTGTCGATTGTCTCAGTATACTCCCACAAAATTAATATAAAAATGTATAGATACTTTATACAAAAAATGCTCAACAGAAACTGGTGTTTAAAAGATTAAATAATTAACACTTATTATTTACTTACGTGTAAATAATACACGTAAAATGTACTTATCGTTTAAGATGCACGATTTGGCTGAAAGATGTTCACCCTTCATGTGGAAATGTTTACCAATAACCTTGTATACTGAGTATAGTATAAAAAATTTATCATGGACTTGTTAATTAGTGAAGTCGTCCTGAAAACTCTTTCACTCCTGTAAAGCTTTTATGGAATTTCAGATTTTTTTTATCAATCAAATTGAATATGAAACCATATGTGATGTTATCCATTGTTTATGCTACAATTGAGGAATTAGCATAATTTTGATTACTATTATCATAATTTGATTACCTTAGATAGGGGCACGTAAATAAAAAGTAATCACTTGGTTATGTTTATTTTTTCGATAACCTTAGAATTCTTGAAAAATCACCTGGTAAACTTAAAGAATTTCATTTTGAAAAATGGGTATGAACCCTGTTAGTGGTATGTCAGAATCAAACCCAGCACCTTCCTGTTCCTTTCCAGTCCCAACGCCTAAACGACTGGCAGGGCTGCAGTATTGGGGCCTGGTACCAATTTTAATGCTGGGCCTATGCCTATTTACATGCCGCCGCCATCTTCTCTCTCTCTCTCTCTCTCTCTCTGTCATATATATATATATATATATATATGCATGATTGTTTTTTGTTACTAATAATTGAATTTTTAAATTTCTATATAAACGTAGTAGTTATAAGTTTGTATAAAAATATATTTACAAATAATCTTTGTAAGGTAAAAACTGGATGATTCCTCATGTCTGGGACCAGAGGGTTTACATTGTATTATTGGGCAATTTATAGTTTCGAAATCAATTAAGAAGTTAAAGTTATGTACTTATAATTTGTTGGCTGGGTAACATAGGATTTTTTGGGAGGAAGGAGCACAACTCTCTCATAAATGCATTGAGTGATAGAATAAAGTTATTATTCAGGAACTTTTTCAGAGAGATATAACTTTTCAGGGCTAATATATATTAAGACAGTTTGCAAGCTTACAGGCCCCTCGAAGCTCTGGGCCTGGGTACTGTGGGAACAGTATTCGCACCCAAATGCTGGGCCTGACGACTGGGCTGCTACGGCCCTTCAGGGAAAAAGTTGATTTTTAAGTTTTGTCACCAAGATTTTTCAGGTGGCATTTTGCCAAGCCCAATTGGCACTGCAGAGCAAATATGTCTTGTAAATGTTTTTTTGCAGTGGCGAGATTTGGGAAAAATGACTTAAGTGTTGCATCTAGTGGAGGGGGGGGGGGATATGGCTACCAAATGCTTAAAAAGGGACTCTATTTCTTGATAGTTTCTCATACTTAATTCTGTTTGGTGCTGCCATTTATTTATATATATATATATATATATATATGTACATATATTTCCTATGTAAAAGGTTCATATAATATTTGAAAACACAGCAAATGTATGTAGATAGTGTGTTTATAGCTCAGAGAGTAAAGCAGAGCCTGAGAGACTCAGGCTTACCTTGATCGAACACAACTGTATCAAACTATAAAATGTGGACCACTCAAGATAATTGTAAACAAAGAAAATATATAGTAGCACTTGTGTAGATATTAAATTAAACTGCAACGTAAGTCAAATAATCCAGATAGCTGGTTTAAAAAATAATTTGAGTTAAGATACAAATTCAAATTATTTTATCATGAACACAGAAGTGATTCTGATTGCTTTACTAAATTTTTCTAATAAACAAAACAATAAAACTGATATTGAGTTGCTTTAAACTAAATCTGTAGATACATATAAAAACACTAAAATAAAAATATAAATTTTCATGAACCAATGAACTAATTAAGCCTTATTTCTGCAACTTTCAACAAACTCAGAAAAACCCAAAGCACGTACTGTATTTACCCATTTATAAGTCAAGAAATTTTGGGCAAAAAAAGGCTTTAAAGTAGGGGGGGGGCAACTTATGCGAGGGTCCTTAATTTTTTTAAAAAAATCAGAAGTCAAAAAAGCCATCAAAAGGGTATTTTTGACAATTGTTCTCTTCCTGCATTCCATGACACAATGATGTCATTTACTGTCAATTTCTGTACCAGGAGAGAAAAAGAGGAAGGAATTGTTTTTCCTTATATCACCACTGAAGTGAAGGTTTGGACTGAGTGATGGGATTGGTCCAGGCAATGAATCAATTTAACTTTGTATATTACTATTTTACCTTATCAGTAGTGTCATTATTATTAATCATTATTATCAGTTTAATTTTGTATACTACTTTTGTATATTATTATCTTTATTATTGTATATTTAGTACTTTCTTTTTTTTTCAGATGGATTTTGAATAAATGCTTTTTTAAAAAATTTAAAGTTTCTTTATTATTGTATATTTAGCACTTTCTTTTTTTTCCCCTGTTGATTTTGAATAAATGTGTTTTTAAAAAAATCAGATTTCTTGATCGGGAAAGTATGTGAGTGTGTGTGGGGGGGGGTCGACTTATACGCAGGATCAATGTATATGCAGGTAAATATGGGAGTTTTGCATTTGATATCACCTCTACTTAAACATATTAATAACAGACATTATTGCAACTGCTCTTGTGTAATTAAATTTTTCATTTGCACTGCACAGCCCACTGAACAATGCCTAAATTGATTGCAGAATGCCTTAGACATGATTTGTTCTTGGTTTAAAAATATGTTTTGTTAATTCAAAAAAGCATTTTGTTAAATTGAATCAAGCAAACTTTTATTAAATTAACAAAATAAAGATGGCAAGCAATTTAACCATATAAATTTCTGTTAAATTCAACGAAACACTTTTTAGTGTGAAAATTTCTCCAGACAGCTGGGATCATTTTGAAAAAAAAAAAAAAAAGTACTTAATCAGTCCAGTTGTTTTTTGTTTTAAATCACATATATTTATAAGTATCATAAAGATTGCAGCATTGCAAGTGAAATAATATACTAAACAAACCTAACAACAAATATACTGATTTGCATTATGATCTTATAATTAGAAATGAATTCATTTACTAATGTAATATGTTAAATATATTTGAAAAATACATAACTTAAGAAAGATATCTTATGTAGATAAGTAGTTTATTTTAAGTTACTTATTAACATTAAATTATATTAGCATGCATAATTTATGACCTCATAAACTGTATTCAATCACATTGACAAAGGATATACCTTACATGAAATAAACAAATAAAAAATAATTCTAAACAAAATGTCAACATTTGTTGTTAAATTTTAGAAGTTTCACTTTTGGGGCTTTGTTCTTATTAAATTGATTTATAATTAAATCTGTTTCTTGTAAGTCATCACTTTAGAGATTACAGTTGTAAGCTTTGCCAATATCTTAAGCCATAGTAGGTAATTTTTAATGCATTTCAGTTTTGAAAATGATCTCTCTGTAGTAACTATCGAGACTGAAATTGTTAATAAAATGTGTAAAGTAACAAAATGTTAGGAATGGCATAAGTTAAATGTTGATAATGATATAGCCTAGAGTTCCAAATAGCAGTGCTACCTTTTCTTAAAAATTGTGCAAAAATCGTTATTCACAAGTTCTGTTCTGTAATATTTATGTCACTGAAAGATTTTAATCAGTTAATGCTTCTTACAGTTTTGACATAAATTAAGCAGACTTTGTTCAGATTATTTAATGAAGTTGGAAAATTTCTGAATGAGAAAATGGATCAGTCCCTCACTTAGAGATGATATCACAACATCTAGTATTAAAAATATATATATATTCACTTCTTCGTTCTGCATAAGCTGGTCATCACTTTCAAGAAAACAAGAACACATTACAAGAAAATTGTATTTTGATTTTTATCAGATCTGTACTCCTTCAGGAAGCAATTTAATTTATTCAGACTTTCAGAAGCCTGAGATACCTTAAAATTTTTAGCTTGGAGAATATTGCTAGTAATATTAACTTTGTTTAGCATTTTGTACTGTTAAACTTTCATACATATATAACCGAATTTTATAACTACTTTCTCTTAAAGATGTGGCCTTTTTTGTGATCACCTCATATCTCACATTTCAATGTTAAATTTGGAACATGTCTTATTAAAACAGACCATCGATTAGTTGAAGTGGAAAAATAAAATTGTAAAGCTCTTGAACAGCAGTTGGAAAGAAATTTGTACCAAATAAATTGTTTACAGCACCCTTTACAACAATGTACAAGCTGTGATTATAAGAGGGTAGGAAAAAGGCTTAAGGCTGATTAAGGCTTTTTTTTTTTTCTTTTTTTAAACACCGCTATGTTCACCTCTCATATTTGAACTATTGCCCTATCCTTGGTGGCATAAGATATCTGACATTTTCTACTGAAAACTTTTATAAGAATATTGTCTGCAATGCTATTGCAATTTGTTAACTCCATCAACCCTCATGTGCTAATCAACATCGGATGTTTTCATGGCTAGAAACATTCAAAAAAGACAGTTTTCTTGTGGGCTGCCATGGGGGGGAAGGTGCCATGGTCAGAGTTTTTTTTAAGGGGTTCTAATGCATATTAACGTTACATCTGGAGAAAACCGACCAAAATTCCATACCATTAGATCAACACCCCCACGATAGGCCCAAATGTGGGACCATAACACTTCAGCTGTCTACCATGTTCAGTGTCTTATCCATTCGACTGTGGAGGTGATGATGGATTCAATTTCCATGTCATAATTTGTAGAAATTGGGAGGGAATTCTGTGTTGAGTTATTAACACAGAATTTTTATAATTTTTATTTCTAGTTACTTAAGTGTAAACACTCCTTAATCCCCCTCCCCGTCCATATACTGAAAGCATTGAAGTGAAAGAAGGTGAAAGATGCAGTTTACGCTTGAAAGGCTGCCACTATCACTAACGAGGCCCGGTACCAGGGCCCGATTAACATTCTCTGATACTATAGTCCCCCTGTCATTTCGAGGCCTTCCCACCTTTCTATTCCACAAGATGTGTTTTTAAAAAAAATAAAGTCGGCTCCACTTAAACTAATATCGACAATTCCAATACACGTTATTTGATTAACCTTGGAAAACTAAAAATTGAATTATACATTTTACTCAAGGCTGTTCTCAAATGTAGAAAATACAGTAATTATAGAAACCAGTCGATTTTTTTCCACAAGCATGAATTTTAATGTAAGAATAACGTATATATTTAAATAAGAAGTTTTGCAGATTTAAGGTGCCTCCCTCCAGATATTTTTACTACAGACCCAGGCCTTATGCACCTATTCGGTTATCATAGGACTGCTTGGTACCAATATTAATACCAGCTCTCCTATTGGCTATTTTTATGCCGCCACCGCCCTCTGTCTCTTTCTCACACTTATACCCTTGTGCAAATTGAGACAATCTATTTTTTTTTGTGAATTTTAAAATCATTCCTATTATTCTTTAACTATCATACTAAAGTATGTTAAAATATGGGAAGGATGAATAAATCCTTTGCCTATCAAAAATTTCCCCAAGTCAGAAGGGTTCTGAGAGCGCATGCACAGGAACCTTCATAGATGAAAGCTCCAACTATGATCACATCAGTTGTGAGTTCACTGCATGGAGGTCCAAAAGGAGGGCAAATGCAATGCTATGAAAATGGACCAAGCTCAATTCATAAATGAGTGATATATAAGTATGTTTCAAAACAAAACAATTTATTATAACACTAAAAATTAAGAATTTTTTTTAAAGTTATGTATTCAAACGATAAAATCCAATTGATAAGTTTCGACATATATGCTGTGAAATATGCAGAAAATGCTTTTATGTCTGCATATTTAAACAATTATTGTGACAATCCACAAAGTTAATGCAGTTATTTAAACTGTGTCTTAAAGAATTGCATATATATATTATTTTTGTGTCTGATCACAGTCCATGCCTCTTTTTTTTTTGTTACTCTGGTAAATTTTGGTAGTTTTTATTTATTTTCATAATTTCACTCTTCCTGTTTCAGGACTCACAAATGGTTTTTTTCCCCCCTTTTCAGTTGAAATTCCACAAATTCCATTTTCTCAAAAATGGTCCCTTTTTCCCGTTTTCATAATGCTAACTGTTGATTCCAGCCATTCTGAAGTCACTCTATTATAAACTTTTCATCTATTGGACAATGTTATGCTGTTATCCTCTTACCTGTATATCTTATGAAATACTTCATAGTTTGAACTGTTTAACATATTAAAGTGAAGCTCTTTATATAATCACCTTATCATGACAACTCAAAAATCTTATTCTTGATTTGTTTAATAGAAATTCAAAAATTGTATTTAGTGTCTGTAAACTCCTCTTTTTTATTTTAAGATTCAAATTAAATGTGTTAGTTTTGCTAGAGAAACATGATTGGGATGATTTAAAAGGGTACTCTAAATTATTTCTTAAATACAAGTTGAAACTTTTTTGGAAAGGAGCCATGGGCACCGGCAGCTATGGGTAAGAGTGGGCAAATGCTTACCTTTGTGTGAGGAAATCACACAAATTAGTAATTTTACATAAATTTACTTAATTTAATTACAAAGTAAAAATTTACGAAAATACTATAACATGCATGTGTGTGTACATGCATTGTGCTCTGACAGTTTAGTCCCTTATATAAAATCCCAGCGGCACCCATGGAAAGAGCCCATTTTTCCTCCATTCCCCCGCAATCCACCCTTTTCTTTGCTCATTCGATGTAATTGTGTACATCCCCAGCTGGTGGCTTAATGTCCATCTACTGATGCAACTTTGTAAAAGTATGGAAGCAAACACCAACATAGTTTCACTTTCAGTTTCATATTAGCATGCCATTTGCTGTGTTAGAGCTGTGTGTTGTTCTTAAATAATGATTACAAGAAACAATATCACACACAGCAAAACACTTTTAAAGATTCTTATGTATAACTGAATTGTTTATTCAGAAATGCCCTTAAGGAGCAAAATATGCTTTCGTTAGATCATGAAGAATGAGAATTCTATGAGTGGCACAGCCTACACCAAGGAACCAACCATCAACAAACTGTGATATTCTCTATATACAGGCAGTTTGGGGCTTTTTCTCATGTCCCCTTTTTCTCCTCAAAATCCGCTCTAACAATTAAAAAAAATTAATATGTGATTTTAATTGTTTCTGAAATCGTAGACTGACATCACAGGTTTATTTGGGAAAACTTTTTAAAAATTTAATCCAGTTTAAAGAGGGAAACTATTTAACTCCCACGTAATAATACTGAAAACAACTTCATCGGAGTAGTGATTAGGCAGGATGTATGAATGCAGTGCTGTATTCAGTGAATATATTCATACGCTGCTGTATTTCAGAAAAGCCTCATTTATTAACACAAAAATAAGTCGTCTCTTCATAATCTTTTGGTTAAATAAGTTATCATTTTTCATTGCAGTATTCCAAATTGTTTTAAATCTTCTCTGAATGAAATTGATCTAACAAATTAAAAGAAAAAGACCCAGCAATCTATCTTGGTCCATGATTTCATACTCACATAATAATTCCGTCATCTCTCCTTTTGGATATTTTCATCCCTTATGTTTTAATTAGTCACTCTTTTAATAATATTTCTTATTTATTTTGCTTTTGACACTCAGCTCTAAGGGATCTTCTGTACATCTGTGACACGATCTGTACTAGTTAACTTATAACACAAAGACAGTGTACCTGGTCTGGCTTAAGCACTTCACTTTTGATTCCTGAGCTGGGGTACTCGGTTCGATTCTGGCTGTCGCCCTGCTGCGATGATGAGTCTAGTCTTATTGTTATTTTTGTTCTACCTTAATTTTAAAAATACTAACAGATTATTACCTTACTTAACCTATTTTTTTCAGTAATTGATTTTGCTATAATTAATAATTAAAAAGAATTAAGATTTTCAATTAAAAAATAATTAATATAACTATTTTTCATATGGTTCCTAGCACATTTTTTAGAGTATGTGATGTCATATTTTGATAATCTAGTACTTTTATACCTATTGTTTTCTAATTAAAACTAGGTACTTATTTTCCTAATATTATTATTAACTCGATGTAGAAAATTTAGTTTATAAATAATATTTCAATGAAAATATTTTTAATAATTTTCTTCTCTTAAGAAAGCTCTCATAACTAATTATTTTTATTATTTAGTATTCAAAGGGTGAAAAATAGCAGTTTTACATACAACCTAATTTTAATAATTATTCTTTTCCTGTTTATGTATAAATAAAATTTATTGTAATTATTGAATTTTAATTCTAAGGCCAATATTTTCAAATCTTAGGTTTTCTCATTTTTATTTTGTATTCCTTGAAATACCACATTTAAAATTTTGTTCAATACTTTTACAAACAGAAATTTGTTTTGTTCATCTAAATTTATGCATGTGCTATCTTTTGTGTTAGACATTTAAAAGCCGGACATGGCATCTAATGCAAGATGTTGTCCCCACCTAAGCTGAGTTGGGTGGGGGACAACATCACACTGAACAAGACACAACAAGACACTGAACATGGTAGATGGCTGAAGTGTAAAGGTCCAGGGTTTTGGTCTACCGGACAGCTGATTATCTAAAAGTCTTGAGTTTTGGGCAGTTTTCTCCTGATGTAATGTAAATAAGCTTCAGAACCACTTAGAAAGTAACCTGCACAAGGTAACCCACCTCCCATAGGCAAATACGAAATACCCCTTGTGTAGGTTTACCGTAGCACAATACAACAATGTTTTTAGAAATAATTATATGCTTTTAGTGTATGTTAGATATAACAGATTAAATTAATAATATAATGTACTTTTTTCAATTTACTAAACACACACAAAACAGATATCAGTATTCTATTTTCAATTAATTCGTGGTTGCCACAAAAAGTTTGAAATCAGTTTCCCTGACTTTCACTGACCACAATTGATAAAATTCCCTGACCATCACGGTCCTAAAAAATACACACAACAATGCCAACACACCCATTCCACTTAGCAATAAAAGGCTATAGTTATTAAAATAATACACTTTACATGCATTTATGGTATTATAATAATTTACAAATTAAAAGAGTTTTTATGCATGTTTCTAAAATAAGTATAGATCTCTCTCTGTCTTAATGGATTAAAAATAGTACTTAAATTGTAGTAAGTACTATTAATTATATGATAAAATATTTTATTACAGCCTCCACCATCCCCATAGCCGTCAAAAGCACTCTTTTTTTTTACATTTAAAATGAAAATACAAACAGTTTCCTAATACAAATAAAAATACAAGTGAAAATAGAAACATTTTCCTAATACAAATGAAAATACAAACATTTTCAAAATACAGTGCAAATTACAAACACCAATCAATTAATGTAAAAAGTTTTTAAATTAATTTTTCCAATGCAACAATTTTGTTTAAGATCGCAGTTTCCTCCTGTTGAGATTTCAGTTTCAGAATCTTTCTTTGTTCTTCTAATTCCTTTATTTCCCCTTCAAGGTTTCTTTTCTCGGCCTTTTTTCTTGTCTCTTCTCTTTGTTTTTTCTTAAAACTTTCCAGGTAACCTTCGTAACGTCTTCGTGCATTTCTAACATACATCAACATCTCTTGTGTTATTAGCACCTTTTCTATACCTCCAAAATATCTGATGGCATCATAAACTTTCCTTTGACCAACAAGGCTTTCCTCATGCAGATTCTCAACCAGGAGACTTTTATTTACTTAGAATCCACTTTCAACTGTGGCATTGCCATGGGAGAATATGAGGTATAATTTTACAACTTGCCACAGTTCTGAAAATTTTGGGCTGCCATTCAAGAGAGAAGAGTAAAAGTTGTCTAATCTCATTTGATTGACCTTTCCTTCTACAAATTCTTGAAATCATTTTTATGCAATACTCTGAGCTTCACTAGAAAGCAAAGAATACTGTAACTTTACCTTTTCAGCAATAGCCTCTGTGATCCTATTGTGGGTATAAAGTTCGTCCAATAGCATTGTGAACCTCAATATTCCTTGTTCTGTCTGCTTATAAATAATACTAGGATCTAATGCAGACAATCCTTGAACAGTTGAATACTTTAAGGGCTTCACTCTAGAACCTTTGCAATCATTGCAATCAATACTTTTTGACACTCTAGTTAAAATTTTGAACATTCATCTTCAGATGCAACTACTTTTTTGAAAAGCTTTTTGCCTGGAAACCAATGCCAATGAATTTTAGACCTCGTAAATTTTCTTCAGCGTGAAGATCCAAGGCATGAAGTTGGCTTGTTGTAGTGAGTAATTTCTTTGCTTTTATAAAGTGTTCCATAAGACTTAATACAAATATTTACAAATCCGTAAACAAAAAAGGACCAAGTGGGCTTGAAGTTTGATATTTTCTTAAAAAATCTTCAGCCTCAACAGATAGTTTTAAAGAAATGCTAATTTGCATTTCATAAATTTATCATTAGTTTATTCCAAAACATTTTTAAAAGGGCGTGTTTGTATATCCTTACTCTGAACAAATTTTTTTACATCATCGAAAATTACCAAAACCCTTGTCAATGATGAAACATTTTCCAGTCATCTAGTGGTGCAATGTTTAGTTGGAAATAATTTTGTTTCTGTCAAAGTATTAAATTCTGCACGTCGTGCTGGAGAGTCATTAAAAATATAATAACAGTCTCGTAAGAAACTATCAATGTCCAGTTAGGCAGCTTTTAATCCAGTTTTGATTGCACCGTTTATCACATGTAGTCCACAAACATCAATATTCATCAGGATTTTGCCATCAGGATGGTCTTCTTTCATCACTTCATCCAGGTTTTTCGCGTAACTCAAGTTTACATTGGGTCCATCTACTGACACTTGGAGGATGTTCTTTCATGCAAGAGGCTCAATTCCAGTACAGAAGCTATTTAAAAGATCTTGGGCTGCTGCTCGTCCCAAAAAAACACTATTAAAATAATGTATGCAAACTTTATTTGTACCATTGTCAAAAAACCTAACAAACAAATTCATCTGCCCTTTTTGAACTATGTTATTTAAAGATTTATCGAAACAAAAACCATAATCATTGCACTCTTTTAATTTCTTTTGAAATAAATTATCAAAATATGGTGGCAGTCCATGATTAGTTACATAGGAGCATTTTGTTTTTCCCATCTGAAATTTTAAGGCAACAGCACTATCTGGGAACATCTGAGCTGAAAAGTTTCTCTTAAATGTGCACATGAATTTGCTGACATCTTACTGTCAATAACTTTCAGTACCCAAATGACCTCTGCCCTTGTGACTTCATCTTTGGAACAAAATGATTCTATTGATGGAGACAGGTTAGACACACTCTTAGAGGATCCAGGCCAACTCTTATCTCTCTTCTGAATATTACTCTTGTCAGTAGACACACTTATAAATGATCCAGGCTCACTTCTGTTGTCTTCACTGGGCATGTCATTCTTGTCAGTAGAACTCAAAAAGCTTTTTACAGATGTCAGAGAGCTCTTCATTTTACACAACTTCATGTGACTTTTTCCTTTTGCATGTGACGACACAGCTTGGCACCAGTGTTGGGCAAATTTTAATTGCAAGGACAATTAAAGATTAGCAATTGATTAATTGTTAATTGTGGCCGTAACAACTAAGAATTGATCAACTGTAATTATCAAAAATTACAATTAACAATTTTTAATTGTAGTAGCAGGAATTAACGATTAATGAATTGTCAATTGTTTTATGTGAATTTAATTAAAAACTAACAATTAAAATATGACTGGTGTCGATCTCATCATTTTTAGCGACAAAAAGTAGGATATGTCCATTCTCGAGGTCCCATAAACATTGTGATAAAATTCATCAAATCCATCTGGTTTCACCAGGTGGGCTTATCGTGTGTCCTAACACGTCCGGTATTATTTCAACACTCTTTGGTCATCCTGCAGCTTTCCACAAAAAGCATTATTCTTCTTCATGACCTCAGCATACATTTTGGGCAATGGCATGTTTTGCTCGCTTCTGCAGTTGCGCATAGGCTTAATGTATGCGCACAGCATTGTAAATCAACGGGAAGGAAATTAATATTCTCAGGATCATCATTCATATTCTTCAACATCTGATTCGGAAGTGACTTCTGGTGGATGAGAGTCTGGCATAACTTCAACAATATTAATATTTGTTAATTTGACACCTAACATTTTGAAAGCTTACACGAAATTGCTACCATAATCCGTGACCGATTCAATACTTTGTATTGAGGTCGACGTTAAATTCTTGAATTATATCGGATAGCCGATCGTAGCTGTGGACGCCTTTGAATCTTTGACAAGCTAATGCCACTAAAACTCTGTGTAAATCTTTTGCAATCCAGTGCGCTGTTATTGAAACTTCTCTTTTTGCTGGACTAAATATCCATTGTTGGGCACACATAGTCAACTTCTTTTAGTTTGGACTTTATCTTTGTCACTTGGCTTTTGTAGTGTTTTTTGGTACAACGTCCTAGTGTACGTCGACTCATTAGAGTAAAGCCAATTTAGATATTTCCAAGTCTGTGAATATTTTTGAAAAATATGGATCTTCCACTGCTCGTAATGGGATTATGAAGTGTATAAAATATTTTCATCGAATTGTTCTTGGGTAATTTTATTCTCATTTGATTTCTTTGTTTTAGTAGTTTTGTTTTTAACAATAGTATCACCTTATTTCTGTACATCAGTTTTCTTTTTTTTTTTTATATATATATGTTTTGTACCTTTCAATGCTTTGGTTTCCGTGTTTATGCTTCAAGTGACTCAAAAATTTTTTGTACAGTTATGATATCCTTTAACTTTAGTGATGGTGCCCCATATTTGTCAGAAAGAATGTTTTTTTTTACAAATATTACAATAAGCATAATGTTTATGAGTAGCTTTACACAGCCATCCACTAAACTTGGGATTTAAAGAAGCGTCCAACCACTGCTCATTAAAAGTTTTCTTCGAAGCAATTTTATGCTTTTTTAGACACTAAATTCTGCAATAGAAAAACAAAAATTAAGAAATGCAATTTTCAAACAAACACACACACACACACACACACATATATACAGTAGAGAGCCAGAAATCCGCACAGCTTGGGACCAAGGCTTGTGCGGATTTTAGGATTTTGCAGATTTCAGGCCATAAAAGATAAATCATATTATATTTCGGATTTAAGAAAAGGAGAATACAATTACAATGAAATAAAAACACAGTCAAAAGTATTTCACTTATATTTTCACTTTAAATACAAAAGCATAGGAGAAAAGGGAAAATACATGAAGACTAGCAAAGTAAATGGTTTCAAAATTTCCTGTCTCTAATTTGAAAACATGTTCTATGGTGATTTGTTTTAAAATATTTTTTTCTACTTTCAGTTTCTTTATTTATTTAATTTTGCAAATTGTATAAATGTTTAAATATCCAGTTTAAACAATAACTGCTTAAACTGCATATTTTCATCAGAATATTTAAACAGAATTATCATTAATTCTTGTTTTGTTACAGAACTTAGCTGTTGTAAAAATTTAAGGTATTTTTCTCTTAACTTTAACCTTTTATCAAATGGATTTTATTATTATTATTACTCAAGTTTTTATCATCATCAAAATCATATTTATCTGGATTCAAGAAACTTTTCAACATTTCACCATTGGCAGAATACCAGGGTTCGTGATTTTTTAATTTTTTTTAAAAACAAAAAAATCGGATTTTTTTAATTTAAATTAGATTTTTTTATTTAAATCAGATTTTTTAAAGATGTTATAAAAATTCCTAATATGAATTTATTTTGCATATTATAAAAGTAGTATGACATTTTAAGAAGCATATTATAAAAGTAGTATGACATGTTTGTCTGTTACAAGACTTTTCACAATGCACTTAAATTCATTTTCACATTTTACCAGACTACTTTTCACAACTTCTACAAGATATTCAATTGTGTGTGGATTACCAGATGTGTCAATTGTCTTAACTAGATAATTCTCACCTTTTCTTGTGGATACTACAGCACATAATATTGGTTCATTATGAACATTTGACCATCCATCTAAAGTTTGTCCATTTAGGTGTTTGGAACATTTCTCTTTCTCTAGTTCATATATATTATCAAGTAATGCTCCACCTATTTCTACTTCATTTGGAGCAGTATACAAATCATCTTTTTAAATTGGGGGTTATTAACCTGATGAAAAGCAGAATTGGTGGCATAAATATATCTTGCCACTTCCTCATCTAATATTTGCTTTTTAGTTGTCTTTATTACATAATCATTCATGCTGTTCTTAAGAACACCAACATCAGTTTCTATCTCACTGATTTTTCTTTTCATAGGTTTGGCTGCTTCAGATTTTGTACAAGTTAAATTGTTCTCAATATTTTCTTGAGGTTGATCACTATTAATATCATTTCTGTCAGAGGAGAAACATTTATCTACATGTGCTTTCATTCTGGCTACTAATCCCATCATAACTTTTCCACAATTCTTGCATTTGGCTTTAACACCTTTTCCAGTACATCCAAATATTATCTTTCTTCCTTCCTGCCACTATCCTTGTACTTTAGCAATAGCTTTCTGAACACGGAATCCTGAAAAAGCGTGTTCGAAAATCTGAAATAATTCTAGTGTTGCCAATTTACCTGATCAAATTTCTTTTGTTCTCGCACTGTCACACTCAAAAGTCACTCCCCCCCCCCCCTTACCTTGAAGGATTACCTAAACCACTGCAGTTCCATCTAATGCTATTATAAGAAATTAATTTCATTTGAGTGTTGAAGATTTTTATTTAGAATAAATTCTATCAATACAAAATCCATTTTTGAAAAATGATTTTAATCACCGATTTAAAAAAAAAAATCCCTTGATTTAAATAGTGATTTTAATCAAGCTGATTTAAATCAACGAACCCTGCAGAATACTGCGAATTTTATTTATTTACATCAGAGAAGATATGCGGATTTCGGACGTTTGCGGATTTTCGGTCAGCGGATTTTTGGCGTTCAACTGTATATATATTATAGTAAGCCTGTCCTTTACAAAAGATTTTTTTTTTTTTTTTTGCAATAGCCTCTGAAAATTTATGAACTGATCAATAGTTATCATCAGTCACTCAATTTTGGGCTGTGACGTCCTAAATAAAGAGATGGAGCTCTTTTGCTCACACAAAACACTTTATTAAACGCACATAAAAACACATAAAAGATTTTAGTTGGAACTTAAACAGTCAAATGGCGGGTTCGGGCAAATACAACAATTCACAAAATTTGTGTTTTCTATCAAAAATTCACATTTATACTTTATACTCTGACATAGATGCACAAAACTCTCTACCACAAGATTACAATAAGCATAAAGTTACGTTTCTTTACTATGATACTTAAAAAAAAAGTAGGCTATAGTTTGGCTGCCTTAATTTGGCAGTCGACCTTAGGCGATTTCATTCCTAGAGAGGGTCGCTCATTGAATTTTACTACTGCTTAATTGGCTACAGCTTCTTTCGCCAAGTGGGGAGAATTTCTATTGGTCATCCGGTCTCCCACCCCCCACAGTGAAAGCGAATAAAAGAGCACACCTGCTCTGCTCGCTCATTCTTCATTGTGCTAGAAATTTCCTGTATCTGCGATAAGGCGCCAATTACAGCTACCTGATTTAACCCTGAAGGAAAACCTGTTACCAAATTTCCCCAGTGGACTCGACCGAATTCACGTAACTGACTGTCAAGTTAACGTAGCAGGACTATACACATGCAAGCTCTACTAAAAACAAAGAAAAACATAATTTGCAGTCTTATCTCTCAAGAATTACATTATTCTTGAATTCGCCTTAGCCGGTAGCGGGATTCATTTCAATTTCTACTCTGCTAAGACTGTCAGCGTTCTTGTGATACTTTCCCAATTTATGTTTAATCTCGAAATCGCAAGGTTGTAGAGCCAGAGCCCAATGCATTAATCGAGGATTTGAGCTAGCATTTGTATGTAACCAACGTAAAGGATTATGGTCCGTAATGATCATAAATTTCCAACCATCTAAACAGTAGTGTAATTGCCTAATTGCATACACGATACTAACGCATTCTCGTTCAGTTGTGCTGTAGCGTTTTTCCACCTCCGAAAACTTTTTGCTAAGGTATAGAATCGGGTGTTCATTTCCATTTTCTGACTCTTGGCTTAACACTACTCTTATTCCCGAATTTCGAGGCGCCTGCTTGCACAATAAATTCACGATTGAAATTTGGAGCACATAACACTGGTCTATCTGTGAGGCTCTTTTTCAGTGCATGAAACGCCTTTTCACATGTATCCATCCAAAAAATTTCACCCTTTTTTGTGCTGCCCTTCAATGCATTCATCAGAGGAGCTGCAAGTACGAAGAAATTATTTATGTAGTGCCCGTAATATCCGGCTAATCCTAAAAACTCCCGGAATTGCGTCTTGGTCTGCGGTGTCGGGAATCTTTTTACACTTTCGATTTTTGTTTCAGACGGAGTACGTGCTTCATTCCCAATGATATGGCCTACACTGTTTTGTGCAAATTTGCATTTAGTGCGTTTGATTTTTAAGTTTGCCTTTTTTATTTGATCTAGAACTAAACTTATATGCTTTAGATGGGCTTCCAAAGTATCAGAAAATATGGCAACATCATCTAAATAAGGAACAGCAAAATCTTCCATTTGTTTTAATACCTCTGACATAAGTTTACTGAAGGAAAATGGTGCATTCTTCAACCCGAAACTCATTTTCAGACATCTAAACGTTCCGAAGGTAGTACGAAAAGCAGCATAACATTGCGCTCTTTCACTTAAGGGAATCTGCCAATATCATTTAGCTAAATCTAATACCATAATGTACTTAGCTGACGGTACTTTTGCCACATGCTCCTCAATATTTGGAAGTAGAAAATATTCGGTCCTTATGATTTCATTTAGCCTTCTGTAGTCTATGCAAGGTCTGGGGTCTTTCCCTAGGGCCTCTACTAAGATTAATGGTGAAGTATAATCGCTCTCGCCTATTTCTATATTTCCTAACCATAACATCTTTTGGACCTCTGATTTTAATATTTCGATTTGTCTCTGGGAAGGGCGATAGGGTTTGGATCTTATCGGTTTATCTCTGATTAAAGTAATGTCATGTTCTACTAAGTTGGTGGTACCGGGATCATTAGAGAAGCACGAAGCAAACCTATTCAATACTTCTTTTAATTGGTTAATTTGAAAAACTTAACTTTTTTTCTAGATCGCTATCTCTAACTAGTTCTTGAAAGTCAAAAGTCATAGGATTGTTTTCCAAATAAGGAATATCCAAATCTTGATCTTCCTGTAATTTAGAATCGTTTTCATGACTTAACAAGTTTACATGTTTAGGCCTAGTGTGATACGGTTTTAGCATGTTAATATGATAAATTTGAGTCCTATCTTTCTTACCAGGAATTGCAACTACATAATTTGTTTCCGATATTTTATTCCGGATCTTCCCAGGACCTATCCATTGCACTGAAAGTTTATTTGGTCTAGTCGTCGGCAAAACTAAGACCAAATCTCCTTCCTTGAACTCTCTTTTTATGGCATTTTTATCGTACCATACCTTTCTCTTCCCTTACATTTCTTCTACTTTCGTTATTGCTAAGTCTCGACATCTTTTCAAGTGATTTATCAAATTAAATATGTATTCTGTCACTAAGTCACCTTCTGGAGGAGGATTTCACCAATGTTCCATTAACAAGGTTTCAGGCATTCATAAGTTTTTCCCATACACTAACTCAGATGGTATATAACCTGTACCTTCATGTACCACAGTACAGAGGGCTAAATAAAATGGCTGGTAGATGTTTGTCCCAATCAGTACCTGATTCAAGGCATAGCGCTCTCAAAAGTCGCTTTAGTGTTCGATGAAACCTCTCTATAGGATGACTCTGAGGATGATGTACAGAACTATGGTGTACCTTAATGCCGAATTTATATAAAAACTCAGTAGTTAAGGCCGAAGTGAAAGACGTTCCGAGGTCGCTTAGTACCTCTCGAGGAAATCGTGTACGACTGAAAATATTTAACAAAGCTTCGGTTATTTTAATTGAGCTAATATCTGTTAGCAGTATAGCCTCCGGGTATCTAGACGCCATGCAAATTGTGGTCAGTATATAATGATTTCCCTCAGTAATCAAAGCTAGGGAAACACAAGTGTCAATATTAATTCTACTAAAAACCTCGAATCACTGGAACCAATTTCAAGAGAGCCTTTTTTTCCTCATTCGGGTGCCCTTCTCTTTGATACTGGTCACAACTATGCACAAATTCGTCCATGTCCTTATAGTAATTTGGCCAATACAAATATCTAACCAATTTTTCTTTGGATTTAGTTCCACCTAAGTGCGCTGACGTACCTTCGTGACACAGAGTTTTTACCATATTCTCAATGCTTTTGGAATTACTATCAATTTAATGACATTTCCAAAACGATTTTCGCAATTTCTAACCAAGATTCCATCAATAAGCGAATACGTTTGATCTGCCTTTCCTGCATCTGGTTTGCTTACTCGGCTAATTAATTATCTTACTTCCTCACACTTCTGCTGTGCCTCCAAGAACCCTTTTTTATCTATCTTTAACAGATTTAATTCTGGAGCTTCTGCTTCCAATACCAGAACTTCAATTGGTTCTTCCGTTTCAAACGGAATGTCAATAGGGTCTTCCGTTTCAATCGGAATGCTACTTTCAGGCTCTTCTCACTTATCTACCCTTAATTCACCCACGGTTTCCAAATCTCGTTTAGCCGTTTCGGCCTCGCTTTGTAAGCACCTCGTATGGGAGTGCGTTTGGACAGCATTTAATTGCTCAACCGAAAAAAAATCATATCCATTCTGTTCTTTTATCATTGTGGTGGTTTTATTTCCTAACAAATACTGATTTTGGTCCAAATGATTTCCGCATACAGCAAGCCTTAGAGTTAATTTTCCCAAAATCTCCAGCTATCTCCACGCGAGCCAGCAGTAACAAATTAATTCTAAACTTAGCAGTTGTTCTATCCAAATTTGTTCTCCTGTAAATTCATGTGGGCTAACAAACTTTCTAGATACGAGATCTAACATTGCATCGCTGTCTCTTAGGATTTCAATCCTCTGACCATTCACAGTACCTGGGAAAGTATAGGATTCTAACAGATCCTGTTTTTCTATTTCCTGTACATTATTTACAGAACTAGACGACGTTTTTTCCATAATCGTGGGCAGGACGAGCGAAGATGGGATTCTGAACCACAACCGAAACATTTTAATTTGACCCTTCGCTCAAATGCATTATCTCGATTTACCAAACTAGGCACTGTCGTCGCATTAGGAGGGGAAAACTTCGTCTTATTCTCCCGGGAATTCTCGTAACCAAACGATTGCGTTCTTTCTACCTTACCGTTCCTCGTATCCTTTCATATTGGGCCTGTTGCTCTTATGCTTTCATATCCATCTAGCAACTCTATAATTTCGTATTCAGTTTTTATTTCTGACCAGTTATCAATAAAGTGTTCACGCATTTCAATTTTTGCCCTTTTCTTTATTTGATCTGCAACCAAAAGATCCTTAAGAGTGTCAAAATTGTCAACTGTTAAACCATCTAGCCATTCTCGTAAATAATTGCGCAACTCAAATGCAAAGTCCTTCTAGGTCAACATTTGATTTTTTTTATGGGATTCGAATTTTTGTCTAAAAGATTCGGGGCTTAATTTGGACATAATCTTCTGCTACCTCATCCGGTTCTCTGGCTATAATGCTAATTATATCTACTTGTAGTAGTACTACAAGGTGTGAAACCCAATTTTCCTTTTGAATTTTTGCACTTTTAACCTGTCGCACGAATAAAACTAAGTACAAGCTAATGTTTTTTTTTATTAGGATTAAATTCGGGAATTAACTTTTGAAATTTAACTCTACGGGTCTTGAATCTGCAATTCTTGAATTATTATTTTCCGTGGTAAATTGGGAATTAGAAAAATTAAGGATCGAACAAGGGGTATCTAACTCGTAATTTAATTCCATATCTCTAGCCTTTAATCCATATCTGCCTTCTGAATTAACTCCTCCCTTTCCAATTCCTGTCTATAATTTTTCTCTGCTAATTCTAATTCTTTGGCTTTTAAAATACCTTTATACTATTCAGCCACAAATTCAGGATCAGAATTCTCTTGGCTTGTAACCAAAACCTTGAACTGTGTTATTGTTTTGTTTCCTTTCCTCGGGATTTCTAACTCATCCACAAGCTTATCTAAATTAGCTTTTAAACCTTTACCCAAAAACGTAAAAGTAAATAACAAACTACAATACTATTAAATGTACATAAAAATAAAATATTAGACCTGGAATACTTTTATCCAACAATATGTAACAATCAAATCAGTTTCTTAAAAGATATATTCTAAAAAATAATTTTTAAAGAAGAAAAAAAAAATTAAAAATAGAAAGAAAAATATTTCATATACACTCTTTAAATTCAATTATGAAAAAAAGAAAATTTTTGGATTTCTCTCTAATTTCATACTTCAACAAGATATTTCAGAAAAGGTCTTTGAAATTTTAGAATTTTTACATGAGAATTTTAAGCAATAACTTCAGAATTTTTTTTTTTTTTTTTTTGGGGGGGGGGGAAGACTCACCTGTTTATCAGCATAAATCTCTTAATCCGTGGCAGGGTATTAAGAAATTTCTTCAGCCAATTTGGCTCAAGCACACACACAAACACTCAATAGAAAAAGATCCTTTCTAATTGTACTGCACAATTCTTCTTCCCGAAAATGTAGGTCAAACTCTTTTTTTCACAGGCAAGAAACCTGATATACTCAACCTAAAGGGTGGTTGAAACAGCTGATTTTTCTCAAAAACAGAGATCACAGGAAGATGCGACAGGATGTTGCCACAAAAAATATAATGGTAATAAGCAATAACCATGGAGTTAAAGGGGGAGGAAGGCAAACTCACTAAACACACAGGACCTATTTTACTCACTAAATTTTACTGTCCATTTACCAAAAAAAAAAAAAAAGAAAGAAAGATAGATTTGTACAATTGTAAGTTAGGGCCAAAACATATAACAATTTTCCCATATTACTAAGAAAGAAAAATAAAAATCTTATATAAAATAAATAATGCAATTTCACTTACCTTTAAAAAACAGAAATCTTTTCTTGGCAGTAGTAGATTGGCATTTAGTTAACTAGAAAAAAATAAAGAATAATTTAAGAAACATTAAGAAAAGCAAAAGTTTAAAAGAAGCACAAATCATGTCCTTAAACCATGGAGTTACAGATACTGCCAATCTAAGTCCATGCCTTAAACATAAACAGCAAATATGGCTGATTTTAAGGTTTGTAATGTTGCCACTAAAAATATAATGGTAATAAGCAATAACCATGGAGTTAAAGGGGGAGGAAGGCAAACTCACTAAACACACAGGCCCTATTTTACTCACCAAATTTTAATGTCCATTTACCGAAAAAAAAAAAAAAAAGAAAGAAAGATTTGTACAATTGTAAGTTAGGGCCAAAACATATAACAATTTTCCCCATATTACTAAGAAAGAAAAATAAAAATCTTATATAAAATAAATAATGCAATTTCACTTACCTTTAAAAAACAGAAATCTTTTCTTGGCAGTAGTAGATTGGCATTTAGTTAACTAGAAAAAAATAAAGAATAATTTAAGAAACATTAAGAAAAGCAAAAGTTTAAAAGAAGCACAAATCATGTCCTTAAACCATGGAGTTACAGATACTGCCAATCTAAGTCCATGCCTTAAACATAAACAGCAAATATGGCTGATTTTAAGGTTTGTAATGTTGCCACTAAAAATATAATGGTAATAAGAAATAACCATGGAGTTAAAGGGAGAGGAAGGCAAACGCCATGTTATCAAAATAGACCAGCTGAGGATGGATTGAACTATCAATTCTTCGATGCTGCCATCTAGCGGCAGCAGTTGCAATTTGTCAAGAAAAAAATTTTCCATAAAATATTATTCGATGTATTAATCTTATTAATTATTCTTTTTATTTTAAAATTGAAAAAATATTACACTTTTAAAAATTAATAATAATAATCAAAGTTGTGTATCAAAATACTTTTTGTGGTAATCCTCAAGGTTTATGTAGCTATGTAATCTGTATTTTTAAGATTAATAATTTTTTGTTAGTGCCTCATTACACATCACTACCAACTTTTTTTTGTGACACTATCCTACTTGGAAATAGTAGACAGAGGGAAAAAAAAAAATCTATAACATTAATAATTTATTTGAAACTGATTCAATAATGCAAGCTGTTGTGTCAAAATTAATTTTATTTTATTATTTAACCAAATTGGCCATTGAAATGAACAAATGGAAGAAAAAAATAATAACTATGGTGGTAACTGAATACAAACCTGGGATGAATTTTTTCTATTACTCAAGGAAAACAAATCTTACATTGGGAACTTTGAATAAACTAGGACTCTTTAAACTCTTTAATCTATTGGCAGCATTTCTCTTCCTTTCGCTTGTATAACCGAAAGTGCAACCAGGAGCAAAACACAATGGCCATCTCAAATTCAGAAAATAATTCACCTATTTAAAAATTGCAACGTCCGTCGCAGCAATACTATACTTAAGTGAAAAGTAATGAATCATCAGCACCATCTGCTGACCGAATCGGCATTAGGTTTGTTGTCAGGGAAGGAATCCCATTGCCAATGGAGGTCCTTCCCAATCTAAGTCCATGGCAATAACATTTGGTGCCAAAATAAGTAAATTTTACTCATTTTGGCCAGGGGGTATTGAAAAAACACTGTCAAAGAATCCCAAACAACGCAATGGTGCTTTCTCTAAATGAGTACGAAAAGACCTAAGCAGCATGATGGTGCTTGTTTTATTTTATGTCAAGAAATACCCAGCAGCACGATAGCACTATATTTTACATTGATGAATCCCAATTGTAAACCTACCTACTATAAAATATACTATTTACTTTAAAAGGAGCTGTGTGGTCTACTTCCTTCAGTAAATCTGAGTGCACAACTTCAACAATCAGTAACACATCATCAGTTGTCCGCAATTTTCGAAATATACTGGGTTTTCTCAACATGAAATCTTAACAGTGCAATCGCATTGCTTCGGACTCAAACAGTTAAGTTTCAATATATTTTTCCTGACCGAACTGGAGTTTTCCCTGACTTTTCATGGTTAATTTAAATTTTCCCTGACATTCCTTGGCCAATTTCCTTTTCTCTGACTTTCAAGGTTCGTGGCAACCTTGTAATTACTTGGTGAAAGACAACAAGCAGTATGTGAATTTATCAAAATGTGGCTGTCTTTCAAATCTCTCATAACAGCTCAATTTGCGTGTATTTTAAAGCTTCTAATTTATGGGTATCATTGATACCCAGGTCGTTTTTTTTTCTTTTGATCATCCTAAAATAACTATAATATGTGCTAACTAAAAAAGTTATGTCAAATAAGTGTAGTAGAATTTTTCAAATTCAAAATTGCTGCGACTTTATCAAATCTGGATAACAGAAATTTCCATATTACAGAAATCTCATAGTATTAATTACAGTCGACTCGTGATTTAACAACCTCCATAGGACCTCGGCAAGTAGAACGTTAAATCAAATGGTCATCAAATCGAAAGCTTGTAAAAGGTGTTTAAAAACGTCAGGACTTCGTTAGAGGGTTGTTAAATTGGGAAGAGTTGCTAAATCAAGGGTCGTAAAATTGCGAGTTGACTGTATAAAAAAATCATTTTAATCAGTTAAAGTTAAAAGAAGACTTACTTTTTTTTAATAGAAAAATGTGCATTAAAAATAAAACATATGTACTGAGAGAAATAACACAATAGAAAGATGTTATTCTTTTAAAGATTTTTAGTAAGATCTTAAAAACAGTTTCCCTTGAATACCAATTTATTGTTATTTTAAGGTCTAATTTCATTATGATAATTGAAATTCCGTAACTTGGAAGTCCAACTTTTGGAAATTCTACTGTATTTCAAAATAATAAATGGGAATACATTTAAAAGAAGTCTGGGGGTACAATGGTTAGTGCATTGTGCTGCCATGCCACAGGTCAGGGGTTCGACACCTAGGCTGGACAAGGTTCACTCAGCCTTTCATCCAGGCCCGTACTGGTCATGTCGGCGATCGCCGAGGGCCCCGGAGAGGTCCCCAAAATGGACTTACTACTTTATAATTGAGTAATTTGATATGTGTATATATCAGAGTAATTGGATTATTTATTTCCCAATAATCTTATTTCTTTATGCAGTGGTGCAGCGGAGAACCCCAGGAACCCCACGGCTTGAGGGGGCCCCCAAAAGCTCTAAAATAAAAAATGTTGCTTTTAGGCATGTTAGACTAAATTCCAATTATTACATATTCTAACATTCTATTCCCTCTAAATTAATCTGTAAGGGGCCCCTTTTTAATGTTTAGCCGAGGGCCCCCAAAGTAGCCAGTCCGGGCCTGCTTTCATCCCTTGAGTGGGTCAATAAAATGAGGACCAAGCTTGCTTGGGAGTGGGAGTGATACACTGGGGGCTTGGTGTCAGGCTGACTACCTGACCGAGGCATATGCTTTTGCACCCGAGAGCCCATGGTCATGAAGGTGTGGTTGTGCAGCACAGGCCTTGGCCTACAAGTTGGCTGCTATGCCAATGTTTATATTTAAAAGAAAAATGGGAAACTGTACAATAAAGGTTTAAACACACATGTACGAAATCACTAATAGCCATTGGAGGAAACATACAACCCTGCAAGATGTTAACAAAGCTAGTAGAAACAGAATTCTTCTTCAGCGTAATGACATTTGAGGATTTACCTCCATTAGCAGCAGTAGAATTACAAGTGGAAACGAACCTTTAGAGAGCTCCCTGGTGGGGTTGTGCCTTGCACTAACTCCTGACTTTATTAATCAAATACTCTGATACTGCATGAAAACAGTGTGTCAAGCAAACTTCTGAAATTCATCCGTGAAATTGATATGACAGGTATTTTCGTAAGTACGATACTTGCAGTCCTATCAGTTTATTCCATGCTTTGTTCATAGGGGGCATAGCTCACATGGTACAGCACTTGCTTAGCATGCGAGAGGAACTGGCATCGATACCTGGCACTTCCAAAGACGAATGATCTTTCATACCCTTTTTAATATGTGGTTAGTTATCAAATACATAAGACGTGCTTGAGTAATCAACTCATAAAAGTGATGTCATGTTTTCCCTTGTTCTACACACATATAGAGCTTGTTGTGACTTTTTTAATAAATTACACTGATACTGCATAACTTAGTATCAAGCAAACTTCTGAAATTCATCCGTGAAATTAATTTATTGTCTTCTGATCATACCCCTAAAAAGTAATGATATCCCCATACAAAAACCCTTAACAGGTTAAAAGTTTGTGATGCAGCATTGTACACTACCCGACATTGAAAATGAAACACCATAAAGAGAGGCCAGAAAGCGTTGAAACTCAGCAAGTACAGAAAGAGACAGCAGAGAACAATAAGTTATCTTTATTTCAAAATGATATGCATAATACAGAGGGAGAGCTGCGTTGTCTTAGTAGGTTGTCGGACTACCGTGGACAACGATACACAAAGCAACACGTCGAGGTACTGAGTCAATGAGAGTACGGATGGCGTCCTGAAGAATGTTTCTCCGTTCCCTGTCAACCATTTCCACAGTTCGTCTTCTGAATGGGCTAGTGGCAGGGTCTGCAAATGGCATCCAATCACATTCCAAATGTGTTCGATTGGCGACAGATGAGGAGAGTACAGTGGCCAGGGAAGCGTCTGTACACCTTGCAGAACATGTTGGCTGATGCGAGCAGTGTGCGGTCGAGCGTTATCCTGCTGATGCAGGGCGTTGGGAACTGTTTGAAGGTAGGGAAGTGTCACTGGCTGCAGCACATCATCCACATATCGTTGAGCCGTAATAGTGCCCCGAATACGAACTAGAGGTGACCTGCAGTCATACGCAATTGCTCCCCAAACCATGATGCCACGATGTCGCGTAGTGGGCGTTCTACAATTGCTGCTGGATTGGACCTGTTTCCACGTCAACCCCACACTCGTACGTGGCGAATATCACTAGAGAAACAGAAGCGTGACTAAATTCAGAACATGACCCTGTGCCATACTGTCGTCCACGTTGCTCTAGCCTGGCACCATTGCAGTCATGTCATCTATGTTGTGGAGTCAAAGGCAGTCCTCTTAATGGATGCCATGAGTGCAGTAGCAACCATTCGACAGGAAATGGTTCTGGTCGATATAGGAACATCCAAGATGTCTTGAACATGTCGCAGAATGGAGGTTGAAGTAGCTTGAGACGCCGCCACCGCTTGTTGGTGGATGTGTCGATCCACGCGTGCTGACGTCAATCTGGCTGCACCGGCACCCCTTAAACATGGCCACATTTCCTTGTTCCAATCATCTTCGCCACTGACGGTGTACAGTGGAAACATCCAGGTGTGTGTCTACCGAGATTTGCTAAGTGGACCAACTTGCTCTTCTCAGTCTGATCACCATGCCTCTCGTAAAATCATCGGTCTGCTGGAACTGCCTTTGTTGACGGCGGCCTGGCATTCTCTGGTTACACGTGTCCTCTGAGACAAGAATAACATTTCTGCGACAATTTCTCTAGCAGCAATACGTTCACAAAAATTGTCCATTCTCCCGGTTCCTTCTTGTATATCTTTTTCCACGTCCACTGGCGAGCTGCTAATTTTACATCATTAGCATAACTTGGCAAGGTGCATTTACCCTGAGATTTGCATTATTTTCTGACCACTTCTTCCTGGTGTTGCATTTTCAATGTCATGTAGTGTACTTTATAGCTAGATGAATTTTAAATATAGGTTTAAAAAATAATGATATCAAATTTTGAGTGAAGTCCTGGTATGACTTTATAAGATTTGTTTTTAAATTCCATTACAATTACTTTTGTTTTATTTTCTAAAGAAGATTCATACATTCAAGCAATGCTTTTAATTATCAAATGTACTGTCAAATATATCACATTTTCATTTAGCCTATATTGTGTATTCAAGTGAATTTATTTCAATAATTCAAGTTATCGTTTGCGTCACGCTATCCAAAATGGCGAGTAAAATTTACTTAAAAATCTACTTAGCGTCGTAGTATCCAAACTAAGTAAAATGTGTTCAAATACAGAGTAACAGTCAAGAAAACATTTATGCAAATTTTGCTTGCCCTTTTGGATAGCGTGGCGTGAAAGATATATTAATGAAATAAATTCATTTGAATACATAATACAGGCTCAGTGAAAGTGTGATATATTTGACAGTGCATTTGATAATTAAAAGTATTGCTTGAATGTGTAAATCTTCTTTAGAAAATAAAACAAAAGTAATTGTAATGGAATTTAAAAACAAATCTTATAAAGTCACACCAGGGCGTCACTCAAAATTTGATATTTTATTTTAAAGACCCATGTTTAAAATTCATCTAGCTATAAAGTACAATGTTGCATCACAAACTTTTAACCCCTTAATGGATTTTGTATGGTATGTTGTATAGATAAAAGGTCTGAAGGTGGAAACCGTATTAAACTATTTAAAAATTGTTAAGCTTCAAGAAAACTTTGAAGTACTAGAAGAGCAAGCTGGTATTAAAATTCAAAATTACTTTTCAACTGATTTCAACATATCTATTATAAATGCTAAATGCCTTTATACAGAATTTTTAATAGAGCACAATTTATTACTAAGAATTGCTGATCATGCAGGCACATTATTTCGAAATTGGTTTCTTGATTAAAGGAAAAATTCATGGAAAAATGTAATTGTGCAAGAAATTAACCTTCAGTTCAGGAATCATAAACGTTTTTGTAGATAAAAAAAAGAAGAAGAAATAGGTTTTGATTTTTAAAATTTGCCACCAAAGCTTCAAATCATTACTTGGGCCAAAACAAACAGATGTAGCTTGTTGCTAGCTGTTCACTAAATACAGTACATTTCAAATTCTTCTCGTTTTAACAGTTTAAATTTTACTGTTAATATTTACAGTGATGTTTACCTGTGATGATGAATAAATATATATTAATTTTGTAATGTTAATATTTAAAGAAACATTAAAATTATGATAAACAATGCCAGGAATATCAAAATTGTTTTATGCAAGCAGATATTTTATGTGTAAACAAATTATAACTGCAATGAATTGGTCTGTTTTCTGGTTACAAGACTGAAGTGTTTCTGTTGTATAAAATATAAATTCTATAAGATACATACTTTTATGTGCATCAGCCTGTAAACAATTTCCTTCTTTTGTACACTTTTTTTCAAACAGAAACAGTCCCTTTTGCGAGAAAACATCTCACTTTTGGTCTTTACGATTAAAATAGCTCCCTTTTTACCCGGAATTGACCTTGGACATTCTGTTAATTCTTGGAAATTGGTAATTCTGTTGTGACAGTTATATATTACTATTAAATAAGCATTTATTAAATAAATGGGAAGTTTAGTTTTCTCATATTCCATGATAATAGCATAAAAATGATTTTAATAACTCACTTGTAACTAAGAGTATTTTGAGAATACATAAATTTTAACAATTGTTTCTACCAAAAAAGAGGTAAACCTTAAATTCTGTTTTCATACATTTATCTAAAAAAAATAATAACCTTTATTTTTACAAAATACTTAAATCATACATTTTATTTTATTTCTTAGTTAATTATTATCATTACCTTTGTATATTTTCTAGAAAAAAAATTATTTTTACTACTTATGTGGAAAATTTATTCATCATCACAGGTATCGGCACAAATTACTAAATATATTAATGATAGCCTGAAAATAACTAGCTGACTTAGTGAATATAAATTTTTACCCTGTTTAATGCTCAAAGTATGAATAATATTTGAGCTTTGTGTACATTTTTGACATTCCGTACTATAAAATCCCAAAATAAGTAGGTTTTCTCAGGAAATATATGCTAATATCCTGACCAAGGACCTTGCAAATTGAAAAATAAATTAAACCACTAATTTAAAAATAAAAATGCAGATTGAATTGGGAATTTTTTCTTGTGGTTTCTGACTGCAATCTCTAAGATGTTCTTATACCCCTGAATATCCGTTTGACATTTATTAATTCTATATAAGATTTATTAATAACATAGAACACAACAGGATTACAAACACAGAAGGGGGAGGGAAATGACAACCATGGGTTAACGGGATTCGAACCTGAGACTTCACCGCTGGCAGCGATTAGCGCGCAAACACACACAGGCATGAGATCCCCTAAAAATGCAGATTCTTTCATAGCAATCCTATGCCAGATCATGGCTCACGGGGATAAATACAGGCTGTCCGAAAAGCTCCGCTTTTGCGTACGAGTAAATTTTCGCTTCTTCGCCGATTTGTCGCTTTTGTTGCCAACTCTGCCGGACAGAAAGATATTGGTAAACTGGCAATACCGAAGTATTTTGTAAATCGGAAATGTATGTCCAAATGTCTCAAAGAGCTTTAGCAGATAAGCATATTTCAGCAGCATAAGCACGTAAACGCCGAAATTTTTTTTTTTTCTCAGCTTGAAAATATTGTTAGCCATTTGTGGATACTTTTAACTTTGATTTTAAGCACGTTTTTCTCCGGCAGAGTTGGCAACAGTGATACAGTTGGGTTAAAGCGACAAATTGGCGAAGAAGAGAAAATTTACTCGTACGCAAAATCCCATAGGAGAAACTGGTTTTCGGACAGCCTGTACGTATCCTAGTTAGCCATCCCCCAACCCAACACAACTAATTGATTCCGGATAGGAAAAGGCATAGGGACCCTCTGCACCTGTATTTTTTGAGATAAAAATATAGTGAGCAAATTAAAACAATACAAAAAATCTAGGAATTTTTCTTGGAAATAATGGACAGTTGAGGGCCCTAAAATTCCAAGGAATGTTGCATGAAAATACCAGGAACTATATTGAACAGCTCAGGAAAGATCCACTGAATTGCATATTGTTCAGTAAAGTTCTTGGTATTTTCGTGCAACTTTCCTTGGAATTTAGGGCACCTCAGCTGCCTATAATTTTCAAGGAACACTACTGGAATTTTTTTTAATTATTTTTTTTTTACAGTTCTAGTCATTTTTAAGTGAACTGCCTGTTTTTTAAGGTCGTAAGACCACTATTCGGTTAAGTGACGGGTTGAACGAAACAGTAAAGTTTTCAAAGGGAAATGTATACTTTCTGTATAGTATCTGTAAGTCTAACTTATCCTTATTTCCAAGGAACGTTTCTGAATATTTTTACAGTGAAATACGGACTTAAAGCATCAATTACTTGTAAACTAAAAGTATTCGTATTAAAGTATTAGTTTAGATTATGGTCCAATGCTGTGAAGAGGAAAGGGAGTCACCAAAGGAAAGATTGTTCAAAAGCGCTTTCTACTCTAGAAGCGATCCTGAAACTATGAACAAAGTTTATGTCTCTTGAACAGATATTTACATATAGTTTTTTTCTTTCTGAAAACTGAATTTGGAGGCCCCTTAGAAATATGAGGCCCGAGGCGCGTGCCTCATGCGCCTATTGGGAAATCCGCCACTGACCATACTCTTTACAAAAATTGATATTCCATTGAACGAATTGCTTCGATTTAATGAACAAATTTGCGGGTCCCAATCAATTCGTTAAATCGAGGTCCGACTGTATTTCAGGTAAAGGGTCACACCGGTGCGTAGCATTAGCGCTTTGAACCGGGAGACGGAAGGTGCCTGGTTCGAAACCAGGTCGCGTGCGTCGGCCTAACCGTTCGGAGTTCTCCGAGGTTTTTCCGAAACTTCGAGTGAATGCGGGTTAGGACCCCTTAGAAAGTCTAGGCCTAGATCCCTCGAGCCTTTTTTTTTTTCAATTCTTGAAAAAAGAAATCTGTCATTTGCAAGATATTTGAGTTATCTGTATTTTTTTTTCAGGTGAACCTTTTATAAAATGAATAAACTACATCCCATTTAAATATGTCAAATACAATGTCCTATACAAGATTTCAATATTCTGCAAAAATAGGCAAACAAACTTTGCATTACTTTCATATTATTAAAGAGCATTCTCAAAAAAATTTTTATGTCAAGAATTTAATTTTTCGCACTGGCATGATTTTTACATTTTAAAAATAAATGTTTAATTAAGAGTACCCTAAACGAAAATTGAGCACTTCAATTACTAGAATTTCTCAATAACTAGCTCTAACTACGCATACAATATTTTATGATATTTTTAAATTATAAAGCATAACGGAAAAGTAAATCTTTTTTTATTTTGCTCATTTTATTAAAATAAATAAATAATTGTTTAATCTAAACATTATTTACCGTGATAAAAATAAAGACACCATAAATAAATATATATGTACATACATTATTTCTTTTTTCAAATTAAAAATCAAATTTTAAGCTTTTACACTCTGTATAAAGCTTATTGTGACGAACACAAATTTATCAAAAATAAAATAACCATCTTTCTTTCAGAATTCGTAAACAGACAAGCAGCTAAAAAGAACTGTTTTTGAAGAAGATCGCGGAGAAAAAATTTCCCTCTTCTCTCTCCCCCCACAGTCATAAAGTCATAAAAGTGTCAAAACTTCCCCCCTCTAAGAAACCCCTTTTATCCTTACGCCCACTCTGCAGGGGGCCGCTTCGCTCACCAGAGGTCGCTCGTTTCCCATCTGAGCAGGGATTTTTTGCGAATGTCGCCTTAACTTGAGAGGCTATATTTTCTTGAGTTCTGTCACCACAAATGCCAATTGTTTCATTTTGAATATCTGGACTAATGTAGGTAGCATTTTTGTTGTTGTTGAGGATGTGTCTTTTCAGATCCTCATCGAACAGGGTATTTGCTACCCATGGTGACCTGGTTAAAAAATGTACGTAAAAAGTTAATATACATCCCTCTGTGACTTTCGCTTGCGTATAATCGGTAATCCCTTTCAGTTTTCAAAAAGAGCAGTGATTCATACTGTTCCTTTGCTAGAAAGTGCTATAATCAACACTGTCAAATAGTTTATCTACCCAAGGTGAGCTCATGCTAATAACACGAAGGGAATATGAACATTATGGACCAGACGTCACAGCACGTAGAAATTGTCACCAGTCGATTGATCATTGATATGATTCTCTGAAAAATGTAGACTAATGTGGCTCAGTGACATTGTAGTTTGTGAGATGACTGTGTATCTGGGTCAGACAAATGACCAGTGCATGGAAAAGTATCCCCAAAGGCATGCTTTTACAGAGTTTTGTTGTTAAACCAACGCATCGCAACAAACGAAAAAAATTTCTGTAAACAAATGAGCATAACAAAACTTTATTTGATACCTCACTACATTGTTGTAAACAATACCAAATTACTGTTTCAAAGCTACAATGTTGACGTATTGTTGTCGATGAGAAAAATTTGCAACAATAAACAACATACATCATTTCTATCTGAGATTGATGCTTGGATTTTCTCTTCTATAACTGTTATATTCTTGTGCTTGAAACTGTATTTTTTATACTTTTTAAGCATTTTGAATTAAGTAGTTTCTTATGGATATTTCAATTTTTTCCTCCCAAAATGTTTTTCGTCGCACTAGTTCCGAGTCTCGCTGTCTCACAAAGTGAGTCGGACACTGATGTCGACGAATTTGTGGATGCAAACTCCTCGCTTGCTTCCTACGCTACGGCGTTTTCGCATTCTCTGGCAGTCCCCAAATACTCTCCTCAATATCCACGAGATCTCATGGAAAGTTTTTTGGAAGACTGCTTTTTAAATGTTCAGGACCCAAATACTCTCCCAGTATCCACCAGATCTGATGGAAAGTTTTTTGGACGACTGCTTTTTCAGTGTTGCGCCGTTGATGCTACAGGCAAAAAGTAAAAAAAAATAGGAAGCGTTTAGCTTACTTTCTCTTTTGCTTAAGATCTAATATATAAAAAGTATAATGCTTTTTATGCGGTTTTTGGCTCACAATTAAAACTCAAAAATATTTCAGCTTTTTATGCGGTTTTTGGCTGTACAGTTAAAAACCGAACAAATATCTGATTTTATACGGTTTTTGGCCTCTGGACAATTAAAAACCGAACATTTTTCCTATCTGATGTGGCACCACTTTGTCGCGGTGGATAGGCTTAGAAACTAAGCAAGGAGGTTTAACTTATGGAGGCGCCCATGTTCCCCGTTTTTGAAGCCAGCCACCACGCCCCCTCAATATCCCAGAACATCCGATATCGTCATTGGCATGCATGTAAATTTTCAAGAACAAAACTGCTGTATTTCTCATTTTTTACTGATTGTATGCAAGTTTATCTTAAAGCCACATCTTTAGGCATAATTTTAATCTTAATTCTGTAATACTTTTACTGTTTATTTTTAAATAATCAATTATTTTTAAACACGTATTATTTACACACGTATTAATTTACAGTATAGAATATACCTCGGCTGCTGCATTAAATTAGTTGATAGGAGAAGATTTGTTTCCTTCTTTGAACGAGCATATGCTTCAAAATGAAGTCATGGATGACCATCTTCTTCATCTGATAAAATCAGGGATCGATCAATATTTACATGTGCGATATCACTATTTTAGTAAGCGCTTAAGTAGGAATAATAAAAATGAGAAAAATGTCCGACAATTATATACTAAAATCATTCAGTTCAAAGGACTAAGGACAGAAAGGACAATTGTTAAGATATTTCACTATATTGGAAGTTTAGGAGAATAAGATTACTTATGTGCAATGTATATAGAGCTTTAAGCTCCTTAATTGTTGTATGTTTTATTAAATAACAAAACTTAACACGTGATGAAAAGTCGTCTTTTAATTTTTGATCTGTTTTAAACCTTAAACCAGACAACCCTGCTGCTTAGATTTAAATTAGTTTCCAGAAATAAATTGCTATTTCATGGTTCATATGTTTTGGGGGAAAGCATGCAAAGTTTTCATTACAAAGTTCACTAGGGAATAAAAGTCCTTGAAAATCAAAAATATATAGTTCTTTAAAATCAATAATAGTCCTTAAAATTTTAAATGTAATTTGGCTAGCTACTACATTTTATTTGAAACCTTATCCTTTTTTTCCCCCTCTACTAAATGAAGTAAACAATATTGATGGAAATTATTCAAATTTCATATTTCTTTCATTACCTTAAACTGTTTGTCAGTGCAAAATATTATTATGATAAATGACCTAAGAAGGCTAGGGATGGACGCGAGACATCTCGCATCGTCTCCCGAGACGAGACAGAGCCTTTTCTCGCTCGAGATTTCTCGCCTCGCATAAATTTACAAAGTTTTCATCAAAATGGATGAATACGTATGTAATTAAATCTTATGGATATTTCATATTTTTCTCTTAAAAAAATAATGTTTCATCTGTTATTAAAAAAATGCCTCTTTCACCATAAGCCGAGCTATGCGAACGCAAATGAATGATCTACAGGAGCGATTACGCAAATACAACGCTGGGTATCAGCGAAGCATTCAAAGATCCATGTTGAGAAGCAAGCCTGGTCACATGTCTTCTCTGTTGTCTCTTCTTTTTGATGGTGTGAATGAGCAGGTTATACCCGGGTTCCCGATTAAATGTGAAACCCATACCTTGCACTCTAAAACGAGAGGTGTGTGTATGGGGGGGGGGTAAGTAGGCTTTATTATAATTATCCCGTCTCCATTGAAACTTTTTATGAATTTACTACCCAGCCAGCCACGATACATCGAATTAACGTCGCCGTCGACGTAGTTTCGACGTAATCATCGACGTTAAAAATCCTTGGATATGTCCACCTGTTTGCCCGTCGAGCGCTGAACTTCTCGACGGCGTATTACCCGCGAGGGGAGACCGTGAGAGATAACAATCTCGCTTAACTACGGCGTAAGAATGGAAAAGGGTGACCGCCAGGAAGAGAAAATCACCGATATTGGTCGAACACTCGTCGCTATAACGGCGAAGGGAGACAGATTCTCGGAATCCGTTTATAAAATTCAGCTCATAGTGGTTGATTTTACGTTATACTTTGTCGAATCGCTCCAACAGGACAGAGAAAACCGGCTTATATTCGTCTAATAGAAGTCGTTCTTTAAAGACTTCGCAGAATTTGTCGAATTCGGGCCATTTATAAACGTAGTAATTATGCCGCAATTCCAGACATTCAGAGAATACACAAATACCATTTGCATACGTCGTGAAGGAATGGAAATTCAAACTGTTCTGATCTTGTGAACTTTTGCCGTTTAAAAAGGAAACATTTTATATTTCTATATAATACATTTTAATATTAGTTTGTTAGCTAATAAAAAGTAATTTTTAATTAAATGTGCAGAAATTACAAGTTTTAAATTAACTTCTAGTCGTTTAGATGAAGTTGTAAAATATACATTCATAAAAATTTGAACAGAGAGAAAATACATTAAAGAAAAATATAATCTTGATTTTTTGAATTTAATTGATCAGTAACTTGCATAAATAGCTTATGTCTCTATTTTACATTTTAAAGGGTTTACTTTTTCCCCCCGGTACATTTTATGAATTGTTTTTACTGTAGGTATATTCAATAAAAGAGGGGTGGGTACGCTGTTTAATTCAATGTTATAAACAATCTAAATATCTTCATATATTGGTAAAAGATGGTGAAAAAGTAACTTAAAAATTAAATAAAATATTAGTAAATGTAGTTAAGTAAGGAATACAGTTTAAAATGCAATTTTACTAACAGTAAATATAATTTACTTATTTTATATAAAAAAGGTTACTTTTTAACCAATATATGAAAATATTTAGATAGTTTATAAGAGTAGATTAAATAATTTTTTGCACCCTTTTATTAAAAATACCTAATACAGCCAAAACGATTAATAAAATGTACCAGGTGAAAAAATGGTAACCCTTCAAAATGTAAATTAGTGGCATAAGTTGTTCGTGCGAGTTACTTATCTGTTAAATTAAAAATCAAGATTATATTTTAACTTTAATATATTTTTGTATATGTTCAAACTTTTATGAATATAAATTTTATAACTTTATCTAAACGATTAGAAGTTAATTTAAAACTTGTTATTTCTAATCATTTAATTCAAAATTGCTTTTCATTAGCTAACAACTAGTTGTATAATGTATTATATTTAGAAATATAAAGTGTTTCCTTTTAAACGGCATGTGCACCCGACAAGAAGTTTGAATTTCCATGCTTTCACGACGTATATAAATGGTGTGTGACTGACATATTCTCTAAATGTCTGGATTTCCGGCATAATTACTACGTTTATAAACTGTCAGGATTCGACGAAATCGTCAAGGAACCACATCTATTAGACGAATAAGCCTGCTTTTTTATCTCCATAGTTTATTATAGTTTTCCTGTAATAAAATATGAACAAGTTTTCTATCTACAAATCCCCCCCTCTCACCCTCCCACGAGAAAAATTCTGTCTATTTCATTACACAAAGTTTTTTATTTATCTCTCTTAATTCTTTGATTTGTTCAATTTTACTACTACAAATAGGTTTAAATTACATACTAAATGCACACCTATTAGTATACAATTTAAAAAGAAAAAAAAAACTTTGCATAAGCTACTTTAATCTGTTTCATTATAAGTTATGCCATAATGCAATAATAAGTTGATTTTTGTTATAGTAAGTTTACATTAAGTAAATTCGTGCTTATAATGAGAAAATATTTCATATGCTTAAGGTAAACAGTTGATTTTATGCCAATTGTACCTTTATATTTCACTCTATAATACAAATAAGAAGACTTATAATTAGCAATTAAAAAGAAAATGAATAAAAGAAACAAAGCACATAATTATTAGTTAAATAATTATTTAACTCACCTTTAAATTTTTGATGGCTGGAATTAAAATTTGTAGTTACCCCGATAAACTTTAATAACATCACCGGCCAACACAATTTAAAGAGAGCCAGACAAACTTATTAATATGCCAAGCTAACGATAAATCGTGTTAGCATTGAACTTGAAAAATATTCCAAGAGATACTTGAAAAATATCCACTTTTATAGTTAAAACTACGGAAATTTTACTTTTCTGTGTAGCGCAGCTGAGCTCAGCCATTTACTACACGCTGGAGCGAGTTCTGCCCTTGCATAAAAAACTGCGAAGTACGAGCCACGCGAACCATGAACGAATATACACACAAAAAAGAAAAAAAAAAGCATCTGCTTGGGGGTCTCTCAGACCGCCCAAGCCATGAGCGGAAAATCGGCGATGTATTGACGGATCATAGACCTCCTGAGGGCGATCAACATTAACAGTCGAAGATAGCCGCCTCCCTGACCAAAATCGAACGGCGTTTTATAACGTCGACAACACAATGTATCCCAGCAAGCGCACACACGTTTAAATTACGTATTCCCGATGTCGAAAATAGGTCGATGAAAAATTACAGCAAAAAATAGCGTTTAAAAGAGATCAAACATACATTGTGTTGTCGACGTTAGAAAGAGCCGTTCGATTTTGGTCAGGGAGGCGGCTATCTTCGACTGTTAATGCTGGTTGCCCTTAGAGGTCTATGATCCGTCAATACATCGCCGATTTTCCGCTCATGGCTTGGGCGGTCTGAGAGACCCCCCCAGCCAGCCAAGAAGAAACACGATGGAGCATCGAGAAATTTTTTCAGCTTAGTTAATAGTCAGTTGAACGTCGAATAAACAGTGCAGGGGAGACAGAATTTACGGGGTCCTTTCTCACGACCTTTGACATGTCCACCCCAACCGTTTTCTCAGAAAACAGATGCTTTTTTTTTTCTTTTTTGTGTGTATATTCGTTCATGGTTCGCGTGGCTCGTACTTCGCAGTTTTTTATGCAAGGGCAGAACTCGCTCCAGCGTGTAGTAAATGGCTGAGCTCAGCTGCGCTACACAGAAAAGTAAAATTTCCGTAGTTTTAACTATAAAAGTGGATATTTTTCAAGTATCTCTTGGAATATTTTTCAAGTTCAATGCTAACACGATTTATCGTTAGCTTGGCATATTAATAAGTTTGTCTGGCTCTCTTTAAATTGTGTTGGCCGGTGATGTTATTAAAGTTTATCGGGGTAACTGCAAATTTTAATTCCAGCCATCAAAATTTTAGAGGTGAGTTAAATAATTATTTAACTAATAATTATGTCCTTTGTTTCTTTGTTTAAGTTACTAACATTTATTAATTTTCTTTTTAAGTGCTAATTATAAGTCTTCTTATTTGTATTATAGAGTGAAATATAAAGGTACAATTGGCATAAAATTAACTGTTTACCTTAAGCATGTGAAATATTTTTTCTCATTATAAGCACGAATTTACTTAATGTAAACTTACAATGAAACAGATTAAAGCACTTTAAGCAAAGTTTTTTTTTCTTTTTAAATTGTATTCTAATATGTGTGCATTTAGTGTCTAATTTAAACGTATTTGGAGTAGTAAAATTGAACAAATCAAAGAATTAAGAGAGATAAATAAAAAACTGTTTGTGTAATGAAATAGACAGAATTTTTCTCGTGGGAGGGTGAGAGGGGGGGGGGATTTGTAGATAGAAAACTTGTTCATATTTTATTACAGGAAAACTATAATAAACTATGGAGATAAAAAAGCAGGCTTATTCGTCTAATAGATGTGGTTCCTTGACGATTTCGTCGAATCCTGACAGTTTATAAACGTAGTAATTATGCCGGAAATCCAGACATTTAGAGAATATGTCAGTCACACACCATTTACATACGTCGTGAAAGCATGGAAATTCAAACTTCTTGTCGGGTGCACATGCCGTTTAAAAGGAAACACTTTATATTTCTAAATATAATACATTATACTACTAGTTGTTAGCTAATGAAAAGCAATTTTGAATTAAATGATTAGAAATAACAAGTTTTAAATTAACTTCTAATCGTTTAGATAAAGTTATAAAATTTATATTCATAAAAGTTTGAACATATACAAAAATATATTAAAGTTAAAATATAATCTTGATTTTTAATTTAACAGATAAGTAACTCGCACGAACAACTTATGTCACTAATTTACATTTTGAAGGGTTTCCATTTTTTCACCCGGTACATTTTATTAATAGTTTTGGCTGTATTAGGTATTTTTAATAAAAGGGTGCAAAAAATTATTTAATCTACTCTTATAAACTATCTAAATATTTTCATATATTGGTTAAAAAGTAACTTTTTTTATATAAAATAAGTAAATTATATTTACTGTTAGTAAAATCGCATTTTAAACTGTATTCCTTACTTAACTACATTTACTAATATTTTATTTAATTTTTAAGTTACTTTTCACCATCTTTTACCAATATATGAAGATATTTAGATTGTTTATAACATTGAATTAAACAGCGTACCCCCCCCCCCCTTTTATTGAATATACCTACAGTAAAAACAATTCATAAAATGTACCGGGGGGGAAAAGTAAACCCTTTAAAATGTAAAATAGAGACATAAGCTATTTATGCAAGTTACTGATCAATTAAATTCAAAAAATCAAGATTATATTTTTCTTTAATGCATTTTCTCTCTGTTCAAATTTTTATGAATGTATATTTTACAACTTCATCTAAACGACTAGAAGTTAATTTAAAACTTGTAATTTCTGCACATTTAATTAAAAATTACTTTTTATTAGCTAACAAACTAATATTAAAATGTATTATATAGAAATATAAAATGTTTCCTTTTTAAACGGCAAAAGTTCACAAGATCAGAACAGTTTGAATTTCCATTCCTTCACGACGTATGCAAATGGTATTTGTGTATTCTCTGAATGTCTGGAATTGCGGCATAATTACTACGTTTATAAATGGTCAGAATTTGACAAATTCTGAGAAGTCTTTAAAGAACGACTTCTATTAGACGAATATAAGCCGGTTTTCTCTGTCCTGTTGGAGCGATTCGACAACGCATAACGTAAAATCAACCACTATGAGCTGAATTTTATAAATGGATTCCGAGAATCTGTCTCCCTTCGCCGTTATAGCGACGAGTGTTGGACCAATATCGGTGATTTTCTCTTCCTGGCGGTCACCCTTTTCCATTCTTACGCCGTAGTTAAGCGAGATTGTTATCTCTCACGGTCTCCCCTCGCGGGTAATACGCCGTCGAGAAGTTCAGCGCTCGACGGGCAAACAGGTGGACATATCCAAGGATTTTTAACGTCGATGATTACGTCGAAACTACGTCGACGGCGACGTTAATTCGATGTATCGTGGCTGGCTGGGTATGTTTGATCTCTTTTAAACGCTATTTTTTGCTGTAATTTTTATCGACCTATTTTCGACATTTCGACATCGGGAATACGTAATTTAAACGTGTGTGCGCTTGCTGGGTATTCTGTACATTGGGGCCGCTTAATTAGCTTAAAATTTTATTTGCGCACGATGTCCTGAGTTCTGCATCATTTCTAACAAAATTCAAAGCTTTATATAATTTCAAAAGCAAATAAAACTTCCACTAACCATGCATATTACATTTACGCAATTTCGGAAGTAAATAAATAAAAATAAATATTTTTTCGGTGTCTTGTCCCATTATATATATATGGATTAAATCTGAATTTATTATCACTTCAAATGCACATATCACTTAATATGGTAATTAATATATGTACTAATATTCTAATATCTAACTAATTGTTATTATTAATATTATTTTCCCATAAAATAGTAATAAGTTACTAAAAATATGGTAGCAAAATTTCAGCTCATAATTTTGCAAGACTCGCGAGACGCCTCGTGATAGAAAATTTCTCTGCGAGACGAGACGAGGCAGCCCTGTTTCTCGTCTCGCATGTCTCTAAAGAAGGTTGAAGTGTATAATTGTTTCCTCGTGTCTAAAGAAGATAATGTTCTCTCACTGTCTGCAAATACCTCATATATCTTATTTAACATATTTGAAATTGCATTCTTACTTCTAATACCTGTAATATGACTTAAAACTATTGTTAATATAATGTGAGCAATTTAATAATTTAGGTTGATGTAATAAAACTTATTTTTACCCATGTAACAACAGAAATATCTTCCTAGAAATATAAAAAGCAATTTTTTATTATAATAAAACAATTATCATGAAAAAATATAAACAGTTTTGCAAAGTATAGCATAATCCTAAGAATAACTGTTTTTTGTTTCACTTGATATTTAAAACGCAATGCACGAAAATAAATTTGAAATTATGCAATAAAAAACAAGTTAATACGTGTAAACAATCTTCGTAAACGTAAAATGAATAAAAAAATTGGTTAGTAACTTTTAAATTATTTTTATTAACACTTTCCGGAACTCGTTTTTCAATGCTTCGCTATGCGTTCTTCAATCATCTGGGCAAGAGAGGGGGCGTGGCATGGCTTCACTTTCCCAGCACGGCCGAGCGCAGCATGGGCGCCTCCATATGTTAAACCTCCTTGCTCCGAATATACGCCAAAGTCTTATAGAGAGATTTTGAAGATAGTTGGCGTTAGTATTGCAACTGTGAGCCGCATTATAAAACAAAATAAAGAAACAGGATCCATATCTCTGAAGCGTATAGAGAAATGTGGCCAAAAAAAGAAAACAACACCAAGAGATGACACTTTCCTGCTTACAATTCGTGAAAATTACCCTCGAAAGACTAATGCTGCACTCAATACAGATTTAAAAGCGCATGGAATAAATATATTTGTTTATGTACTGTTTGGAGGCATCTTCTAGCTGCCGTTCGGCCTCTGAAGAAATAGCTTCTGACCAAACCATTGAAGAAAAATGACTACATGTGGGCATTAAAGTATGAGTTGGACCATCCATATTTGAAAAAAAGTGCTATTTAGCGACAAAAGTCTTTTTTTTTTTTTTTTTTTTTTTTTTTGTCCAAGGCCAGCGAACTCAACACTTGTGGAGATCGCCAGGTAAAAGTATTCGGGACTGTCACATTGACCAATTTGTTAAACACCCTGAAAAGAAGATTTTTTTGTTTCTCTTACAATGGGGTTGGTTCTTTGCAGCCTGTGACGGTATGATATGTTCTCAGCAATATAGTAGTGCAATTCTGGATAAAAATATTGTTCCGGAGTTGGAGAAACGATAACCCTGGTAGAATGGGGATTTTTCAGGAGGATTCAGTTCCGTGCCATACGTCCAAAATAATCAAGAAATTCATGTCCGAGAACCAAATTGAGACATTGAAATGGCCTGGGAACTCTCATGATATCAACCAATGGAGAATCTCTAGGCTATATGCAAGAATCGCCTATTAAATATGGACTGTACAACTATGGAGAAGAAATCACGGCGCTAATTAATGTGTGGTACCAGGACACGTATATTATAAATGATTGTAAAAGAATCGGTGGAATCCATGCAAGATCGTGTCCAAATGTTAATAAAGAGTTGTGAAGATCATATGTACTAAAAATTTTTGATTTTGTATAAATTTAAATAAAATAGCATTTTTTCTTAGTTTTCTCATATTTTCGAGTTTCTTTCAATTAATTTGCACACAAGGGTGTACGATTCCAGAATGAATGTTTCTCAAATTACGTATATACGTGATGGTATAGATTTTAGTGACTTATAAATAGTTTTTAAATTTCAGTGCAAACTTATTAATTTGAGGTTTGCTTGCAGATCCGCATCTAGGCAAGGGGCACGTGCCCCGGACACGGTGCTGACGTGAGCGCTGAAATTATGGTTTGCGCCGAGTGACGTATAAACTCTAGTTGCGTCACTGTTTGTGTAGGGGGTATATTTTCAAGTATAACCGTAGAATAGGAGGGGGGGGGCACAGGGAGCCACGTGACCCCCACACACTTGGTTTCAAAATGTCTTTATTTAAATGTTTTGTTCGCAAATATAAGAAAAACGTCTCACTTATGTTTACAAAAAATCTTTATAGAATAAAAACTGGATAATTCATCACGTCCGGGACCTGAAGGATTGTATATATACAGTCAATTCTTTATATAAAGTGAATGGGGATTCTTCAGGAGGATTTAGTTCCGTGCCATACGTCCAAAATAATCAAGAAATTCATGTCCAAGAACCAAATTGAGACATTGAAATGGTGTCAATTTGAAATGGCCAAGGTTTAAAAAAAAACTTAACTTACGAATATGGAACTTAATACCGGCATTCGCAATATTCATAGTATATATGTATATGTATAATATTAGTCGAAATATCATCAACATTCATGCAGCTTAAGATTTTTCTCAGGAAGGGGAGCAATCCTTTCCTAAACCGGATGAGGGATCAAACCAAGTTATTTCTGAGAAACTTTTCGGTGAGTTAAAGTTTTAGAAATGAAAATGCACTAAGACAGTATTGTTTCAGTGAATTTTTTAAAAAATTGTTTTACCGCCTTACGGGTCCCCCCCCCCCTAAACGGCGGTCCTGTACATTTGTAAATAACATTTGTATTATGTTTGAAGAATGAATTACCATCATCAGTTTTAAATAATGATGTATGAAAACAAAATTAGAATAAATAAAGTTATGTGATCATAATTAAATATATATACAATTAAAAATCTTAAAAGTTTAGTTTTATTACTTTAATGAAAACTTAAATGTACGTTATAAAAATTCTAAAGAAATTTTTATCTTCTAAAGTGATTTTATTTATGTAAGAAATTCAATCTTTTCCTTAAGTTTCATTCAACATTTCTCAAAGAGTCTACACAGGATTTGAAGAAATTTTCGAACATTTCTTCGATGGGCCCGTCCCTAATTGTTTGCAGCTGCCAAATATAGATTGAAACCTGCCTGTGTCTCTAATTTCTTTTGTATAAATAACCGTTATAATAAATTTTATTAAAAATAATCTTTCTATGGAATGGATTTTATTAGATTATCTTTGATTTATACACTCATTTATTTTTAAGGTATTTTTTAAAGATGCTTTCTATGGATGAAAGAAGACAAGTTAAAACAATTATTTCTAAATATTTCGAAGCAAACTGACTATATTGCGTTTAGTTCCGAAGATCTTGATAATAGCTTATGCTAGAATGACTTATATCTTGACAAACTTTAATTTCATTTTTCCAAAATATTTTTCTTTTTTGCTTACATATATCAAAAATACCTTTATTTAATTTTTTTTCTGTTTTTCTGAAATTTCTCTGTTGCAGTATAATCAATTTCAACCTAAGCTATTATGATTGACGAAACACAATAGTTTCGGTTCAAAATTCTTAGTATAATTCTGTTATGAAATTTTAGAAGTGTTAAATAAGGAGTTTGAAAACATTGTTCGTTCAATGGGAAACATCGAAAATGTCAAATTTTGTCTGCACAATTTTGTTTTTGTATAAATCATTGCATTCCAATAGATTATTTTCGAATCTAAATCGAATACTTTTATGAAGTTTTTTAAAGTATCATTTATTCTGTAATATAATCCATCATCGCAAGGTCAAATTTTTAGGGACTCAATAATCATTAGTTTCTCTAAACTTCTTTTATTACTTCAAAGTTTAATTTTTTAAAATTTTATTTACTTCTGTTTAAGCTCATATTTTTAACCCAACATTTCCAAGCTTTAAATTTTTAATTTTTACTTTATTTATTTAAGTTCATTTCCTTTTAACCGTGCATTTAACCTGAAATTTGTCGAATGCTTCGGAATTAGAATAATTCCAAATCTCTTCATACAAGAGCCGATCTGAGGGTTTGCAAATGTGAATCTTCTCTGAACTACTCTGACGCATATTTACGGTAGGGATGTTGTCCGATGATATGATCTGAGGAGAGCTTCCAAGTTCGCTTTCTCCTCCGTGAGCTATTCGTTATGCCGGGGATTTTTCTAATTTTAGAACAGAGCACATGGTTTGCTTTCGTATTCCATCCAGTTAAAGTGCTAATAGCAGGTTTGCCAAATCTGGCTATTTATGCTCTTGCCTTATAATTTTAATGAGTGATTTGACGGTTTACGTCTCTCTCCACCCTCCAGTTTCAGTTTTCATCGCCATCATTTTTCATCTATTAAAGTGGACCGCGTTTCAAATTTTTTTTTGAAGGGCTAAGCATAGGTTGATTGAAAAACCTTCAAATTTAGTTAATATTTTGAAACAAAATTTGCAAAAGTGGTGACATTTTGTTATAGAACAGCTGATGTATAGTTTTAGTTCTTAAAAATCATATTTCAAGTCATTTTAAACATTATTTAAAATTTATTTTCTTAAGAAAAAGTTCTATTACGTCTTTGTATTTACTGCATACGAAGCTAAGTTGCAGACCACTACCAATCGCAAAAATTTTATTAATTCCCCTAATTTCTCTGATAAAAAATTAGGCAGATTTTTGTTTGTTTGTTTTATGGCAAGTCTACACGAGGAGCATCTGCCTACGGGGGAGGGGTGTCTTGGTCGGAGGACTTTTTATGGGGTTCTTATGTGTATTCACGTTACATCTGGAGAAAAGCGACCAAAACCCGATGCCTTTAGATCGACAGTCGCGCGATAGGCTCGAACGCTGGACCTTCACACTTCAGCCCTAGGTTGATTTTTAAATGCTTTTCATAATAATTATAAGTTATCCGACAGCTTCCTCCAAATTTTTGAAAAATTCTTTTTAGTTACAGTATTACTGTGTGCAATCCCATAACAAGCGTAAAAACAAAATTTTATGTTGAAATACTTAGAAACATCGTATATTTGATCGTTTTTTATGAAAACGATGTGTAAAAAATAAAGTAATACAATTTTTCTATTATGTTTGAGCTAACATTATTTATCATTAGGACCAAAGCCCTACTATCTTATGCTCTGAGGGCTGCTCATGACCTTTTAACTTTCTCGGAGGGGTGTGTGTCTAACATCATGTACTGGTGACATACTTTTATTTTGGTAAGCAGGTTTGTCTAACCTATTGATCTATGCAATTATGTGGCCCTGAATTTGAACTCTGAAAAATATCATTACCGATCAGCATTCATAATCTTATTATATTAAAAATAAGAAGTTTATTAAGAAAAGAAAAAAAAAATGATTTTCTCATGAGATGGTGAAAAGAAGATTCGTGAATGTTGGCGCCTTTCAAAAATTCCTAACAATCCCTGGGCTCCACAAATTTAACGTTCACGGCGGTCGGGGGTTAAAACCATAGTTTGGCGAATGCTTTTGACATCATATGCAGGAATGGAAAAAGATTACAAGTCCCTGGGCGGACCCGAATTTCATAAAATGAGCCTGAATTCATCTCTATATCTGCTTGTAAGAGATTTGGCATTTCACAAGCTGTGTTAAATTTACACACTTCAGAAACTAATGATATGTTCATAATTGTGACATGATCAAAAATCTATCACATGCCCCTTAAAAATCTTCAGAATATTCTTAGTAAGTTTAAGTTTATAAAATCTCCGGAAGAAAATAAATGAAAAACAAAATGGATTTCAGTGAATATAAATAGGAAAATTTGCTTCCTAAATAATTTTTGTGTACTTTTTTGAAATCTAAATTTAAAAAAAGAAAACAGTTATGAATGACAATAAGTTAGGGTTGCCAGGAAATGCATTTTGACCAGTAGTATTACAAAACAGGTTTATGTACTACAGTAGCCCCTCGTTATATCGCGCTTATCACGAGACAAGATAAATGCGCAATAAATCCAAGGAAAGGGTTATTTTGTAAAACTGGCCATAAACATATGCTCTTAAAATAAAATAAAATTACTAGTGTCAGCACAGTAAATAAAAATGAAGCTCTCAAACAATAAAGACAGAGAAGTTCCTTTTACCTTTTTAATTGTATTTACCTTGTACAAATGTATTCACTTACTTATTTATTTATTTATTTATTTTCCTGAAGAAAGCATTAAGAAAGTTAGCTACTTCGATTTTTCTTAAACAACTATTTTCTTCGCTAATAAAAGTAAGTGACACACAATTAGTAGTTTGCATCTTATTCATATAAAGTGTGTATATAGTGCGTTGACATTTTTTTTTTCTTTTTACCGCACAATTTGCGAAGCAAGAGAAAAACAGGATAAGAGAGAAGAAATAAGTTGGGAGACAAGAAAAGTGCAATATATACGATACATCTAGGTGCGATATGACGAGGAGGTACTGCAGTAAGATTTTCCTTTTGCCAGGGTAGATGTGATATGATTTAAACATTTTCCCTGCAATTTATTGTGCGTTTTCTGTTTAAATCTATATAATCCTAATTTATTGTAATTTTTCTCCCCAATCTTTCAGTTTAAGCAAACCGCTGTAATAGTGCATCGAATTAACGAGCATAATAAAATGTACTTGTGCGTATCAGCGCTCTGCATGCATTCCTTCCTTGTTGATTAAAGCTGATGGAATAAATTTGTTGCTGTCGCTTGTAATTAAGTTTTCCTCCCTTCTCATTAGTGTGTCTCGTATGACGTTTAAGCGCTGAAAACGTCACCCAACCGGCATGTAAGTTGAGTCTTCTTTTTAGATGCGTCGTTTGTTGATAAAAACGGGAGAGCTTTGTTGTCGATTGCTCTGATTGCGAAATTACTAAACAAGTGTTTTCATTGTTAACCTTTCACAATATTTGCTTCGTTTTCTTTATTGTTTATTTTTACGTGAGTGAATGAATCTAAGAATAATTATCTGTGTACAATTTTGTTTCTTTCGTAAGTAGTTTGGTATGAAATTAGTAATCAAAAATTTTAATTCGAAATGTAAACTTGACTTAGTCGTTGAAACTTTCGAAATAGCATTTATTTGAAACATAATTAGCTAACACAAAAGATAAGCCATACCTAAGCGGATACGACTTTAAAAATTTATTTTTTAAAATTGAAAATATTTAAAGGAAAAACAACAGCAACGATCTTAAAATATGCTCATTTTTAATACTTAAAAGGTGCTAAAAACGAATTTAAAAAAGGGAAAAAGAAAGAAATGTAATAATGTTACAAATGATAACTAAAAGGAAACAATAAATAATTAACTATCAAAGAATGAGACGGGGAAAATGGGCTGCTGGAAAATAATAGGAGAAACTAAATCTGTCGGTTAGAGATGCAAAGAGTAGAAAAAATCAGGATTTTTTGGGAAGGAAAGTTTGAAAAAATCCCGGAAGTTTTCCAAAAAGTTGTATCCATCCCAGTACAAGAACGCTTATTTCAGCTGTTACGTTTCCTAGATTTACAAATTATAAAACAGAAATATCAACAAATAAAACTACCACTATAAGCCTGACAGCTTTTAATACCTCAAAATATAGGTATAAATTGAAAACGAAAATGCAGATTTTATTATCTGTTTACTGTAATAGTATTTTCAATACAAAACTGTAATCAAACAAATATAGACTGATAATCAAAACCAGAAGTAAATATTCTTATCTGAATTTACTACAGTTAAGTTTTTAGTACCTTTTAACAAGTAAAACAACATAGAATTTCTGATTTTCACTTTAAAACAAAAGCTCAAATGCAGAAAACAATGAAAGAAAAGTAAAAAATTGACATCCTTATACAAGCGCTGAAAGTGTATACTTCTAAACATTTTAAAGTATTTTAAACTCAATGAGATTTTCGAACAAAATGTAGCAGAATGCAATTGCTATCCTTAATATAAAAGCTCAAAGCATACATTTTTCTTGCAGGCGTTTTAGAGTGTTTGTAGGAAAGGGGAGGGGGCGTGAAAAAAACAGGCAAAAAACAAATAGTAATGTATGTTTTAAAAAATAATCTTATTTATTCTTCTTTTTACTCCAAAACATATCTGTTTTCGCTTGAAATGTTTATTCAAACTATACCCATAACATTATTTTGCAGAAAAGGCGACTAAATGTTCATTGTTGTAGAATAAAAAACTGTATGCATGCTGGGAAATGTGAGGGTGAAGATATCCTATGTTGAGAGGCAGGGGCGTAGCCAGGGGGGGGGGATATCGGGATATATCCCCCCCGAAATTTTTGGATTAGTGATGAAATTCCGTCTATTTATACACATATATGCTCATATACCCCCCCCCCCCCGGAAAATTTTCCAGGCGCATATCCCCCCGAAAAATTTTCCTGGCTACGCGCCTGTTGAGAGGGGAACAATGTTAAAAGGTTGGGAACCGCTGATCTACAGTAAAGGGCTTGAAACTAACCTTGTTAAAGAATTTAGGCATAATTGACAATAAATGTGGAGCTGGTGAACTGTTCTCAAAACCCATAAACTTAAGCAGATGCTTCTGTCACTAATTTCACACACCGTTCAAATACCTGAGTGTGGGTCCTAGTTTGGGTTTTTCTTATTACGTGCAGTGGATTTTCATTCATCAGTGCATATATAGCGGGGGATTGGTAGAGAAGTAAAAGTAAATCATACACGCTAAAAGGTTGAATTAAAAAAAGTTTGTTTTATTCAACCAAATTGATTTAACAAAATGCTTTTAATTTTGGCAAAAAGTTTTTGTTAAAAACTCAGAACGAATGAAATTTGAAATCCCTCGACAGTCAATTTACACATGCCTCAAGGATATGCGCAGGAGTATGAAAGACAGCCACACTCGCCCAGAGGAGAAAAATTTAAATTCTTCATTGTGAATTTAAATTTTTCTCCTTATCTATTTACGGAGGAAGAGGGAAGAGCTAAGGAAGGATCTGCACTGTCTGCTAATACATTTAAAAATGGATAAGATCACACACATACAACACAAAAATAAATTGGATTTTTCCTCAGTTTGTTGGAAATTTCAGAGGTAAGCCTAATTAGTTTATCTATTTATAAAAATTTAGATTTTTATTTTAGTGTTTTTATAAGTTTCTACATTTTAAGCTTAGAACCACTGAATGTCCTTTAGACTTAGTTAAAACAATAAGAATTACTTTTCAACAGTTTACCAGGCCGCAAATATCCAAGGACCCAAAAATATTAATATATGAATAGGCTCGATTAATATATTTTGGGGGGAGGGGAATCGTGAATATAGACTTAGCTGGACAATGCCGGAATTAGGTATTTATACATATTTCGAGAATATTTCTGTAATTTAAGTTCTAAAGCGGAACACGCATTTTTTAAATCCATATTGGTTTTAACAGTTTAATTCGTATACCCCCCCGGAAAGAAAATCACTTTTGGTTACCACTCATCTATTTTTATATACTTTCTAAGGGAAAATATACTCATTTTTCAACACTAGCGATAAAAATGTTTACTAGTTACTTTGTATTACATTTATCAAAGCGCTTAAGTTTTGCTAGCTAGGTAATTGTATATATTTTCATTTACATATCCGATGTTTATTTGATTTTTCCAGCAAAAAAATAAAAATAAAAGAGAGAGCTTTCACTTCACAGCAGACACTTCAAAATAGCTGACGCGTAGTTCATTTTTACATCTACTAGACTTTGGATCATTATTACTTAGAGAAATAAAAAGATCCCGTTAAAAATTTGAGGAAAAAGTGCACATACTCATTTTATTACGAACACAAAAGCGATTATGGATTGTCTTACCAAGTTTTTGCATGGGGGGGGGGGGGACACTGACTTAAAAAAAAATTCTAGATTTTTAAAAACACTAAAATAAAAATATGAATTTTGATGAATAGATAAATAATTTAGTTCTATCTCTGAAAATTTCAACCAACCTTTTGTGGGTTAAAAAATATAACAGTAAAATCGACAAAATTAATTTTGTTAAATCAGCCAGCACACCACCAGTTAAAGAAATTTTGTAAATTCAGACAGATAATTTGGTTAATTTTAAACAAATAGTTTGGCTAAATTAACAAACCATTGGGTTATTTCAACGAAATTGTTTGGTTAAATTGGCAAAATGTTGAAATAAACCAAATAATTTTAATAAAATTATTTTGTTAATTCAACAAAAATTTGGTTGGCGCTATTTCAACCGGATAACTTTGTTGATTTAAGAAAGCTTTTGTTGATTCAGCAAAACATTTTTTTGAGTGTAGTCACTGACTTTAGGAAAATTTCTCCCTAGATCTAGACTTCTTATCCGACGTGCAGCAAGAATTATGTTGTGTGGTAATTACCCGTCAGCATACATAACAAAATATTCTCAGGAGGTGCAAATAATGAATTTCTACAAATTACTCCCAAGTGACAAATTCAACGATTTCTTCAAAGAATGTGTTGAACTGATGTATTTGGTTAGAAGTCAGTTTCCAGGGGTTAGCCCGCATAAATGTAATAATGGTATACAAGATTGTGCCTATCCAGGTCACCAAAACAATTACACAGTCGAACTGCTTGATCAATTTCTAATAAATATATTCCATGGCCGAATGGATAAGACACTGAAAATGGTGGATGACAGAAGTGCGAAGGTCCAGGATTCTGGTCTACCACGCGGTTGTCGATCTACCGGTCTGAAATTGTCGGCGGTTTTCTCCAGATGTAACGTGAATACAAGTTAGAACCCCTCAAAACCAAGGGGACCCCCCCCCCTCCATAGGCAGACACCCCTTGCGTAGATTTGCCTTAACACAATACCCATACTAATAAATATATTTTTAACCTTGTTTAAATCGCGCTTATCATTAGTTAATCGCACCTTCCTTTGCATGCACATAACGCAATAACTCACGTGAATAATAATAGGTACATATTATCTCAGTTGTCCCACGTAATTTTACAGTATTGGGCATGAAATTCTTACAGAAAGAAACACACACAGGTAGTAGAGGAATATAAACTCTCTCCTTCTTCTCTGGTTACAAAAAGCCATTTTGAAAACACATGAAAAAGTGCATATTTCGTGAAAATTTGCAAAATTTCAAGTGTGATGTGGGGGTAGAAGATATTATTGCTCAAAAATCTAATTCACACGTACCTTATTAAATCCAAAGGGCTCATTTCCCACGCTGTGAGAATACCACTTTGGAAAATAATGAATCTTTTTAATGCTGTGTAAAAGGCGCCTATTGTTACCCAAATTCTAAAGCTTGTCAATCGCAGTAAAATTTGAAAACGTCTTTATTGAAGCAAGAGGGAACCCTTTCCGTACCAGAATAGTAATTTCAAAAATTAGTATTTTTCAGCCCATCCTGTTCGTATTATTAAAGAAGAGCTGAGGATATTTCAGTTTAAAATATAAACCATAAATTTCCAACGGAGAGCTGAAGATGTGTACTCAATTTACTTGTAGCACTAATGAAAATAAAAATCATCCATCGCCTAATCGTCTTTCGGTGTAAAATTAAAATCATAAAATGGCCTTTTTGTGCTATTTGTATTAGAAGATATTAATGGAATGTCCGTTGTTTTTCCAGTCTTTTCTATAATAAACATACCTCTATCCAAATTTGTCCTATCAATAAATATTACATTTAGCGAATTTGAAACAAATTTTTTCTTAATGCTAATATGTCCATTCTTTACCTAGTTTAGCTCACATTAAGAATGTAGTTCGGAAAAAATCATGTGAATTTAGAACGTAAATTCAAATATACCAATTATGTCAGGCGCTTGCAATTTTTTAGGATGTCTCTTCATAATTTGTGCTATACACATAAACGATAAACCTGTATCAGTTAATGAAACTTTCCGAATAAAAAAAAAAAAAGTTCTTAAAAATGGAATATTTTGCAAAATGTGCTATTTTTCTAAGATTTTGCTCTGCAATTCCATGTTCAAGAATTATTTCTGAAAGCTTCTTTAAAGACATGCATTTTTCGTTTATTGCAGTGTGCAGTGCAATTTGTGAAGAAATATCTTGATTTTTTTTCGAGTTTCTGATGCATCTGATTGATTTATTTTTGTTTGCGTTCAATAAAGTGAAGTTGGTTTTGTTTATTTGAACTACTACCTTAAGTATTCTGTGTACCCCACTACGTGTACAGCAGCGTGCCATCTCGTCTTAACATAAACTCTAGGGCTGGGTGATGTTTCGATGTGCCCCCCAATCAGTGGCGGATTATTGCAAGTTTGTCGGGGGGGCGGTTAGTTTGTCGGTGGGGGTGGTTAGTTGGAAGATTGGCATGTACATCCATTTTACGGAAGTTAAATAGGATCTTTTACATTAATTTCTTTTTTTCTAGGGGGGGTCGCCCCCTCCCCCCCCTTTAATCCGCCCTTGCCCCCAATCAAGAGAATATAAAATATCAAAAAGCCTGTGTGCCACTTTTTGCTTTTGTAAGTAAGAGTGAGACACGTCATCTATTAATTAACTCTATAGTAGCGTAGCCAAGAATTTTTGTTGGTGGTGACTGAGAACTCGAAAAAATATAATGCACAATATAGCTTATAAAACTCGATATAACATATATATTTTTTCAGGGGGAGGGGGGCGGATGAATGGAAACTCTTTACTTTACCTAAAAGTGTTCGCTTATAAAAATAAATTTAAATAAATTCATTATTCGAATTTGAAATCTTTGCAGTTGGAGAAACATACTGCTTTAGTGAAAATATTCCTAAATTTGGATTAGGTCCGTAGCTAAACCTCAAAATTTTCAAGGGCTACTTTCAAATTTATTCACAAATAGGTAATCGTTTTCATATCTTAAGGGAGACTCCATGGGTTTACTCCGGGAAAAAATAGCTTATTTTCAACATGTTTTTTTCATATAAAAAATGGAATTTTTCTTGCAATTTTTTATGACATTCAAGATACATATTTAATGAACATTTTCTGAGCTTTTGTTGAGAAATATTAAAACTCAGCCACTGCGAGGTCATTTCCGGTGACCCCTACGAAAAAATGGTGCTTCCGCGTTGACAACAAAACTCACGACAGGGATTGTCTGAAAAATAAATAAATAAATAAATTGAGTCTTTTAGTTAATACCTAAAACTAGAATTTGGACGAAGAAAAAAGAAAAAAATTGAAATTTGGATTTTTAGCGGATTTTTTTTTTTCCGCAAACAAATTCAAATTTCGCTAAAATTTGACTGTTTTTGGTCTTTTAAAATTAGATACGATTAAAAGAAAAATAAATCCTTCGTCCAAGTCCTTGTCAATAATATCTCCAAGACGTGTACGAAATTTCATCAAGATCAGTTCAGTAATTTTCGAGAAATCTTGACGACCTACTTTGAAAATAGTGCTTCGAGAAAAACGCGTTTAAAGTTTTGAGTGACGATAAAACAAGTATTTTTTTTTAGAATAGAATTTTATAATAGAATCGTCGATTCCAGGTCCATAAAGTAAAGATCCCGCTGCAGCTGCAATGTCCACGATATCCTTTTGCTCTTGTTTGTGACGAATCCTTGCTGAGCCGAATTGGCCTTTTAAAGGCCTCTTCAGTGATCCAGAGACCGTCGCGGGTCGCTTGGCCAATTATCACTTGTAAGCAATAAATTTTTCGCACTCAGAAGAAAGCGGGAGATACTCCGGACAATAGGTAATTGGGGACCGTGGATAATATTGCGGTTTTTACACTTGTGGTTCCCCCCCCCCCACATCTATTATTCGGTAGTAGACACCCCATGTGTCGCCGCCAGTCGCAGCTTCCTAACCATGTCAAATTTCCCGTTCAAATACATTGTAGCCGCGACGGTCTCTGGATCACTGAAGAGGCCTTAAAGGCCATTGCCCACACCCAGCCATTGTCGCGACTGCAATGTATTTGAATGGGGATATTTAGCCATGTCTTGACGCGGCGACACATGGGCTGTCCTCTACCAAACAATAGATGGGGTGTGAAACCACAAGTGAGAAACCGCAATATTATTCACGGTCCCCAATTACCTATTGTCCGGAGTATCTCCCTCTTTCTCTGCGGTGCGAAAAATTTATTGCTTACACGTGATAATTGGCCAAGCGGCCAGCGGCTCCCTCTGGATCTGGAAAGCGACCTTTAAGGTGAAGGTAGACTCACGTCCGTTTCAGAACGCTAGAATGGGAATTCAATCTATTTTTTAGTATCTGGAAGACGTATTGGGGAGAAAAGGGCTCCCATTGTGTGCTGGGCGTGCTTTTGTGGTTTCATGGATTATCCTTTGTCGGCGAATCCCGGCTGGTTATTAAAAGCCAATAAATTCTTTGTCCCTGCACCGTCCCCCCCCCCTTTTACAATGCCTTGACCATAAAAAAAAAAAAACCCTGTAGCGTCTGGGAATCGCACGTGAGTCTACCTGGCTTTAAGAGTGAAATTTCCCGAGGCTCCATCTCCTAAACTTTTACAGCGATCGACTTAAAAATTTAAGACAATATTCTAGACATGTTGTAGAATTTAATGAGACCTTTTTCCCCCCCCCCTCCGCTCCCAAACCCATGTTACCCCTTAAGTTTACTTATTTCGGGGGTGGCTACACCCCAGTTTGGAAACAAGTAACTTTTGCCATATGCTGAATTAACCTGAATTTGATAATCGTGGGCATTATTTCTTTAGCTAAATATTTTAGGAAATAATTCTTTTCTGTGCATCTTATTCTTGAAGTATATTAAGAATACATTAAATCGAGTGCCTCTTCTTTCATTCATAATGGCATTAACAAGATTTTTATTAAAAATATACAAGTACTTTTGCTCTATCCCCATTTTCCCCCACCATAGGGGAAAATGGATATCATAAGGTGACCATACGTCTCCAATTTTCGAGGGCAATCCCCAATTTCTGTGTTTTTTTTGCGATATGTCCTCGAAAAGTAAAGAAGCAATTGAGGACAAGTTTTAATAATTACATTGTTTTTTAATTAGATTAGTGTTATTTATTTCATTAATTATAAGATGTCCTCAATTCTACGTTCAAATATATGGTCACCGTAGGATATCAATACTTGCCTAACTAAAAATGAAACCGTAGAAAAGTATTTTCATAACATTAAAAAATAATGCTATATTTTCAATCTATACAAGTCCAATGTATGTAAAATACGTCATTGAATTAACATAAATTTTAACAGCTGGATTTTTAGGACCTTAAAAACATGATTTTCTCACCATTTCCCCCCATCTGACCCTATAACTTTTGAATGGCAACACTAAACATCATTGTGTTTCTAAGGTGTGCAAATAAGTTTTGCAGTAATTATACCGCACAGTTCGCACTCCAGATGCAATATAGCTCAGGCCTCGTACAACACGGATTCATATATCACGGAACGTATCCAAGGGCGTAGCCAGGATTTTCCATAGGTTATTATATCTATGGGATTTTCATTAGGGGCAATAGCGGATCCAGGGGAGGGGCTAGGGGGCTTGACCCCCCCCAAAAGAAATTGCGAAAGGGTAACATTCTGCTTTATTATACACTTTGAATAGCTAAAATGATCATATTTTATTACTCAGCCCCTCCCAAAAGCATGCACCTTGGTTTAGACTAAAATTTTGACTTATAGTATATTTTAATTGGGTGAAATAAGCTTTTTTAAAAACTTAGACCCTCCCAAAAAATAATTTATGGATCCGCCACTGATTAGGGGGGGAGGGCAGGACAAGAAGACCATGGGGTCCAACCGGAGAATATCCCGGTCTGTCATAATCAGACCGTATGACTAGCTCGTTTTAGGGGCGGGACAGCTGCCCACGCTGGCTACGCCCATGAACATATCTACCGTTTTATAGTGGGGTCTACTATAGATTAAAAAAAGGTTAGCAAGATTTCATGAAATAAAAACCTTTTAATTTTTTAAATAGTAAATTAACATTCACTACCAGTAATTAAAGAAGCATCCAACATTTCAAGAAGTAATCATTCAGCCACTCAAAGAGTAAAAAGTTAAAATTATTTTGAAAAAGAATAAATAGCCAATCACACCAAATTAACAACTTTTCACTTGTTAAAAGCATTAAAACACCCTTACTCATGTTCAGTGATATAAAATACACGGGTATTTATTTTCAAGGGTAAGTACCCGGGTATATACCCAAAATCGGTATTTACCTGGGTATTTGTTTTTGAATTAATACTATTGTTTGAAAGAAGCTTGTATTGGTGGGTAAGGATATTAACACACACACACACATATGTATAAAGTATAAAGTAAAAAAAAAGAAAAGGAAAGAAAAAGGAAAAACGAGAAACCTAGGAACCCTTTACAACTTTTTAATTTCATAAAACTTCAAAAAATATAATTATGGAAAGAATCTATATGATACATGTTTAATAAAATACTTGATCAAATATACCCTATAACTATAACTGTTGGAATAAAATTGTAAATAGGAATAATAACAAGAAGCAGTGTATTTGACAATTTGAAAAAAAGGAGAGAAATTCAACTACACTAAATATATACAGACAGTAAAATCTGAATTACGAATCTGAATCTCAGATTCGTCTCTGAATCTCAGGAGACCGAAAATCAAATTTGTAATTCTGAAAAATTCGTTAAACGGAAATTTCATTATAAAAAATTGGTTTAATGATTTTTTTAAATAGAAATATTTTGTTCATCAATCTGTATTAATAAAAGTTTAAATTTACCGTAGAAAAATATGTTTTTAAACCTATTACTTATAACTACTAGTTTTGTAACTATTTGCATGTAATTTTTATTTTAGTGATCATTAAATCAATCATAAGATGCATATAATCCCCTCTCCCCTTCAATAAAAAACCATGATAAACTATCAGAGTTTAAAAAATAATAATTATAAAATAAGCTCTGGGATATAATAGTAAACTTAAAATAAGCTATGAGGTATATTAATCAATGTAACGCATTCAAAATATTGCCAAAGCTGTCACTTGCACAAAACAATTCAAGGACTACCATAAAACATCCTTCATTATTAAAGTTAGTGAAAAAAATGCGGTATGACTGATATAGTAGTTTATGCCAAATAATCAAACGCTTAATAATAATAAAAAAGCACTACAAAAATACTCATAATGAAGTCAAATTAAAATTAAAAACTTTGTATTAAAAAAAAAGAACAATAATAGAAATCTTATTGGTATTAATTATAAATGTTGTTAAGAACAGTTATTCCATTCTAAGTTGAAAATATCCATTTTTTGGGTGTTTACCCAGGCCTTGGGTAAATACCCAAAAAATATTTACCTACCCAGTGGGTATTTACCTACCCCACATCACTGCTCATGCTTTTAAAATAACGTTTTATTTTTTGAAGGACTGAATATTGACAATGCGCAAGTCGCGTTGTATTGTTACTTCTTGTGACATCAAGATTATATTTTCTCCCCTTACAGATATTGAAGATTACAAAACAAAATTTGAACTAAAGATTTAAATGTTATATGTCCACGTGCTTCGTTTTTGTTTTATACTAACTGCCAAAAATTAAATAAAATCTGGTAATTTCAAAACCTGATTAAAAAATGTGCATCGTAGTAACGTTTGGTTAATTGATTTTTATAGATTATCATATAATTTAAAAATAAATTCTGTTCCATTTTCTTGCTCAATAATGAAAGTAGCTATTTTTGTCTTAAAGAATCAGAAATAGAATAAATGCACTGAACTGCAAAACAAAGAGAATGAAAATAGTGAACGGAACTTCTTGCAGACTATCCAATCGACGCCAGCATTGTATTAAGTTTTTGTCTGCGCGTGTTTCAAACAAAAAGTATGATATCTGAAACATTTGAATTCACCTCATTAGTTTTAGTTTCGCTACTTTTTTAAGGTTAGTTAGTGCCCGCGCACTCGTAAACATCTGCTTGTTTTATTGAATTCTTTGGATGTTTACAACGTCTCTACGAAACTTTTCTTCGACCTTGCAAATTTTTCTGGACGAACTCGCACGTTAGTAATAGTGATGAGGCTGCTACTACTGGAGTTAACTATTCTGCTACACTCCAAACTGTTGATTTCATGTGTTTGAAATCTTTATCTCGTCTTAAAAAAGTCTTGTTATGCTTAATAGTTTTTATTTTCAAATAACAAAAAGTGATCTTATCTTTAAAATTATCCCCAAGTCTCTGAATAGAAACTTGTGTAATTCTTTTTTATTCAGGTGTTCAGTAACCATTGCTATTTTTCAAACTTTACAGGATCTTTTCCAATAGCCTTTGAAAAGTAGTGCTGTAAAAGTAACGACAAAATGAGTATCCGTATGTATTTGTTACTTAGGTGTTCGCTATTCGTTACTAAGGGCGCGTTCGAGAATTCATCGGTTGTGCACCGGTAACACCGGTGCACGACCAGAGCGTTCGAAAAGGCGGAGCGTGGGGCGGAGCTCTAGAAGTAACCGCGTTCGAAAACGTTTCGGTCATGTAGCGGTTGTCTGCTCAGCGTGACCAGAGCGCAACCAGAATGACCCTGCTAGCGAGGTGGGTTATTCCGGTTATTATCGTAGTGTTGCCAGCGTTTATTTTTGTTTTCTCGGCTTAGAATCCGATGTGGTGAGGATGACCGAAACCGGTTGACAACCGTGACGTCACTTAACCGGAGAATGACCGCGACCGGTAGCACCGGTGCATAACCAACCGGTGAATTCTCGAACGGGCCCTAAGTATTCGTTACTCGTTACTTTCGTTACTACTAATAGAATCGGTAATAGGGTGTTATATGTGCCCCATAACAACACATCCGGGACAGTGTTGGTATGGGTATATGCCGCCCATACATAAACCCATAACAAAACCTAACCAAAAAGATTTTTTTTTAGCGAAGTTGTACAAAGTTGTATTTAGAGCTTATTTTCTCTGATTTACAGATTGTTTTTATACACATTTATGTTTTTATACAATGCTAAATTATCCGAATTACTGAGTACACATAGAAATCTTCCAAAGACATATGCCATTCTTTTTTTTCTCAACCCCCCCTTTTTTAAATTCTGAACGCTGGTTTAACCTGTTCACTCTTATCATAAAAAGTGTAAAGGAAAGCTTGTGACTCGTGTTCTTTTTCTGGGAGCGGGTTCTCGAATACTGAGATCCAGGGATTGGGCCATATATATTAAATTCACAGGGCAGGGGATCTCAGTATGATATCAACTACTTTGCGTCTCTACAAGCATAATATCTTTATTTGTGAGTTCTTATTTCATATCAAAAACTTCTTTTGCTGGACGATTTTTCGAAGTAAATTAAAAATTACCATATTTTAAATTAAAATTGTTTAATTCAGTGAGAATTATCTATTTTTAAGATATTTCCAGTTCTATTTCTGCACTTTTGGGATGAAAGGGGTTAGCCCCTTCTGTGGGTGCATATATGAGAGCATTCTTTAAACAAAAATTATCACTCTGAATGCACCACTATTTAGTACTAAAATGTTAGAAAGCCCGAAATTAGCACCCCTTACTAACATGCTTCTCTTATATGTATTGCTCCTCTACAATTATAAGAACACCCCCTTCCCCCCTGCAAAAAAAAAGTTCAACTGCGCATAAGAACGCACTATACACCGGATCCTATCCCCCCATTGTACGACCCATTCCCATATCAATAGAGCAGCAGATAGTATATCCATCTCCATAACTGTAACGAAACATACGGATTCTTCCAAACCTCATCAAACCGATACACTTCGGCTCGGCACAAACGAATTGCAACCAGAACATACTACTACTCAAATACCGAAACTGATTTTTCCCTTCAAAGAGCGAGAATCCATAATACTTCCGGTATCTAGTAACGGAACGGAACATACTATTACTCAAATACCGAAATTCATTTTCTCCCTCCGGCAGTCTTGTATTCGAAGTTCGAACCTGGTCGATCCGAAATGCACACTCAAAAGTCATTTTCCCCCTTGTAACCGCGATCCGATATCCAGTAACAAACAGAAGATATTAGTACTCGATTACTGGAACCCGTTTCCCCCCTAGTTCGCCTCGCCTGGAAGTCTGTATTCGAAGTTCGAAGCTGCTCGATCCGAAACAGCTTCGGATCGAGTAACGAGTAACGATATCAACCGAAAAGTAACAATTCGTTACTTCGAGTCTGAGTGATTATCCGTATCTTAGTACCGAATACATGCGGTTTGCTTCAGCTCTATTGAAAAGTCCTGGTAACAGAATCACCTGTATGTATCTGGGTATAAATTATGATATGGAGTAATAAATTTTGAAAAATATGCAGCTAAATATTCAAATCTCGTAATTATTTTGCCATTCTTGATATGAAATTATTGTTTGTGTATTAGCAATAGAAACGTGTAGAAAAATAGGCTTGTGTCTTCTGGTACAGCAACTGAAAATGTATGTCTCGTTTCTCATCCATCCTAGAGTATATGAAAAAAAGATATTGGTATGTTTATTATAGGTTCCAACTTTGGAAAGCTCTGAACTTTCCTATGTTGTGATCTGTTCTGCAACCTCTCATGTCGGACTTCAAGTTTGCTTCATAATACGGGAAATATTACAAATTCAGAAAAAAAAAAATCTATATGCATATTGTGCTTGAATTTTTATTATTCTGCTGTAAGTATTAATTTGTTGATTCAATAACAAATTTATGATGCATAAACATGTTTAGTAATGAAAAAAGCAAGCCTATAAGATATATATATATATATATTTTCAAGAAGAACAGTTTTGAGGAGCACTCATCAAGTACCAAGCTTATCTTCCTCAATACTTGTGATTTAAGTTGCTCGACTGTCAACACTTTAAGTTCATATCAAAAATTTGAAAGATGGGACGACGCTCTTCGGGAAAATTTATGTCCGCCCTTAGCTTTGTTTTATTGTTAAACTCCCACCCTCCTGTTTCCGATACTATTAGCTGTTTGTTAAAATGATCGCGCAATGTTTGGGTTTCCGTCTTTTTGGCAGTCAGCGGTAGTTTATCTTTTTATTTGAAAATGTGCCAAACATATTTTCTTGCGCGGCTGTCGACTTTGAAGAAGTTAGGGATTTTCCCAACACTAACAACAGAAGGAATTGAAATCCAAATTTTTGTTCGCCAAACAAAAACTGGGGTTTTCTTCTTTCATTCTAATGTTTAAGTTGAACGTAACAGCTTTAAATAAGTGCTCACAGCAAGAAGAACCTTTCTACCCTGAAATATCTTTCTACACATTTATAGCTGGTGCTCGCTTTCTAAATATTTTTTGTTTTATTATTAAAAAAGTCTTAATTCTCTCTGTTTCCAAGAAGACATTTAAACGTTTCTTAAAACTTAAAACTTTATTGTGCCAATCTGTTTCTAAATTTAGTGTCTGGCTGGCTGTAATTTTTTATCACTATAGAAAAATTTACATTTGTTTTACCAGTTTTTGTATCCAGTTCCAAGCTGACTTTTAGAATGAAATAAATTTAGTTATTAAACTGAAAAGAAATCTGTATTATTGAAAAACTAGAGTACTGGATCTCAACCACTAGTCAGTCACAATTTCTGTGGAGTTATATATTTTAATTTCTAAAGCATGTGATGTGCAGTTATTGAAAATTTTCTTTGTGAACTTCATGATGTCATCGTTCCAGTTTCTTTGATTTTAATTATTATTAAGTTTGATTTTATTATTATTATTTATCTTTTGTAACGTTTGACGTAGTCTATCAATTTCAGATTACAAAAATCACTTCCTTACCGTTGAAATCCTGCATATACCACAGTCAAATCCATATTCATACTCTGCGGGTTTATTAAGTAAAGTATTTATGTAAATTTAGAAAGCCGTTAATGTGCACATCACCTTTAACTAATTTTGTTCTGCTAAAGTGCGATATCATTTGCAGATTATCGAGAATTTCCGCTCAATTTTCCTGGGTAATGTTCATATTCTTTCTCTTTTCGCCACCTAAAACTTAGTCTTTTTTTTTTTTTTTTTTTCCAAGCTTGGGCATTTTGTTTGAGACCTCAGTCTTGTTTTAAGTTGCGTGTGTAATAATACTTCTAAGCCATTTGATTTTCCTCTCTCTCCAGAAATAAAGAAATAACATGCTTCAACAATCTTCTCTTTTTGATATAGTTTTTAACTTAAATATTCTGATTATAACATCAAACTGCTTCACCATGGCACAGTGGTTATGTCACTGAAAATGGTAGACGGCCGAAGTGTGAAGGTCGCGGGTTCGAGTCCTATCGCGCGGCTGTCCATCTAACGGTCTGGAGTTTTGGTAGGTTATCCAGATGTAACGTGAATACGCATTAGAACTCCTTAGAAAGTTCGCCTACCAAGGCACCCCCCCCATTCTTGGCAGATCGCCCTAGCGTAACGTTACCATAATCACACAAACATATAACATCAAACTAATCAAAAGTTTAATACCCTATTTCAACTATTGTTAGCATTAATAAAAGAAGAGCGTTCAATTTAGTTGCTCCTAGTGTTATTACAGAATTGTCTGCCTACTGTTAATTTAAATGAACTACATAAACATAAATGGAGCGGGGACATAATTTTCATTTTAATGAATGTCTAGTGCAGGGTCGGCATCTTTCTGGAGTTAGATTCACCCCACCAATAAACAGTGGCGTAGCGATGGGGGGTTTTGGGTGTCAGAACTCCCCCTAAAATTTAGCTGAGTTCTATTATTGACATGAAGAATGCTATCCATAATGTAGATTATCCGTTACATCAGTGCCTAAACCCCCCCTAAAACTTTTTTCTGGCTACGCTACTGCCAATAAACCTCTAGAAATCCCCGAGAGGACTTTTTGAACATCAGATTTAACGTGTACGTACGCGGCATGTGCATTATTATCTTTAGAGGTATGTCGGAATTCGAACCCACAACCTTTCGATTAAGGATCTGCGGTGTTATCATTAGATTATTTATGGTAAAATGCAACTAAAAATTTTTTGGGAGACCTCTCATCATTTTTTAAATGTCATAGGCAGTCCATATGTCTGTTTGTAGGGGCGGGGGTCAAATCAGGTCTCCTGACCCCGAAGGATTATACGAGGCGTATTCGGAAAGTAAGTTCCGTTTTGGAAAAAAAAAAAAAAATAGTTAAAATTAACTCGGACTAACGTTGATTTTTAATTGCTCAATTGTTATTGGATTATCAGCATAAACTTGTGACTTGACATGTTCCCAAAGAAAGAAATCACAAGGTGTTACAGGCGATTAACTGAATAATGTCGTCCAAGAATTCTTCTTAAATTTCGCTCAGTATTCGCATATGAACACTGATTTTGATAAAAGAGTTTAATAATTTCGAAACGTTGTTCAAGCGTGTATCCTTCTATGATTAAATGGCATAGCATACTAAACACAAGTGACCCAAGAAATGTCAAAAAAGAATAGGCAGTGTTGCCATTCTAACCATTTGAAATTGTATCATCCCTATTGGAAAACCCTCTACATATAAACAAGTGCCTTACGTCCCGCAGTGGTCTGGGCGCTGAACTCCGTTCCCATAAGAACATGGCAAGTGAAGCAGCATCCGGCTTGGCCAGTGCTTGGGAGGGTCAACTTCCTCTCGGCTCAACTGCTGTGGGACCGTGAACGCTAATGGGGGGCTAGTGCACGTAAAATTCGTCGTGACTCCAATGTCCTCCAACTTATTAAACGATAGCTCTGGGGGTGCCGACTTCAGGGGGTTGGTCCCTCCTTTGGAATTGGCTTAAAATTATGGGATCACCGGGCTAAAGTCGGACTTCCTCCCACTGGGGCCCACTAAAATGGAAGGCGCCTCCCTATCTGGAGGGATCTGGGGCATAAGAAACAACAAGTGCCTTATAGTTGCTTGTAACTGTTTAGAAATGTGCAAGAATTGGTTTAAGTGTTTGCTGGCATTCTCGGTGTTCATTGCTTACATCAAGGGATGATGAGCTATGCTTTTTCATGTATCGTGGAGCGAATTTTTGCTGTTCGTGAGATCGCTTAGTAAAAAAAAAAAAAAAAAAAACCTTATTTTTACTAGAGGCAGAAAAACAATGACAGATAGAAACAGCATGCTTGTAAGACAGAAAAAAGTATTTTTGGTGTAGGTTTTAGATTCCGTTAGCCGCCAGTTAAAGTATATTGGTAAAGTAAATTGGACATTTAGAAAGTCTTTATTCTGCTTGTGAATGATACTAGTTTTGCTATGTAAAATATAGATGTCTTAAACTCTTCTGAATGTATGGAAAATAGTTTTAATTATATTCAAGGTACCATAATAACAACTAAGTGTGTTATAGTCTTTTCTTTCTTTGTCTTTTTTTCGGGAGGGGGATTTAACATTTTCAGTCGTAAGAGTAGCGCAGTTTCTGCAGGATTTTGAGAAAAGAAGTTCGCAACAAATGCCTTTATAATCAAAGCTGAGGGGGTACGTCCCTCCTTCTCTCTCCCAATGCTATGCGTCTGATAGCAACGTGCAGGAAAAGTGAATCTGAGTATTCACGAATTCTTTTCTAAATAATAATGCAGAAAGCAGGTATAATCAGCTGATAAAATGCGTGCGTATTTTGCGTAATTATTTTGAGAATTCGTATCACTGTTTGTGCCTGGGCGATGTTTATTATTACAGTTAACTAGCGTCAGTTTTTACTTGAGCAGAGAATTAATGAAACAGTACGGGAGCTAAATCGTTGGCGTAATTCCCTCAGTTGGCGACGGAGCGCAATTGAAAATAGCTACAACCCTTAGGGTACGAACCGTGTCTATCTGAGTTTGGAGTGAACGTTTTATGAACTCTTTTTAGCAACGGAGAGCGGCAATTCTTGAAATTAGCGGTTATATGTGTGAATCGTGTCTTTGCAAAAATAAAGAAGTTTAGTTAATAACAGCGTTCCCAAATGGGAGAAAAACATTTAACGCAATTTATTTTGTGCAGGCAGTTGTGATTTCCATTGTGTTCCTTATTAAATTTGCAAAAGTGCTTTAGTTACTACAGAATATAGTTTATTTTTGCAAAAAATATCTATTCCTAGCTATGTCCTACGGCAATTATGGTAGGTACGGATCGTCCGGATATAGTTCATATAGTGGCAGCAGCCGGCGACCAGCATCCTCATACACTCCCTCAACGTCAAGTTATGTTCCGTCATATACAAGGCGATCCAGTGGTGGATCGTCCTATGGTTTGATGCATTCTTTATCGTCCTCTTATTTGTCTCCGAATTCTAGTCCTAGAAGTTCAATTTCCTTAGGAACTGCGCGCGAACTTCGATCATCCAGTTATGGTGGTTCCACACGCTTAGATTATTCACCTGAACAATCTGGATACAAACTTTCTAGTAGTAAATCTTCTAGTTCTCTAAAGTCCGACGATGGAGACTATTCTGAAGTAAGCTAATAATTTTAACTGTTTCGAGTTGAGGTATTATTACTGTGAGTGGTCCGTTCCTGTCGATGTAGTAGTTGGAGTTCACTTTCTGTTTGTGAAATGTTATTTACGTCTTTTATAATGCGATATGGTGATGACTATCATTGTTATTGCCATTAAGTATTTAATACTTGAAATAGTAAAATTTTATTCGTGTGCAAATTACTTTAAAAATCACTAAAGGGAAAAGTGAATAGTGTTGCGTGTGTACATTTTATAGTATAATTAATAGTATACAAAATATTTAATTGTGACTATGTATATAGAATCTATCCATTTGTGCCTTATGATTTAATAAATTTGTAGATTAGGATTATTCATGCATTCAATCGACTTGGATTTTCTTTTTTTTTTTTGGATGGTAATTGAATAAGTATTTCTGTAAATTTTATAGGGGCAGACAGAAAGGACACGGCACAGATATGGGTCTTCGACATCTCTTCCCGATTCTGCATCTGAAACATCGTCTCGTAGTGAAACTCCATCCCGCTATAGTTCCTTAGGTTCTAGAACTAGTTTAAATGAAGATGACAAAGATTACAAAAAGGTGTGTGCTTATAGTAATTTGCTATCATTACTATTGTGATTTATATTTTAGTAATATTATATCTTGCTAACAAGAGCCGGCCCAAGGGGGTTGTGAATGTAGGCGATCGCCTAAGGCCCCGCACTTTAAGAGGCCCGCTCCTGGGCCATTTTTTTTTTTGTTATCACATTAGACCGAGCTTGGTAGGTGGTTGCGATATATCCCGAAAAAAGCCGAGAAATAAAACAAATATGAAGTTGCAGTGCTAGTAGTAACTTACATAAGACATGGTAGAAAAGAGGCCCCGCTCTTGCGCTTCGCCTGGGGTCCCGCACTAGAGATGAGACGGGCTCAGCCCGAGCCCGGGCTCGGGCTCTGTAATTCACAATTGCGTTCGGGCTCGGGCTCGTGAAAAATTTCTATTTTATTGAATATACTCCTTGAAACAGATTTTTAAAAAGGGATTCATATGGAAAATAAAAGTACTTATAAAAAAAAAAAGAAATAGCGGCACGGGTACCTAGAAGGTGCATTAAGCTCTTTGGGTATTTCAGAACGGCGGCTTATATTGCTTAGTTAGTCATGAGATCGGACATTATTTCATAAAAATAGATATAAAGAATTAGAAAGTGCATTAAAAATTTGCAACTATATTTGTCTGTAATTTGCGAACGGCAAAATTTATTGTATTCTATCAAAGAATAACTTCTTTGAATTTTATTTATCTTTAGCTGAAATTTCGGGCTCGGGCTCGGGTGGGCTCAGGCTTCAAAAAATGAGCCCGAACTCATCTCTATCTCGCACGCCTCTCGGGCCGGCGCTGTGCTAACGGATGCACCATGTTGGGGTTTCTCTGAAGCTTCTTTAATAATTTTGTCTAGACCGCATTGTGTGCGATGGATAAATGTTTTACAGATATTGAAATGATGACGCAAAATTGTTGCCGTTTCCATGTAGCGGCCTATATACGAATCCCAGGTAAGTATCGGCTGCACACTTAGTGTTCCATATTACGGCAATTAACGCTATCGGCATCAGTCGCGGCTCGTGGGATACTACAAGTACTGCCGGGCTGCACTTGAAATTATCCGCACATACTTTAAAATAATTTATTCTATAAATTTCTTAAATTCAGATAAGAATTATGGAATTCTTATGATAAATTTTAAAATAATCTAAAACCGTATTGTAGTAACGGTCGGATCGCTCATTCAGAAAAAAACCCTTTAATCTTCCCGCAATTCAACTGCGAAAGTCATTGGTACAGCCCTCAGCGCTGATTAAGGAATTGGCAGCACCGTTGCCATGGTAACGACTACGTAAGCACTTTCTCCGGCTTAGGATAGCATAGGATGTTTTAGCTAAGACTCAGCTGAAAAAAGGTTTTTTGACTTTTGCTGCACTAGTGAATTCGACAAACTGATTGGCTCGGACGAGAAGTGAGGGAGAGAATAAAGACACAGACTATATGTTCTAGCCCAGCGTTTCTCAACCTGAGGGGGCGCCCCCCCCCGCATAACGTTTGCAGGGGGGGGGGGCGAGAAAAACTATAGAGCAAGTAGTGATGCATGTTTTTAAAAAATCATCTTATTTATTATCATTTTTACTCAATAATATATCCATTTTCGCTTAAAATGTTAATTATTAAAGATTAAAAAAGTCAATGCATGCTGAAAAATGTGAGGGGGTGGGCGCCACTGTAAGTTAGCCTTTGTTGGGGGGGGGCACGACGTTAAAAGGTTGAGAACCGCTGTTCTAGCCCATTCTAACGGAAATTACTTTTTTTTTTGTTTTGTCTGGGAATGTTGAAAGTTTTTAGCTTTTTTTGTTACTGTGTCCATGTGTTCAGTGTCTATGATTTAACCGTTTTGACACATGGATCCCCGTTATTATCCAGTTTGCGTCTTGCTTAAAACTCCGTATAACACATGGAAAGAAAATGATAAACGACAACCACTAAAAGAAAATAGACCGACACCAAAATTGTCCATTCAGAAGAAAAAGGCAGGTTTGTCTCAGCATGGTTGTAGCTTCCATTCATCATGATATGCACTATTCTCGTAACTATGGGGCAGTTTTTATTTACAAAAAAATGTTTTGTTGGCCGTGTTTAATCGTTGAGATAAAAAAAGGAGTGTTTGGAATGGCACTGGATAGGATGGATTTACCACCATCACACGAGCATGTAAAACACACGAAAGCTTTTAATCAAGCATTTAAAAAATTCTTTAAAATTTAAGGAGTTGATAAGAAGTGGGAGCTAAATTGCTGACGCATTAAAGGAAAACTCTCGACTTTATATTGCTGAATTTATCAAGAAGGTAAACCTGAATAGACGCTTCATGCAATGACCCATCAAAGCAGTATTGTTTTTAAGTAAGCAAGAACTGGCATTAAGAGGACATGGCGAGCGAGAAAATTCTTTAAACATGGGGAATTTTAAAGAGCTTTTAAAATTAATGATATCTGAATTAAAACAACGCCTTTTTATGAGGACATCACTGACTGATTCGCAAGTTTAAAAGAAAGAATTGATTTGACTTATAAAAAATAAGTAAGCTTTCTTTTTTTTTTTCTTCTCAAAGTTATCATTACAAAAGAAAATTCTCAGGAAACTTCGAATCAGACACGGATTAATGCAATTTTGAGGATAGGAGCGGCTAGTTGAAATTTATGTCCATTTTATGGAAGAAAAATAGGATCTCTTACATTTTTTATGTAATTTCTTTTTTTTTTTTAATCCTGGGTGAGGGCTTAATCCGCTAGCTTTCGAATTCAGTAACAAAGATTTTCCATTCCTGTCCGGAGGAAGAGGGGGGGGGGGGTCATATGTTTCCGGCTGCACTAACATTTTTGACAACGGGCCGCCACTGATCGGCATTTGCGAATGACCAATGTAATGACGCGTCCTGTTATTTATTAATAATTTTTCCAATATCCTAATCAACTGAGTAGTTCTTTTTTTTTTTTTCACACTATGGTCGACCATAAGTTTCGGGGATATAGACATACTTGAAAAACTATGCAGAATTTTTTAAATGGATTTTTCTCGTATTTGCTAAACATCCGGAAAAATCCCTAGACATTTTGATAGCCTTTCTAGCCAAGGTCTTAGCCTGGTGGAGATCATGGAGTTTGATCTCCCCCCCCCCTCCTCCCCCGAAATTTAGTTGGTGCATTAGTAGTTTTTTTATAGGGGATGCAATCCCGTTTTCTCGGGAAGACTACATCATTGCTATAATTTTCATATTTATGTAAGGTATTGTATTAATTATCAAATAAGATAAAGTACTAAACTTGAGAGTGCTTACAATCTTACTTTTTCCTACTTTTCTCTATTAAAATTAATTTGTATTGAATGAAATGTCTTTCCTGCTTGGTTAACAAATCTCCATCCCAAATTCCCGCAAAACGAAAAACAGTGAGGTATTGTATTCCCTAGGTATTGGAAAACATACATCTACTGAATCTAATTCTATACATGGAAAATATTTTATTTGGGGGGGGGGGGGAGATATTAGTGGACGTAACAATAGATGCACACAATCCCGCGAATCGGAAAAAGTGCGGTATTGCATTCCGTAGTTTTTTATTTGCATTGATTCTAGAGAATAATTAAAGGTGAAAAAGTTTCAGCCTGCATATTTCCCCCACCCCCAAATTTTCTTTCAGGCTACGGCCTCGTTTCTGGGTAACATCCTCGTCTAAACCAAGATCCTCACCTATGCAATGATTATCCACCTTTGCGTAAATGAAATACCTGTTCGTTGACTAGACTTGAAGAATTGATAATCTGTAATTTTCATCTATGTAAATTAGTCTGTAGTACACGTTTTTTTTTTTTTTAATGACTGAGTCTCCGGGAAATTTGATTTTCGGTACGAATTTCGTTATAAGAGTTAACATAATGAATTGTAAACAAATTCATTCATTGGTTTTTTAAGCGTTGATGCTTTGCCAAAATGCTCCTAAGTGTTAATATTTCAGTAGTTGAAAGTGCGATTATTTTATGTTTTAAGGGGTGTAAATTTTCTACCTGTAAAATTTATGATTTTGAAACATAATTGTGTTCACCTAAACATTAAACAAAATCAGCATCTTTTAATGCATTTATTTCTCCAGGTGGGAAAAAAAACTGATATCATTAAGATAAAAAATATAAGGATTTGCTAATTTCCTCTAGAACTTTTTCTATTCTAGATTTTTTTTTCTAGAATAAAAAAGAACTTTTTTCTATTTTAGAAAAAGAACTAGAACTTTTTTTTCCAGAATTTTTTTCTTCTAGAACATTTTTTTTATATTTCCAATAGCCAGGTAATTACAGAGAACTATAAAGTTAAGTTACAACACTATAACAATAACACTCAGAACTAAAGACCAAAGTCATTGCCTTAGGAGTGATCTTGCCTCCTAATACCTCGATTCCTCTGTAAAACAACGAAGAGCCCCCCCCCCCCCCATGGGGCCAGATGGTCTGTGTCCATTACTTCTCCTGAATCACGAAGTGGGCAAGTAGTATCGGTGCACTTCAAATGAGCACCAAGGCGGTTGTGTCCTGTAGATAGGCAAAAAATTTTCAACTGCCTTGCATCTTGGTTTATCAGGAATGAGAGAAGGACTTAAATTCTTCCACTTTTTTACAGTTGTGTGCGTCTCAAGAACTCGCAAGGCAATAAATTATTCAAAAACAGTCCAATCCTCCTATAAATTCTAGAACTATACTAATAAAATTAATATCATTTAGTCGTTCTTTGCCTGATTGCTGTGAAGGTCAATATTATTTCAGAAAAGGATTTTAAAAATATAATTTAAAAAAAAAAAATAAAAGTAGTATTAAGTAAAATAAAATCTCATTATTACTGTAAAGCATAATGTGCATATAAAAATGTTTTATATGCACATTTCTATTAACATAAATTGTGTATTGTACTGAAAACTAATTAACAAAAATGTTTTTAAAATCTCAGCTGCTTTGAGGGATAACATTCGTCTCTTAACTATTTAATTGTATATCCTATTTCATATCTTCCACTTATTGAATTGTATAAATTTCTCCTTTGTATTTGTTAAATATTTAATAAGCATAATTTCAAACATTTACTTAAATATTTGAAAAACTTCCTTTAAAAATTTTTGTATATAAAGCAAAATTTGTTCACATTTAAATATGTGCATTGATTAATATCATAATTATTTAAGTAGCTTTATGAAGAACTACGGAAAGAAAATGAAAGGTTAAAAGAAACTCTTAAGAAGACAGAAGAGGAACTTGAGAAAACAAAGAAACAACTTCAAAAATTATCTCAGGTAATTTAATTTTGTATTTTATTGTTTAATTGAAAACTGCGTAAATTATGTTTATGTAGTTACAGTAGAAGACCCAAAATCCTCATAGCTTGGTTTCAGACCTTTAGCAGATTTTAGAATTTTGCAGATTTTGGGTTATAATAGGAATGTTATTATATTTCCTTCCATCCCCACCCAAATAATAATAATAATAAAATAAATAAATAAAGGAAGCAAATTATATTATTATCATAATATTAAAATACAGAGGAATAACACTATAAACAAACTTATGAGATTATATCCAAATTATTTAAACATTTGTTAAATAGTAAGAATAGAATACTTCAGTTTGTTATGAATATAGTTTTTTTTTTTTTTTTTTTTTTTTTTGTATACTGTCATTATTTCCTCTTCTGTAACACAGCTTTGCTGCTCTACGAATCTGAGATAGTGTTCGCTCAGTGCGAAACCTTCATTAAATGTTATTTTATCAATCTTTTGATCATCCTTAGAGTTGTTACTATGTCAGTATCTTGTGACTCTTGTTCAGTGCCAATTATGTCACTGTCAGTCATCCGAAGATTATCAATGTTACCAACAGAGTTCACAAATTCTAAAATATAATTTTTTTTTTTTTTTCATTTGGGAATTACTTATTGATTTTACTCTGTGATTATACTGCAGTTTTCTGAAGTTGCAGTTGGCAGGTCAGATTTTATTGCTAACATTGAACAGACAGTGCAGATTTTAGAGCTTTGCATATTTCAGATCAGCGGATTTTGGAGCCTTGCATATTTCATATCAACGGATTTTGGGTCTTCTATGCTATCAATTTTAAACCATTATTAGAAGCTTAAAATGGTGAAAGTTTGATTTATCCCTTAATCGGTTTGTCCGTAAAGTGTAGGCTGCTACTGCTATGCCTGTATGACATACGGGCATCAATAGTTTCCTCTCTCCTTTTCCCGTTTGACCATATTTTTAATTCTTGTAAAGAAGCATTTTAGTATTAACACTTTTCAATAGATGGTGTAACTTGTACATGGTACTGAAATGATTTTCATTCCGGGTTTTGATTTAAAACAAGTTTCAGCTTCAGGAAATGTGTACTTGTTTAATCGCAACAAAAAATATGCCTTTTTTGTCAACATTCATTTTTAAAAAATCAACCAGTTAACCCTTTAAGGACCATAAGCTTTGCAATAGAGTAGGAATTTTTAATATATAAAAATTATTAAAGAGCAATTTAAAAATTTTAAAATAACATTTATGTGAAGTTTTGTAAAAATTTGTTCAGTAAATTTGTATAAATTGATGGGACATGTGTGTCTGTGGTCCATCACAGATGCAAAGTTACAACTTTTTCCAAAAATTTATTAATTTATTTTTATTCAGCTCAGAAATAATTGTATAATCCATGACATTATGTACATTTAACAGTCAATAAAAAGTAATCTCCCATAAAAATAGAAACATGGCAGTATGCCCATGGATGTGTTCTCCCTCTATCCGAATTGGGATGTTTTTATCAGAAAAATTAGGAAGTCTTAGTTTTTTGCTAATATTAAGATTCTGATGTTGCAATAACATGGGAAGAATATAATTATAAATTATTTGTATTAATATTATGTAAAATTATTTTTTAAGTTAAGGAACACTTGTTCCACAGTCCTTAAAGGGTTAAAGGGGTTAAGATTTAAGATGTTTAAAATTAAATAATTTTAATCAAATATTTAATGAAATTGATTTAATTAAACTGTTCTCTTAAAAGCATTTTCTGTTTCAAAAGTTGCAATTGTAAAACTGTTCATTTTGTTGTATTTACTTAAGAGTTTTGAGAAAAAGCTGTTTTAGTTTTCTGTGTAGAAAACTAAAATAAAACTTTTTTTAAATATCATTTATTAGAAGTGTTGGAAATAAAATGTTTCAGATAAAAACATACTGTGGACCTTGCAAGTAATAAAAAGAGAGTTAAAACAAGCACTATTAAATTGTTCTAAAAATAAATAATTGCTCCCTTTTATAATGATTTGATGATGTACAAATTTGACACATATTTTAAACTTTTTTTTTCATTATAACTAGTATATACATAAATATATGTAGTATAGTATTATAAGTATAAGTATATATAGTATTATATGTAGTGTTTCTCAAAGGGTGCGCTAGAGTGCATTAGTGCATCTTCTAAGATTTTTGGGTTTGCCCTATGATATTCCAGAAAAAAAAAAAAAAAAAATATGTGACCAGAAATGAAAATATACTTAATGTTCTTGTGAGTCTTCCCTTTTAAAGACCGATTTCATTACAAACACCTGACTTTTCTTGGTGAATATTTTTTTCTGCTTTAACATGAAAAGTATATACACATACAAGAACTTGTGTTTTAGAGATGAAAATATTAATTTTTTTTCTACTGTCTTCAGCAAAAACTTTGAATTGATATTTTACAGTATTGTGATCAATATATTTCAGCAATTCATTGTTTTAAGTACTTTCATGTAAGGGGAAAGAAGGAAGTATTCTCTTATAAGATGAAAGCTTTTCACATAAAACTGCATGTACTTAAAATAGCTGATGTTTAAAATACTGCTAGTACTAATGCATGCTAATCCTGAATTGCTGTAATTTTGAAAATAAAAGTTGTTGAAGATAATTTGAAAATGTTTCTAATGGTAACACTTGCATGAATGAAAAACTTTCTATAATAGTTGAACATGTAACAAAAAAAAATTGAGTTCTTATTTTTCATCACATAATACTGAAAAATATCATTAGATTAGAAATTTGCTTGTGAAAACTTTTAAGTGAATTTGCCTTAACATGAATCTCAGTTATCAAGAGGAAGTTAAATTAACTGGTGGCAGGGGAAGAAATGTTACATGTTACCTGCATTTGTTTAATCCACTCAGTTTGTATAGATAGAATATCTAGTATTTACAAACTAATTTCCTATGCATCTAATTTTAGTTATTATCAATAATTGTTACAGTAGCAAGCATATTTTAGTTCACTTTTAATGTTCCCTTCCCTGCTTTTCTGGACAGGTTGAAATGACCCAAATTGCTCAGGAATGTTAAACATAAGGATTCAACTCAATTATTATAACAGTTTTGAGCATTTATGCATATACAATTAATTATACAGTTTTAAATGTATGCAAACTTCAAAAAGTTGACAATCACTGTTCTAAAAGAATTGTGACCCACATGACGTAGTCACTAAACATGAGTTCAGGCTCATTTTTCAAATCCTGAGCCTAAGCACAAAAATCTAAGCTCTCCTGAGTCCAAAATTTTAGCTAATTAATAAATAAAAGTCAACTACTTTATTGATACAGTGTTGGCAATAAAAAAGTTGAATTTCAATGGGGCAGTAATAATTTTGACTGCTAAATTGTGCTCCCAAAAAACTTACAGCATATTTCATTGAAATGCGGGTGTGAATAATGATCATGTTATTAGTTCAGAATGATCATGTTATTAGTTCAGTTGCTGGGGATTTTTTGGCATATTTCGTATTGAAAAAATAGCCTCTAAGTATGACTTGATACAAATGCACAAGACTGGTGTGGTAGACACAGACTTCATTTTTTTAGAGGGGCTAGTTATAAAGAAAGAAATAGTTCTTTAGAGTAACATTTTGCATTATTACACATTCTGTTAGGGGTTGAATAAGCTTATTTTTTCTTCCTTTCTCTCACTTTTTTTTTTTTTAAAACTAGGCCCTTCCCATAAAACCTACTATATCCACCACTTTTGCGGACCTATGTCAAGTCATATGAATTTTTTTTTCCAGACATACAGCAAATGTAAAATTAATTGATACATGAAGACTTAAAATAATTTACCACATCACACTTCAAAATTGTCCAGGTTTATAGCGAAAATTTGCAATTTTCTCTGATTTTTTTCTGTTTACGTAAAACTTTCTTACTATTCCAGGTTTTTTAGTTTTTTTTTTACCCCTGCCAACCCTGTAGATCACAAAGAAAAAAAAACCTCTCCGCATTATAAACTAATAGCATGATCATTATCTATCGCTGCATTTCCATGAAAATATGCAACAGTTTTTTTGGTGCTAAATTTAATTGTCAACATTATCACTGCTTATTTGAAAGTCAACTGTTTTTTACTACCACTGTAGAATATCATTTTGCTGCTTTGTGGAAGACCATATAGTGGCACATTCTTTTCTAATTCTTTATTTCTCCCATGAATAAGTTCTTGAAATCTGTTTACAAGGATTATGTTCAATAAATGAGAAAATTTACATGAGCTCAAGCCCATCTCATTTCTAAAAGTCGCTTCACTTGGATGATTGGATGATCTTTACCTTTTGCCAATTCTCCTGATGAGTAGTTTGTCTATTATTAATTTACATTATTAATTTATAGTTAAAATAATTTTTCTGAATTTAGTATACAATCTTCTTAATTTTATCTACAAAAATGTATATTTTGTTAAAATATCTGTGGTATTAATGTTTAATTTTGTTTATCCAGAATTATACGTGAGTAAGAAAATGTACTTATCTTCTGCATATTATCAATAGCATATGCTCGAATGAAGAAATATAAATTTGATGAAACAAACTCTTTAAAAAGAATGCAGAATTTTATAATAGTTTATTTTTGTTAAATTGTATTACCAAATTAAATGATTAAAGGAAAACTTAAATTAACATTCATCAAATTGCCCAGTGTTCCACAATATGCACTATGTCTATTTATTATAGTAGATGTTTATATGTTTTACATATATTTCAGAACAATGAAAATAATTGTTAATTTATTTTTCTTTTAGAATAACAATTCAAATAAAAACTCTGTAAGTGAAACTGAGAAAAAAGTATGTATATGTTTCCATGTTATTTAGCAGGCTACTTAATAATTGTCTGTTTATTTTTGCTATAACAGATACATAAGTACAGTGTTTATTAACAAGCTTAAATTCACACACAGCAATCAAGTATCAAAAGCCAAGTAGGCATATAATAACACCCAAAAGTATACCTCCTTGGCTTTTTATAGATTTTATTAACTTTGCGTTTTGGTTAAATTTGCATATGAAGTGTGTCTATTGATTATTAAGTGGCTCAGAATGTACTAGTTGAAAATTATTTCTACTTATATATTTATAAAAAATTATAAATAAATACATTTACAAATAAAATTAATACTAAGTTTTAGATTTCAGCTCACTTAAATTCAATCTGCGTGGATTTTTACTTTCTTTTTGAGTTATTTCATTTTTAATCTATAAAATAAAATAAAATAAATGATTTTACTCTATTCAGTATTTATATTTTTAATTAAAAACATCATTTACAAAAAGAAAACTTTTTTTAAAGAACATTTTTTGTTCTTTTTTATTTAAATATTCATTTAATTTAAAATGTATGATTATGAAAAATATTATTTTAGAGTTATGCAGGAAAAAAATAAGTTTATTTTTAATTTAATTTTTAATTTTTTTTTTTTTTTTTATTTAAAATCTCTGGTACAGTATCACTATACATATGTAAATCTGAATACAGTGAGTGAATTTTTAAGTTTTACCCAGCACTAATATTTTAGTAATCAAAGTAACAGCTTTGATATTCTGACAAAATAAATGTATCATTTTATTTCAGTAATTGTTTTCTGTAATTATGTATAGTAAATTTTGTTGTAATGAATCTTCTATAAACAGAACCCACGTTTTGAAAGTTAAATACTGACCCCATTTGACTGTTTATCTACATGCCATTTGGATTCAGCATATCAATAATTTATAAATCTTTACTTTTGTACAATTAGTGAATGAGTTACTATGCTTTAGAAAATAGTACATCTAATATGCAGGGAAATTTTTAAAAATCAAGTCATAATGCTTCAATTAACCCTTTAAATGCCGCACTATGATCCAGGAATAAAAGATAAAATTAATTCATCAAAATTACATTAGAATATACCCATAATGACTATAAAACAAAAAAATTGCCATTAAAAAATTTCCTTCACTGATTTCTGGGATGTTCCATTTTTGGAACATTGGCATGTAATGCTATCTTTCCTTTTCTGTATTTGTTTCATGTATACAACAAAACGCTGTATGATCACTCTAAAATTTTATGCAGTAATAAAGTTTCACTTGATCATTAGGTGCAAAGTGACTAAAATTGAAGCAAAACTCAATAAAAAATTGCAATTTCAAAATTTGCATAATATTTTATAAGAGATGCAATGCATAAATGTATAAAAGAATGATAAAAGCAATTTTATGCTTGCATACTCTTGACTAATAATACAGATAATATGAATAAATGCAGTTTTTAAAATGCCATCTACCTGATCAAGACGTAATAAAATATTTTATTTTTTAGAAGGTGCTTAGAATTTCAACAAGCCGTACAAAAATTTTAAACCCACTAAAACAGCAATTCCTTTTTATAATTTTTTTGCATTTTTTCACAATGTCTATGATATTGTGGGAAGTGTACATGGAGAATTTTCTTGCATTTGCAATGCATGTTTACAGTTTTTTTTTTTTTTTTTTTTGGCATACTAATAAATGCCCTTATCATGTAATAACGTCATGTGCATCCAAATTTTTTGCAGATTTCCATCGATGAGCACAGGGTAATGTTGATATTAGGCTTCGTCTGAAAGAAATTTAAATTAATTTCTCTTCTAAAATTCTATTGCCCACATGTCTCCAGGTGTAATCAGCTCAAAACTATTATAATTTATTTCTTCATCAGTAATGCACCCGTTTTCATCAAGAGGCAATTGACAAATTTCTATGATTGACTTATTTCAATCATCCGACATAGAACTTTTTAAAAAATCAACATTGTCTATAGTTAGAAATTTCTTCGACTGCACCATCTACATTGTTTCTACCAACATCTATGCAAGTTCTTACTGAAATGACCTCGAAAATTGCAGAGCATAGAAAGAAAATGAAGCATGTGACTTAATGTTACTTCCTCCCATGAGTTCCATCTACATAAAAAGGACTTAAAAATAAACAAACAAACCCTTGTGAAGCACACATTCATTACTAACAGAAGAAACAAGTAGCTATCTGAGCTCAAATCAGAGGAATGCAGTACTAAGTATCCACCTCCTTCTGGCAAAGGGGTAAAAGATATGACAACTTCCCCCTTCCCCCCCTTCCCCCTCTAGTCCTTCACCCTTCAAAAATAAATAAAACATCGGTTATGCCTTTGACAGACTTATGTTCAGCAGATATAAGCACTGAATGTATCAAAATCTAATAAAGGAACACAAGCAACACATACATGAGACATCCCTGATTTCGTATATTGTTACATGCCAATGTTCCTTTTTTGGAACATTGCACTTTTATGCAAGATTGAGAAAAGATACCTTGATATATTTTGAATTTTTTTGAATTCATCGATTGGAAATACAATAGGGAATTTTCGGGTGAATTTGAAGTTTGGGGAATTTTATAGAATTTTTTTTCTTGTGTACTGTAAAAATTGTAAAAAAAGGCAATTTTTAGAAATTTTTACATTTGGAAAATACTTAATATTTCAAAAAATCAATCACACTTTCAATAATAAGCAGTATTTTTTGCAAACTGATAGATATGACAGTTTATTTAAAAAAAAAATTAAACATGATGTTCCAAAAAAAGGAACATTGGCATGTAAAAGGTTAATGAACATATTTCATTATATATTATTTAGAAAATGATTTATAAAAGCTTAAAGATAGTCATAATACTTTTGTGTTAGAAACTTTTTCTCATATGAATTATTATATTTTATCTTTTAAAAGGCCAGGCCCATAGCTAGAATAAAAAATTTTGATAACTGTCCTGCTTGACCTGTGTATGAATCAGGACTAAAACGAAACCTGAACTACTTAATTGTATATTATATTCCAGAAAAATCACATTTTAATATTAACTTTTTCTTTTGGTATTTATTAGGTATACTAGTATAAGCCATGATAATTGATGTATACTAGAACAATTTTTTTTTTCTGAAATAAACATATGTATTTTAAACTTAAATTTATTTATTAGGCATAAATTATGTTCTGGACTTAAAATGGTATGATTCTGAAACATTTCAATCACTGAGATTAGAATATGATGCCATATTCCAGTCTCAGAACTACTAAATAAAATGCTAGAACATTAACTACTATTCTAGATGATCAGTTCTCATCATAAACACGAATGAAATTTGATAAAATCGCAATAATTAATGTTATTATTTTTTTCTTTCATTATGAATAAAAATAAATTTTAATGGACTTTATTGGGAAGTATTTGTAATCAAATATGCTAATGTTCATATTAATTTAATCTTAACAAATGGTTTTCTATTTATAACTACATATTAATAAAAGGTAGTGTTTCGCTTTCACTAAATTGGCTAAAAATTGGCATAGCCTATTACTAAAATTAATCTTGCTGGAAAAGCCCAAGTCTATGCTGCTCAAGATGTAAAGCCTTATGAAACTTCTAAAACTCCCTTGCTCCACATCTTTCAAGGTGGGGCCCCCATTGTGTGTTTTATAATTTTTATCTGGAGAATTAAAAAATGCTCATACAATCCTAATCGGCAAAGTCTTCTAAGGTGTTTATTTACATCAGATCTTGTATAATATGTGATGGTATTTCTTAATCCATTGAAATATCTTTACTGAAAACTCTAGTGGGAACCACCTGTTTTAAATTGTTTCATGATTAGTTCTTTTCATATGTATTTTTTGTCAGTTAAAAAAAAAAAGCCCTCACATTTGACTTGTTGAATAACCAGTATTTTTTTTCACAAATATTACACCAAAATAAAGAAATCATATTGCACCAACAGCATTTTTGATTTCATGAAAAAATAAAAAATCCAGCCCCAGTCAACAAGCACTGTGAACATTATTTTTATTCATAATTACTCTTACTGCCATCTGCACATGCTCCATTTAGACAAACTCCGTGCAAAATTCAAATAAAAGTCATCTTTAAAAACACTTCTGTCTGCACCTAAACACCCATGCAAAAATAATAGATATCCTTGTTTCTAGCACTTAAAAATGCACAGTTATCCCCTTAAAATGTCATTTGGAATCAATGCGATGGTGGAGATTTGCCAGCCGCTTATTTTTTCTTTTTTTATGACAGTGACATTCATGAGGCAGTTTGCAAAACTGTCGAGTCTGCCGGTAACACTTTGTCTATAAGCTGAGAGACTTTCTTTTATGAGATGACAAAACATGTGGAAAAAATTTGTGAGGCCAGTTCTTCATTATTTGCAGATATTGCAATATTGTTTATCATGTTGCAATGTCCAGTAAATTGTTTAAATGAAAATATTGAAATTGGCATTGAGATGTTAAAATGTAATGGAGATTTTACAATTTATAAATTTATAGTGCAGTCCTACTCATGTAACTTACAATTTCTTTTTGAATCCCCATACTGTATAATTAGTGATATCTCTAGTATGCAGATAAAATTTGAAAGATGTTCAATTTTTATCTTAGCATTTTTTAAAAAATTGTATTGCACTTTTGCCCACCACTAGGAAAGAAGAGCATTGGAGCGAAAATTGGCTGAAATGGAAGAAGAATTAAAGGTAATTTACACATCCAAAATTATTTTGCATGTATTAATGTAATAGTTTTAAATATGAAAACAATGATTAGACACTAGTGCTTGGTTTGAAAATATATGTTAGGAGATATTGTACCTTAGCTTGTTTATAAACTACATGTTATAGAGAACTGGTTATTACTCTTCTGTCTTACTACTTCTTTTCAAGCATCAGATTTTTCATTTCATGAAAATTCTGAATCTGTGTTTCAATTTAAACTGCATGATTGTCACATTGTTTTGCTTTTTCTGAAATCCTTCAGTATCACATTATCTAACATTTTAAGTTTCATACAGCTTCATTTAAATATGCAATTTAATTTTAACATGGCCAATTAAATTTTACTACACTCTGTAATATAATTTTCGTTTAAAATTGAAGGGTCATGCATCAATTGTGTTCAGATCAGAGTTATTAAAATTTGGAATACTGTGATGAAAATTGGTAATTATTTGAGCCAAAATATCCTTAAGAGTCCATTTATTCTTATTTAAATCTACCTTTCAACTTGAACTTGTTGTCCATCATTGTGCAGGTGTGACATGCATAGCTGTCATACCACATTCTGATCGGCTGGACCTTAAGGTCTTAAGACATTTTATGAACGAATTTCAAATGACAAAAAAACCTGTTTAACAGTATTAAAGACAGCTTAATGTAATGAAGTTAGAGAATTTAGTGACATTCGCGATAATAAAGATCTAGTAAAATTCACCTTTAGAAGAAATTTGGTCAATCTAAGTGCATCTTTGTAAAGATTTGAAGAAACAGTTTATAAACTTTCTGAATTGATTGGGTGTATAAACTTTGTGAATTGATAGGGTGAAAAATAAAAAGTTATAGATATTTTTAAAAAGTAGAAAATGTTGTGGTCAGTTATTGCTGTTTAGGTTGGCCCGTTGCAGAAAATACATAAAATGTGTGCTGAAATAATTGAAAAAAATTAAATGAAATGAAAAGCCAAAATTGTTAAACTTTAACATTTTTTATTTGACTTAGTGAAATAATATAACAAAAAATGTTGCTGAACACTGTATTGAATTACACATAATTTGAAATCACGGTTTCAGCAAGCAAAATAGCTCATTTATATTGATATACTTCAAACACAATTCTTGGAGTTGTTTGCTTCAACTGAAAAGCATAAGTCCTCAATTATCTCTGAAAAGTAGTTTTTCTGAATTTTTGGGGCTTTGTGCTAGGCATTTTTTGGGGGGAGCATCTTCAAAACATTTGACTTCTCTAGTTTTTTAAGCACTGTAGACATCCTCTTGCAAAGTGAGAACTGTACTGGTTGCGGAGTATTGCCCTTGATTTGATATTTTTTCTGGCATAAATTCATGCAGAGATTCAGCTGAGGTCAAAACAGAAAAACTTGACGTATGCGAAATTGATAACAATGGCTAAGAGTGGACATTGCATCTTCATGCAAACCAACTTTGGAGCATACAGAACTACTATATGGCACTGTATTTATTTTTCATTGAGTCTGTCATGCATTAAAACTCATTTTTGTCACTTAGCACTGTGAAGAAATATGAATCCATGAAATTTCTAGATTATTTGGGGTGGCGAGAAATCCAGCTTTGTTGTTTCAAGGCATTAATGCTGAGTCTAGTGTGGATTAATAAACTAAGCGTGGGATGTGTCAGATTTTACATTATTATAAATAATTTTGAAAACTGATGCAGCTTTGTCCAAACCCCAACTACCCACCCACTTCTCAAAAAATGCAAAATATCAGGAGTCGGCCAACCAGGGATGTAGACCTAAGAAAAAAGTGGGGGAGTGCTGACTAAAGTAATCTAAATATGGTAATTAATTTGATGTAATTATTCCTAAAAACTGTAAATTCTATAATTATATCCTTACTTTTTATTTTCTTTTGTACTAGACCCCTCTCTACTCTGGCTTTTCTCATTCACTTTTCAGTAGGAAACCTTTTGACCAAGGCTGCTTATTAAAATGACACTTTAATTCTATTTCTAAGGACATGTATGCATTATTTAGCATTTACATAGAGATGTAAGAATTGTGGGGCATCCACAAATGATACCATGCTTGGAGGGAAGGGAGGGGGGTTCATGAAATTGTGAAACTTTAAGCTTGTTTACATGTGAAAAAGGAAAGTCCCATGTAAAAAAAGGGTACAGGGAAAATTGATGCATCTCTGAAATTTGGCGAACAGCTCATGTACAAGTAAGTTCACTTTTTACTAGTGATGCAACAGATATCAATTTGGCCAGATACCGAATATCTGAATTCTTACGAAAATTGAAAAACAGTGTTTCTGCACAATAATTTCTTCCTGTTATAGTTTACTCCAATTTCAAAAAAAGATAGAAGTACTTAATTTCCTCCCCATTCTCTTAACATGATAAAAATATATTCTAAAAAGTATTTAGAACAAAATATTTTCATAAAACTTAGTTTTTTCTCATTTTTTATTATTGCAGTTTTTAGAATTTATTCATCTATTTTGTTTATATATGTTATTTCTCAGTACATAACTTCAAGCCAGATGTACTGCTGGATATTTGTAATATCTGGCTACTGCCAATTATCTGGCTACTGCCAATTATCTGGCACATTAGCTGGATGCAGTATGTTTGCCGGATATCCATTGCATCCCTATTTTTTACATGAAATTTGACATCACTGATCACATGACTTATCAAAAATACATAATCATGGGACAGGTAGTGAATATATCTTGAGAAAGCAGGGTCCGGTCATTCAATCCCAGAATGTACCCTTCATTGAACTAGGAATTTTTCTACCCTGCATTTTTTCCCTAAGTATGGAAAGCAAGGTAGAAAATGGTGAAAGTTCATCATTTGCACCATATTTTTGTGCATATAAACTTAGGATGCCCATGACTACACTAATGGTTCAGCACTGACAGAAAGTACCATTGCTACATTGTATCACACCAAAAGCAAACACTTTATGTTATTGAATTTTTCTCTTGGTTTGTTTTGAATTCTACGACACATTCACAATGCTTACATTGAAGATTGCATGTTTTCTTTCACTTTTTTATCACATATTCATTAATGCTCAAAAATGCTTTTCAGAATTTGTAAATCATTAATTTCATATCACATTTTGTTTTTATGATCCAAAATTGAAATGTCTCAAAAAATTTGCTATCACTTAAATAAGTTTTGCCTTACTCCCACATTGGTAGTGTTTGTCACATTGCTTGTCGATTTTTGCATCATGCATATTTTTTTTCAAATATTATTATAATTATTTTGTTATTTAATTATCTCTAATTAGTCAAAATTTAATTAATTAATTCCTGTTAATCCTTTCTTAATTTTAAATCTTCGAAAAAGATTAATGCTTCAAATTTTATTATTGACTTGTGATATTCAAAGCAATATGTTAGTTCAAAAGGCCAATTTAAGTTCCTGTTCTCACATTCATTTGTGCTGAAACAGCATGGAATCCATAATCTATTTCAGTATCGCATAATCTTACTGAGAGAATCATTTATTGTTTTCTTCCTCCTTTTTTTATTGCATGTGCTTTTTGAAGAATCACAGATGCTACCTTTAATTTTGGTATGATTTATTTCAACTTCTATCCATACATGTATTTCTGCTATAAGATGTAAAATTTACTCCTTTCCCCTTCCCATACTTACAACCACTTGGCACCTGGCTTGCAGTGATTTTAAAAATATTTTTTCTTTATACCTTGTCAATTGAGCCGACATCTTTATTCCAGTATATCCTAGTTTCTCTGCATTCTGATAAAAAAAAAAGGTACTTTTAGCCAATGGCCATCAGTTGGGCCAAAGATGTGAGAGAGTTAGAATGACCCAGAAATGGGCTGGACCTAGTTATTTGATGACAGAAGAAAATGTTTTCTGGCTGTCAGTGTCCTGAATATTGATCTTGACTGATCCCCTTGCTCCTCAATAGTTTATGAGAGGGAAAATGTTTTAAGTTGTCTGTGAATCAGTTATAATTTGAAGATATTATTCTAGATTTTGTAAAATGAAAATAAATATTCCAGTGATGTTTTTCTATGAAGTTTATCGATATTTCTTTTGTGATTTACTATATATGTGATGTTGGCTTGTCCTATCCGCCAACCTTTTCAGTAAAGTAGTATCAGGTTGATATTTATAATAATTTTTTTCTGTGCATCTATACTGAGGAAGGAAACAACCAAGCATTCTGCAAAGTTCATTTATATTTTATAATAATGATTGTGCACAAGAAAGCTACATATTAATTCTTAAACAATCTTGATCTTCAGATTAATTAATGGTGCATATTCTGAAGCATGGTATCATCTGATTAAGTATGCTCATTGGCTCTCTCTCTTTTTTTTTGGGGGGAGGGGGGAGTTGTGGAAAATTATATATCTCTCTACTCACTTTTTCCTATGAATTAACAGTATAAAAAATATGAAACATCTGAATATGTACTAATAAAAATCTCCATTGCATCTGCAATTTTATTATATCACTAGTATATTAGTAATAGCATATTTTAAAGATGTTCAAAAATACCAAGGATAATTTTTATTTGTACTTATAAAAAGAAGTTTTAATATTATAGTGCTAATAGTCAAAACAAAAAAATTGCAATGGGCCAACCTTGTCTTACTTATGTACAAAAAATGAAAACTTTATTTTTATCTCTGATCAAACTTCATTATTTTTATCACCACTGTCAAAATACACTTCATAACTTCGTATGTAGAATATCAACTTCTGAATCAGAAACAAGTACATTTAAAACAGTGGTGGGCCATACCATGTTATGTGTGTGACATTTGGAAAGCATTTTTTTCCTAATTAATCAATGATTTTTCATTATATTTCTTATTTATAAATCCAAACAAAAGTTCTTTAAAATAATATACACTTTACCTTATTCTTTTATGCAGAAACCTATCATTTTGACATAATAGTTATTTTTTAAATAGCTTTTTAAAGAATGTTACATATGCGACTTTTCTAAGTCACACAAGTAGAATAAGGTAAAGTGTATATTATTAATAGCATATACACTTTACCTTATTCTTTTATGCAGAAACCTATCATTTTAACATAATAGTTATTTTTTAAATAGCTTTCTAAAGAATGTTACGTATGCGACTTTTCTAAGTCACACAAGTAGAATAAAGTGTATATTATTTCAAAGAACTTTTGTTTCGATTTTTATTTCAAAATGTCACACACATTACATGGAATGGCCCTGGTATGTTATATGAACTATATTTTGTTATTATAGTTATTTGGAATAAAACCAGTTTTGGTTACCAACAATTTTCCCAGGTTTTCTACAAATACCATTTTTTAAAATTATAATATTTAACTTTCCTTATACACTTTAGAGCTATTTTTTACATTCTTTTTTAAAGATATACAAAAAAGTAATATTTGAATTTACAAATAGCCATTACTGGTAAATAATTAAGAGGCATTGCAAGAGCAAATCGGGCAAAAAAAGAAAAAAGTTTCCCCATCAGAATTTCATTAACTTTTTTTCTTACTTTGCCTTACCCAAGGGAAGAATAAATCTGAAATATTTTTGATTTACCTCTTTTAGTTTTGGAGTTGGGGGGGGGGGGGGCAAAGTACCCCAGACGAGTGACCTAGAAATAATTTAGGCCCATTTTTGCCACTCTATTGTCTCGACTGCGACGGACTCAGAGGTGCTAGAGAACTTTTTTCATTTTATCAGGGCCCCCTAAATATCCCCAATTTCATAAAAAATACTGTTTTAAAATGCTTTAAAACTTGGCTCTGACATGATACAGAAAAAAATTTTGCACAGTGCAGTTATATATTTTCATATAAAGTGAATCCAATGTTAAAAATTTTGAAGGGCCCCATGGTATGGTGCCCCAAACATTGTCCTTAGCGCTAATTTATGGAAATTCGAAGCATTGGTACAGCTGAAGCTGACTTCCCGCCGGAGAACTGTTGGCATGGGGATGTAGTATCAATATAGTAGTTCATATTATTAAAAAACATTTTTCGAAGGCACAACTGTTTTCAAGAAAAATCCCAAAAAGTACCTCCCTATTTGGGACACTCCACTGGCATGCATGGGCCATTTAGGCATTACTTTTAGAAGTTTAATTGACTGTAACAATATTGAAAATTATCCTGCATGCATCACAAACATTTCCTCCATATATCACATAGTTCTTTTACAGGGGCACTCATAAGAATTACATTACGCTGTATGGGGGACCTCTGTAACTACCAAACCGATTCGAAAAATTTGTTCACTGATAGAAAGCCAGAGTATTATAGGCTATCTTTCAGCATGCAGCATAACTAGTTCTTTTACAGGGACATTCAAAAGAATTCTAATACATTATCCTATATGAACATCTCTGTAACTACTGATCCGAATCTTAAGATCTTTTCACTGAAAGCTACACTATTCCTGAGTAACATACGCTGAAATTCATGCATGTAGCATAATTTACAGGAACACTCAAAATAATTCAAATAATAAAAAATGTGTACATGTTCTATAAATAAAATATTTTTATTATACAACATTTTACATTATTTCTGTTTTTAAATATAATTTTCTTTGTAGACTAGTGCAAAAAGTAGAAAGTTGCTAATATTGATCTGAACTCTTTCTAGGCAGCGGAATAGGAAAAGTTTTATTTTACAGTGGAGGGGTCATTGTTTTATCAGAAGTAGCTGGGACTGCTACAGTGAAATATTTGTTTACAATACCTGACTCAATTGTTTACAATACCATTCATTAAATGCCCATGACAAGATGACACAAAAACAGTCCCTACAGACAGGATATTTTTTGTCCAAATGAATTTGCTTCTGTTACTCCATATACGATTGCTAATATAAAAAGTATTAAAGCAACTTGCAATAAACAATACAACAGATTCTATAATAAAACAAAGTAAATAACGAGAATTTGTCCTTGAGAATTTTGTTGTAAAATAGTATACATGTCAGAAATAAATGATGTAGAATTTCGAAAATTTCTTTTACTCACAATATTATTTACTTTTTGTTTATATTAAATGAAGTATAAGACACGGTATATGTACAGTTAATTAATTTAGATAGTTTTTTTTTTTCGCATTTGGCAAATGGAGACAATTAACATGTTTATGAATTATTTTGAGTGTTCCTGTAAATTATGCTGCATGGATGAATTTTAGCTTATGTTACTTAGGAATTGTATAGCTTTCAGTAAAAAGATCTCTGTAACTAATCGGTTCAGTAGTTACAGAGATGTCCATGTGGCATAATGTATTAGAATTCTCTTGAATGTACAACAGACTGTAAAAGAACTAGTTAAGCTGCATGCTGAAAGGTAGTCTATAATACTCAGGAACAGTGTAGCTTTCTTTCAGTGAAAAAATTTTGCGAATCGGTTCAGTAGTTACAGAGATCCCTGTACAGCGTACTGTAATTCTTATGAGTGTCCCTGTAAAAGAACTATTTGTGATATATGGAGGAGATATTTGGGATCCATACAGGATAAGTTTAATTTTCAATATTGCTACAGTCGATTAAACTTCTAAAAGTAATGCCGAAATGCCCCCATGTATGTCAGTGGAATGTCCCAAATAGGTATGTACTTTTTGGGATTTTGCTTGGAAACAGTTGTACCTTCAAAAAATGTTTTTCATGATATGAAACCACTATGTTGATACTACATCTCCATTTCAATAGTTCTCCTGTGGGAAGTCAGATCCATCTGTACCAATGCTTCGAAATTGCACAGATTAGTGCAAAGGACCATGTATGGGGCCCCGTACCAGGGGCGCTGGGGGCCTTCAAAATTTTTTAATATTGGATTTACTTTATATGAAGATATATAATTGCACTGTCCAAAAAAGTTTTCTGTATCACTTCAGAGCCAAAATTTAAAGCATTCTTAAAACTGTATTTTTTTTAATGAAATGAGATATTGAGGGGCCCTTATTTGGGGGGCTCTGACTATTTTTGAATGAATTTTCAATTTGAGATGTTAATATTCAAGTCTTATATATTATAGGATAAAATGAAAAAAATTCTCTGAAGCACCTCACACTGAAGCCGGTCACAGCCGAGACAATAAAGTGGTAAAAATGCCCCTAAAGTAATTCTACATTACTCGTCTGGGGTACTTTGATCCCTTCGTAACTCCAGATCTAAAAGCGGAAAATCAAAAATATTTCAGATTTGTTCTTTCCTTGGGTAAGGCAACACAAGAAAAAAAAATTCATGAAATTCTGAGATGGTGATGGAAACAGCCTGCCTGATTTGCCCCTGCAATGCCTCTTAAAAGAAAAAAAAATATACATCACAGAATGCATCTCAGATTACACTCAGATACACTTTGGAGCTAATTTTTACATTCTTTGTTAACGATATACAAAAAATAATTTTTGAATTTACAAATAGACATCACTTATGAATAATTAAAAGAAAAAACTATACATCACAAAATGCAGTTATTAAGACCAAAAGCATAAGTTTTTATTATGAAAGTTGTTAGTAGGCAGATTAGTATTATTCTCTTTTTAAGGTGAAGAACCAAATTCACCAGTTTTTAACCCCTTTCTCGAACTAGAGCTCTTTTACTTTGAAAAACAGCATATTAAGCTTCTGCTGGGAAGCTGTAAAGGAATGCTAACAATATCTGCAACATTGCATATGCATTTTCTAAACTTCTGGGGTTGCATACATATTGAATATATTTTGACTTTTTCCTCTTCATAATCTTAGCTAATGTGTATTGGTACTTAGAAAAGTATCTTGTTTATTCAATCAAAGTTATACTTTTTTAAATCTTTCATAAAGGGAACTCTTACCAGAAGAAACTCTTTAATAAATTAGTTGCTAGCAAAAAACTTTAAAAAATGCAGTTTTTCTAAGTTTTATTATTGAATTGAAGATAGTTAGAAAATCTTGTTGAACTATTATATCTTGTCAGTTTGCAGTAGTTCTGAAAGTAAAATCTGTTTTTTTTCCCCTGATGTTTGCTATTATTTTGAGCATGGACTTTTATTGCATTCAGATCTATATATATATATATATATATATATATACATATACATATGCATAACTTTCTATGAAGAATAAAGCTTACTTTGTTGGGTCACACAGATAGTTCTATTTAATCTCATTGCACTGTATATTATAACAAAGGTTTGTGTAATGTACAGTTTATCAATTATGTTTCCTTGATTTGAAGTTAATAATTATATTTCAAACAGAACCTACTTTATTTGTGTGATTATTTGCTAATGACTGATTCTTCTAAAAGTTCTAAGTAAATTTTTCAGTTATTTTTCTTATTAACTTTTTAAAAATGACTTAAATAACTGACCTAATTTCAGATTACAAATTAATTAGTCGATGGTACATCAACTTAAAATGTTTGTTCTGTTTGTTTTCATTTTATTTAATAATAGTATGAGTAATGAATGTATACATCATTTGTTGAAAATTAGACACAGCTGAATATTATACAGTAGAACCCCGATCTATCGTTTTTCAAGGGGTGCGTAGTAAAAAACGATGCATACGGGAAAACGACGAATGCGGGTTAAATTCAAAATACGAAGAAAACAGTATGTATGAATACAAACAATTTATACAGTATACCAAAAATACTAAATTTGTTACCAAACTGTAAAAGAAACAAATTGAAATTGTGCAGAAATTAAATGATACTTATATTTCAAAAACAGTAATTTTACACTGGGTTTTTCATTAATCTTTTAATTAAACAAAATTTTCAAGATTTGCAATACTTTTTTTGTCTTTTTATCTGTATTCATGTTTGTATATAAAAGTCCTACAATTTCAAATACCGTTATTGCGTAGGATAAAGTAGTTGGCTCAGTCGCATCAGCATGAATATTATTCTCAGCTTCTTCGCCATTATTCTTCTTTTTTGCATCACATTTCTTTTGCGTCATTCTTAGGATATCGCACGTTGTTATATCTAAATCAATGGAGATATAATCACTACAATTCACACTATACACATCTCTGTTGGATGTAAGAACTCTTCATCTATACCATCATCAACCCAAGATATCATACCAGGAAGTAATTAGATTTGTAAGCCATATTGATCCACTTGATCTTCAATTTCATTTCGGCCAGAAGAAACATTTTACAACGATGAACACGGGAAAGCGAATTTTTGACGAACGATACATGCGGGTTTTGTTAACGTTATTTGAATACAGTTTGTGCAGGGACCATAGAAATAAAACGATCAATACGGGAAAACGATGAATGCGGGAACGATAGATCGGGGTTCCACTGTATTTAAACTCTAAATTAATGTTTTAGTAAAATATGGAACTAATGATGTTTTATCATAGTTTTACTGGTAAAATTTATGTTTAAGCTGTAGAAAAATAATTGCAGGTTTTCTTCAGCATTTACTTCTTTGCTGTTACTTTTTTTTTTTTTTTTTTTTTAAAGCTAAAAACAAAATGCAAACTCATGGATGGCCATGGACGGGGATTAGGGGAAAATTATTTTCTGGAAATTGACAATTTAGTATATATATATTAAAAAAAGGGGGAATTACTTTTTTAACTGTAATATGAAAGGGACCTTTTGTGTACCTTGACATGTATATATTAAAAAAAAATTAGTTATCTGTGACACCAGCCTTTTTCAGTAGTTTATTTTATTAGTAGAATATTTATTGATATATTTTTTCTCTTTGTATTATTTTAAGGTTTTTTTTTTCAGATTTAGAAAATCTGTCATTGTTTTTCAACATTCACATTTTCCCCAACATAATTTAATTCTGAACTTTTATATTATTTTTAAAAATAACAATAGTGATTTAATTATCATCAATATTTTATGTTTATCTAGCAACAAGAATTTAGTTGTGATTTCTAAATTCAAACACACTTATTCTAATTAATCAAATTACTTGGTTATTCTAATTCTGCTTGTTTCTTAGTTTATGTGAAAGGTTGTCACAAAGTAGTATAAATATCAGGGAATTTGCAAATGATAATCTTATGGATTCTGACATGTAATGACTGAGAATATCAAGGATTTTACAAATAATAGTTTGGCGATCATGCTGTCTGTACCTATGCTGAATGAGAATTTTTATGGTCCAAATTGAATTTTATTAAAAGCCATTACTTTAGCTTTTATTTAATGCTGTTTATTTTTGACTGCTGAAAAATTTCACACTTGTAGAAGTTTTCAAATACGTTAGCTTAATAAGAAATTTTATATCAAAGTATAATTTTGTATTTTCCCTCAGTGATAAATTTAATAAAAACCAGTACAGAAAGAGTATAATATTTTTCATATTTCAAAAATTAAGAATTTATCTTTCGTTACTTTTTGTGTGTGTCTATGTGTGTGTATGTGTCATTGTCCATCAGTACTCTCTAACCCTTTCTGTACATCTGGAGCACTAAGAAAAGTGGAGGAGAAAAGATGGATGTAAATGGCTTTTGTAAAAATTGCAACACTGTTCAGCTTTTTAGTTCATGCGCTTGCTTTTGTTATGTCTTTTTCCTGTGGATGGTCAATGCAATAGAATTGTTTGATAAATAGTTTTATACATTTACTTTTTCTAAAAGTGAAATTTTTTCTGCGATAGTGTTTCTCATTAGTTCTTCTTGCTCTGGTTATACTTAATGGTACTTTTCCAAATTTACTTATTCAAATTAGTGATCTGCAGTATCTTCAGAATAAATGTAAAGCTCTATGGCTCCATTCTTCTCATGCAAGCTCGAAAATTGTTTTCTTTTGAAAAGCCTTTTTGTGCTTTTGATTGAGTCTTCTTTATTTTTGCCTGCTGTTTTTTTTTTCAACTTGCAGCTTCATGCATACTTGTTATGCAGCTTTGTTATAGGTGTGTGCATACATGGACTAGTTTAGGTGGTATCACCTGTATATATCTACTAAAAATTGGATTATCATTAGCTTATATTTTCCTTACTGGTATTTTCTTGATCTTCTACTGCTACAAATATTGCACAGTAATTCTCTTGCAGAGTGTTTTGAAATTAAAGACTGAAAATGAAAAGCTTAAAGCAGAAAATCGAGCATTGTCACGAGTGGTGTGCAAATTGACCAAATAGGTAAAATTACTTTTCTTTAGGAATGTGCATGAATGAATAATTATAATTCATCCTGCTATAATTCCTAAGGTAATTGGGTGAATGCCAGATTTTAACTTGTCTTTTTTGTATTGTATTTGCTTTTTGTTTAAATGTGATTAACCACAATTAACAGCTTGACTTTCAGTAGTTGATTAACCAGTGTAGAAAAATTAATATTTGTATATTTTTATTGTTTATACACTTATTGAAAAATAAATATGAGCATTATTAGAATGAATATAAAACTGATTTACTATTTCAAGATTGATAAACTTTTAATTTGACAATCATTGCATCTTGACAGGGCTAGTAAGTATTTTTATTATCCAGAATTTGATGTAATATATACTGGTGTCCAAAATTAAGCGTATAAACTCAAAATCTGTATTAGCTGAAGGAATGTTTGGTTTATTGTAACAAGTTTGGCACTGAAATGTATGTATTAGTGTGGGAGAAAGGATATTGAATGTAACAAAAAGAAAAAACATAGATTGTTAGTTAATGTACAGTTTATACCAAAAATGGTCTAATCAAGTTGACACCCTTTAAATCAGTGTTTCCCAACCACTGCTCAAGATTTCACTACTGTTCCATGTATATCAAATGTATTAAATAATAATCAGCACCAAATGTACTAAATAAAAATGATATTTAAATAACTCTTAATTTTATAAGTGAAATACAGTTGGACCCGCATTTAATGAGGAGCTCGGGACATGGAAAAATGCTCGCTAAATCCGAATTCAAGTTAATAAGTGCAAAAAGTTTACACACATAAAGAAAGAAAAACAACTTACATGAATTGATGCTTGATATCTTTATTGAGAAGTGAAAAAATACTTATCCAAAGTTGATTGTTTGAGTTTACATAATCGTTTCTCATTTAATTTTCAACATAAAACACTTAATGCATTAAATGTTGCATCATCTGTATTTTCCATTCCTTCAAAATACCAATCAAGATTTCGTAATGACTCTACAGCACAGACATGTGTCGGTGTTTTAAACACAGTTTCTTCTTCCGAGTCGCTATCACTTTCTTTTACCAATTCCTTAGACTACGGGTAAGACTTTTCTTTTAGGCATTTTAAACAGCCAAATGAAAAACAAAGCACTCTCATGCAAAAGTACACACTGAAACCGAATTTTTCTTACACGTGGCAGACAACTCGCGGGATTCAGCAATTCTATTGCAAGTGCAAGCCAGACCTACTTGGTTGCTTGCGTCGTAATGCTAGGCATGCACAGATAGAGCCAGACAGAGTGCCCCCTGCATGCACTGGCACCCCGAAACACGAATAAAAGAAGCCCACTGGTCAAGGAGGATTAACTTATAGGAGTGTTAAAAGGATTACCTACGCTTTGTAGAGTGAACTGAAGAGTGGGGGGGGGGGGGACTGGGCCGTTAGTCTGGTATTTAAAGCATTCCAAAACTAAAAATGTCCGGTAAATAAAGGGATTATCCTATCAGGTGTGGCTACCACTTTTAACTCAGTGGAAATATTTGGGATACTGCTTTTTTAATTTTTTAAAAAAAATATTTTTCATTATTTCTGCAATTTTTTCATACTTTCGTAATTGTTTCCCTTGTTAAATGCGGGGGAAGTAGAAAAAAAAAAAGCTCGCTAAATGAGTATACTTTAATACCTTTTTTACATTATACCAACCAAACCACTCCATTTTCCTCGTTAAATGCAGGTCCAACTGTATGTGCTTCTATACTGCACTGTATGATGCTAGTCCATGAAATATTTTTCCAATTTTTGCCAGTCTGCAGATTTAAAAAGGTTTGGAAACACTGCTCTAAATAATATGCACCCTCTTTAACAGTATGATGGCTTGTTGTGAGGTTTGTATAGCAGTGCATGATAGCCACACCATATTCAATGGACCTTTCACAAGATATAAAAAATAATTATTAGACTGTTTTTGATATAATCTGTATATTAACTAAGAATTCACCTTCTTTTCATTGTTATGTTGCTATATGCTTTGTCCCACAAAAATATATTTCTGTGCCAAATTTTGTTACAATAAACAGGGTATTTCTTCAGTTATTACAGATTTTGTGTGTAACCTTAATTTTGTACATGTGTGTATAGGAATATTTAGCTGTTTTATATAAATTTATATAGTACTTTTATATGTAATTGTTCTAAGGCGGTTTAGTTACACTGACGTTAATTGAACTAACCAAATTTTCTGCATACTTTTACTTTATGTTAAAGTCTGTTTTATTTTATAGCAAAGCGAAAGACTGAAGGCAGACAATGACAGATTGAAGGATGAAAATAGTGCTCTTATACGTGTTATCAGCAAATTGTCACAGTAATATGTAATTATTTGTATCCCTTATCTAAAAGGATTATACCCTATGTATACAGTGGTTATGGTGTCCTCCCACTGTAGTATCATTGTGAAGAGAAAGGCTTGTTTTTACAAAACTTTTTTATTGAACCAAACTGTACATGCTTTATGAAATGCCTCAAAACCTGAAACAGCTGAGATCTAATACCTCTCAACTTATGCTGCATCAAAGAAATGTTTCATCTCTACTGGTCTCAGGTTTATTGAATTGTTATTTGCAATTTGCTATTGTTACTTAAGTTTAACTTTAATATTTATCTAGTCCTATAGTGAATTTCTACCTGATATAGTGCAGAGTATTTGTACTCGAACAGGTAGTCTTGTTTTTATACTTATATCTGCCAAGCAGTTTTTGTCTTTTTTTAAATCGAAGTATATCAGACATCATAAATATTAATAGCATAAAGTAGATTTCTATGTTTTATAGATGTCTGAATTTTTATGTGAATGTATACTTTTATCATTGCATTGCAGATGCAAAGTACTGTTTATGTATATGTGTGAAAGTAATCACACGGCATAATTTTTAGGTTGTAGTAACTTGGTATGAATATCTTTTAAAGGATCTCAATAAAATTTTCCAGACAGTTTGAAACTGAAAATGCCAAAAATTTATTCAAGCTAATAATTTGCAATATATCTAAACATACATCTATCATCATACTCCTGTCATCACAGTTTTAATGTTTAATTTTACTGTATTGTTTCTTGAAGATTCTTTCAAGAATTAGAATACATTTTATGGTATTAAGTGAACCTATTTGAAAAAATGAAAAGGCGTATAGTTTCAGACTTGCATTTTTCATTTTAATATTTATATCATACTTCAATCCCTCAAAATGTTTTCCATTCTGTAAAGAAGAAAGCTTTACTACAATTAAATACTACCTGCTTATATGCCTATTTTTGGCATCCAAAGTGCATCATGTATTCATTTTTTTTTCCTAGTACGTTGTTTTTAAATGAACTCTGCATATGTACATATATTTTAAACATAACATCATCACCAAAATGCATTTCTCTTATTGTGCCTTCTTGGTACCCTAAAATATCATGTAAACTGCATGATAGGCTTAGGTTTACCTTAGCACTGCTAATGTGCTTAAGATACAAAAGATCTGACCTGTATCATATGAGGTAATATTTCAGCATCTCATTTTGAAAAATCCCTGTTTGAATTTCTATTGAACAGGCAGTTGTGAACTTATATTTAATTCTTTTATACAGTTTTCTTAAAGAGTGCTAATATATTTAAAATATTTTTTTTCAGATTAAGGAAGCTATAAAAAGCATTTTAGCTGTAAGATTTAGTAAAAATTCTTTTGATATCACATTTTCAGAGTATTTTCAGAGCCATATTTTCATACACTTATTTAAGTTTAGCTTTTCTATTCAAATGGATTAATTAAAATGGCACTACTTCTTGTATATAAATGTAAGTTTCTCTGCTAAGCAACTGAAGTATATTTAGTGTTGTAATTCATCTGCATCATGTTAAGGAACACAATTCCTTTTATAGGAGAGACATAAGAGATATTACCATAGAAAGTGTGTTGTAGCTCCATTTTATCAAGAGAATGAATCAGTTTTGCATTTTTTACATTAGTTTGTTATGCACGCCCAAGTCTGACTTACATAGACCACAGTGCATAAGTATTTTGATATATACCCTTTAAATATTTTAACCCTCTGAGCGTCTTGGAAATGGGTAAATAATGTAAAGTTGTTTTCACTGTAAAATTTTCATGCAGCTTTAAAATTATTTATAAAATAAAATTTTGATAGGAAAATTTGTAATTATTAAAAAGTTAACTCCTAAAATACGCATAAGCTTTAATATCGAGATATATTTTATGATGCGTTCGTGTTATAAATAATTTAAATTATAGATGCATTGCTGTAAAAACTGGAATGAAGTGAACGGGATTTTACGTCTCAGCCGCTTGGAGGGTTAAATAACTCTTGCCAATTTTTTAAATCAGTTTGTTTTTCATATGAAGAAATAAAGAGAATCTATTACTGTATGATTTGATTATTTTCTATGAATATTTCTCTATCAATTTACAACTAAAATAATAAAAGTAGAGATATTCTGTTATACTTGTGCCTGTATGCAATTTTATAGAAAGTTAATTAAGAATTTTATAAATCATTTTTGTCTTTATATTTTGTTGTGTTATTTAGAGTAAAAACAATATGATGCTTTTCCCAAAATTTTGTCAAAATTCAAAATTTTGTGGATTAATGTTTTTAAACTCTTTTTATGCATAATCACTTTGCATTCTATTTGATTTTCAGTTGAATTATTTAATCACAATATTTATGTATTGCATATTTTATGTTGTTCATTGAGATGTAAATGGAAATTTTACTGATCATTGTTTTAAATTCAAATTTTATTTAAGAAAACTATTTACTGTTCAAAAAAAAATATTAAGTTTATTGTTCTAAAACTGAATTTATACTTTATTGTCTGCTTGCTGTGGTATTCATCAATTTAATTTCCATTTAGTTTGACACATTCAGTAATTCTGTGTCATTTTATGTTCTGTGTTTTACATTCAAGAGTGCAAGTAGTATTTGTAAGTTTTTGTTAACTTATTGAAAAGTATTATAAATATGTACAGATATAAAGCTAGATTGAAATAATAAATGTTTCTCCAAAACATTGTTGTTTTTAGATTTATTTCATATTACAAGTAACCTTTCTATAGAAACAAAAACTATTTCAAATTTGTTGTTTTATTTAACATGATGAAGCAAACTGGTACACATTTATATATTATTTTCAAAACTTAAAAATAATTAGTCTAATTTACAGTAATTTAGAATTAAGTTACTTCAAATCTGTGGAAAAGTATTTTAAAATACTGAATTATTTAAAGTTTGTTAAAATTTAAATTTTATGAAAAAGCCAGCAAAACATGTTGGTCTACCTATTTAATTTCTCACTATTCATATATTACGTAGTTATTCATGTTTTGACAGCAAATCATTTAAGCAAGATACAGGCAGGATATTTGGAAAGTCAACTTGGATGCAATTCATTCTAATATTAGAATTAAATATTTTTTATATACTTTAAACTGTTTGTTATGAAAAAATCACTTTAGTCTAATTTTTTGCATTTATTTTAACTTAAATAAGCTTACTATTCATTTCTAGTTTAATATAAAATTAAGAAAATGTGTACTAAATGTGATTTTTTATTTATATTGAGAAGGTAATGACATCACCTCCAGTTGGTGAAATATTATCAAACACACTTGCAAGTTGAAAATTGCAAAAAATGGGCACTCTGTACTTTTAGATGTCCAATGTACGGGTTTTATTGCTTTTTTCTGAATATGCATGCAATTTTAAACCAGCTAACAGAGATACTTTTAAAATAAAAAATTCCTTAACAAGTAGACTTTAAAAGTAATTCAAATTTGTTGCTATATTTTCCTACATGTCTGTGCAAATTTTCAAGTCAATCACATTAATAGTGTAGATTTATAAATGGCAGAAGTAAGGAGGTTTTCTGAATATATTAGAGTTGAAGAAAATCTGACATTTTCAACAGTCCGAGTCAGGCATGATGATTAAAAAAAAAAAAAAAAAAAAAAAAAAAATGCCCAAACCAAAAAATTTACATCCCCCCCTTTAAAAAATGCATAGATATATTTAGATTTCTTTTCTTGAAGCTAGAAAGCAAATTTTCGAAAACAAGGCAAACTCTCTCCTTCAGCTCCCAGAAGTCAAAAAAGAAACATTAAACACTGTCTTTTTTTTGACTTATGGAAAATATTTTCAATACAACTCTCATTACTTTCAATACACCTCTTCTCTGTCTTAGTGTTCTTAATTAGATGAATGTGAAAAGGTTTTTTTACATTCCCAGTTGGGCATGTAGCACAGAATAATGAAAGCTCAGTCACAATTTTTGCATGCCCTGGCAATTTTTCCAACCTTGGAATATATATGAGCATAAGAGGGGTGTAATTTAAGAATGACAGTTTTGATAAATATTCTGTGTACGATATTATAAAATATGATTGATTAGTTTTGTTCAATCATGTTTTATATATGTGTAACTGTTTTAAGCAAGGAGTATTTTTAAAAGTAATATACATTTTCTACATTACTCAAAGGATCTATAAAAGCAAAGTTTTAGTCAAATGTGTAGTTTTATCCCTGATCATTTGAAATTTAATCAGTGCAGAGATACAAGTGACAGAAACCACCAAGCTAACTAAATCTTTTTGCTGATAAGACAAAATTGATTTGCATTAAATTACAAGAGCAGAAGTGTGAGATTATTACTGTATTAAAATTTTACTCTGGGGGTAAGCAAAATCTTGTTTAATGTCTCTAATTGTTTTGTATTTTATGACCTGATTAAAGCTTGAATATGAAATTCTGATATTAAAATTTTGTTTTCTTCAGATCACTTGATAAATATTAAGTAATCCATATCATATTCTGAGGGAAAGATGTGTTCTAGAAGTTTTGCTTTCATTTTGCTTTGTTTCCATTTATTTTTAAAATTGAGAAGCTGGAAAGTAGAAATATATCTTGCTAATAATTATCTAATATTTGGAGAACACCTTTAATGTACATTGTACTTAATTGTTTAGTAACATTTCTGTAAAGTAGGTAAAGATGGATTGAATAAAGTATTTAGAGTCCAGTATGTGCAAAAATCATAGACTTATTACTGAAGTGCTTAATGTTTTAATCAATTTTTATTTTGTATAGGTGAATTTCGGAATAATGTATAGTGTATTACGATTATCCCGTAATATGAAGTATGTCCATGGCATTATGATTCAATTGCATTTCGTCTGTGTTGCAATTTGCTTAAATGCATTGAACTTATTTGCTTGAATGCAGTTTTTACATTCATCAGTTGTAGGATGCTGTAGTCTGAAACTCTGTTTGTCAGATCCCCTTCAACCATGAACTAGCCAAATTTCATCATCAGAAAGTACAGAGAATGCTTTTTAGAACGCACTTTGATCATCAAACCTAAATTGGAATTTTTAAATCTGTTTGTTTAGAGTCACAAATTTTGGACTTAGTGATTTTTTATTTTGAAATCGGACGCAAAATTACTTTTGAACATACAGCTTTTAAAACTATATTACAAACTAAGCGGTTTGCCTACTACTAAGAAAAAAATAATTGAAAAATAATGATTTTTCCCAAATTTTAATGTAATGACACTTAAAAATTCCCCTCCAAATTCCTCATTCTTGAATCTGCAGAAATCAGTTGCATTGCAACTCACTTTTCTTTTGAAGAGTTTCTGTAGCAACATAATATTCAGATGGTTGTGGTGTAAGGGAAAACACATTTATTTGAGATATCAAGGATTTCAATATACCGAAATTCAAGATAGCAAAGTTATACTGTATTATTTTTATTCTCTCCATGGTTGAAAAGGATCTGACTAGTGGACATCAGCTGACAGTTTATTTTCTTGGTAAGCTATGTTTTAACATCCATATATACCCAAGCAACAGCAGGCTATGCAGTTAATAAGAATGCATATATATTAATTTTTTTTAATGATGTGTAGTTTTGTGTATAACAAATTTATGGAACAGCTTGTAGTATGAAGTTATCAATTTTTCTCAGCTATAAAGTGCGAAAGTCAGTTTGAATTCTTTATTTTTATTTCAAAATTTTGCAATTGCTGTGCCAATAATATAATAGATAGATAGAAAAGCCAGTTTTCTACTTAAAATTGCTAAGGCTTTTCTTTATACATATGGTGATAAGTTTTACATTTAATCATTATTCTCTTTAAGGACATTTAAAACATCTTTATAGTTTTACACAAATACAATTTATATGACAATTCTCTTTTTTTACAGACTCTTGCTATACTTATGAACAAGCTACTTTATTTTATGTAATAAACATCTATACCATTTTTGAAATATTTATAGATATAAAATACATAGTGCATACAAATAATAAACTAGGTAGTTACCAGCTATTACAGAAAAGTAAAAGATTAATTCTAACATTTAACTGTAATGGTCCACTTCCCAGACATACAATTTTTTATGTGTTCCTTGAAAAATGCTCTTCATATTGGAGAGCTTGCACAAATGCTATTTCCTTTATAAAGCTTTTAAAGAAATACAATAAGTGATACCAGATTTATTCAATATTTTCTGGTAAATTGCTTTAAAAACAGTTTTATTGATATTCTAATTCATAATTCTTTGTGCAAAATATACATTTCAAAAACTTTATCTATAATGTATCAAATTATGGTAGATTTTTCTAGGAAATAGTATAAATGTTAAACAGCTGCATGAAAATAACATTAATTTTCTATACATGATAAGTTGTGTTTTTAATAAAATATGCTTAAAAAAAGTAAACCAATTCTTTCATTTAACTCAGTAGTAATTCTACATACATTATTGATACATCAAAGCACACTACATATAATGATTTCTGTTAACAGCTCAAATTGTTTTACTACAGTACAACAACATGGCACATATGAAGAACATATCACGGTATTGATGGCGTTTGCCAAGCAGTCATTAACAGCAAGTTTTTAAGGTTACAGTGGTGCAAAGCATGCAATAATATTTAATTTTTTCATAGTTCACAATATCTTCTAAGAATATTTTTATCAGACACATAAGAAGAAGGAAGCATTAAAGTGGTGTATGCAATTATTCCCTGAATTCTATTGCTTTAGCATCATTCCTTGATAAGCCTACTGAGTTCTAATAATAAATACATTTTACTGAAATTTTCTTTTATAAAAATATAGTATAAAATCTAACATTTGATACAGTGAAAACAACCTAATTTTATGAATACAAGAAAATGAATATAAATATGATTGAGGTATCCGAACACATTCATGTATTTTATCTTAAAGCACAGTGCAAACATACTGTAATCCCCTTTAAACTTTTTCTTCTTTTATTATAGATACATAAATTTTAAATTAAAACCCTATATGCAAATTCAAAACTATTGATTAAAAATTTTAAATGATGTAATATTTGATGTTACTTTTTTTTTTTAGACAAAAACAAAGGATTTCTCAGTTTAAATATTGGTCTATTTACTAGACTGTAACTTTTGACCTTTAATTTCACTCTTTTAACTATTTTGAACCTCATTTTGACTTTGAACAATTTATAGCATTTTTACAAACATGTCAAGTAAACATGTTCGGATACATTGGAATAAAATTAAACTAATTTGCTTATTACATAAGGATAAATTTATCATGATTGTTTCAGCACTAAAATCATCACATATTATATAAATACAGTATGTTGCTAATGTTGCATGCATGATGACATTAATTTATTGACATAACATAATCCATTTTTTGCTAAATATGCCCTAGATAAAATGGCAAACAAATTAAATACTATATACAATTTATGTTTAAAAATGTACTTAACTGTCATTCAATCATATTAACCTGTTTAATAATGAAATAAATAAAAAAAATAATAGTGTTCTTTATAAAAATACTTTATTTAATTACTATAAATATCTATTTTAGGGAATCATAGTGTACAATAATTTTTACTTTGATATTCTTAATGTTTATACCAATAAATAGGAATTCAAATTGGTATCTCAAAAATGTGTTTATTGCAAATATAATCTCAGAAAATGCTTCATGTACAAAATACATAATCACCTTAACCCTTGTAACTTAGAAATTTATGCTTTGTATACATATAATTATTTGCTTTAATGGTATTCTGTTGCTCATATTCACTTTTCATGGAATGTATGTGAAAATTCTATATTTTTTTGAATGGTGAATGGAAATGCAAGATGCTTTTGCTGTAATGATATGATAGAAGTACTATTGTGTATGAAGTTCGCAAGACATATTTGCTATGAAAATTCATATATAATTAACAGTTATAGACAATATAAGAACTATGTATGGCTTTCTTTTTCTCTAAATCACTATGTATCAATATAACTGCTATAACTAACAATATGCCGGTATTGAGCTGTGAAGCTAAGTTTTTTCTTCTTTTTTTTTTTTTTTCAAAAGTTGCACTGGAAGATAAGACAAATTGAGAAGTTTAGTAAGTCTGAATGCATTATTTTGTTATAACATAAAATAAAAATGTACTTTAGCATTAAATTTTATATTCTATTGTTACTCTATTTAACAATAAAGCTAAGCTACAATTGACTACTGCATCCAAAGCCACAAATGAAATATACAAAAGAGATGGTATCTGTAATGCGCAATGGACTAAGCATAGTCCCTGGTTCTGCCATTAAGTAACCTATGTTTTTTCAATTGTTTGTCTGCTTATCTGTACAAAATTTCACTCACCGATTGAGTAGTTTAGAAGCAAATGTTGAACATATATTTCAACATTCCTATCAAAATTATTTTGTTGCCAACTCAACACTGTAAACCTTATGAATGCATGAATATTCAAGAATATACTGGATTACTGGCTGTTTTATAAATTTTGTTTTATTTATTTCAACTGCTGTAGAACCCCGATTATCCAAAGTGGTTGGGACTTCAGATAACTGAAATCTCAGATAGTACAGGCAATCATTAATCAATATTTTGTTATACTGTATAATGTATGTTTCAAAATTCATATTTTAACAGATGATATACTATATTTGTAACTACATATTTTAAAATATAATCAAATTTGTTTAAATAATTGAATTAGGAACTCAATAATCATGACTTGTTAATAATCTAGCATGTTTTAACTAATACTAGTTTGAACTGGTTTGAGTTTGTACCTAAGTTATCCTGCATTTTTTTTAATAACGGGTTGGCACTTGCTGATTAGGCATTTGTCTCTACAACAGCCCAAAGGTATTGGCTATTTTATTATATGGGCGGCCAGGAGTACCCCTATGAAGGGATGGACGAGTTAACACCCAAGCCCAAGCTGGGAATCGAACCTGGACCCAAGGTGTGATATAACAGTTCTTTTGCCACTACATCACCTGGGCGGTATTCCATAAATATGGAGGTGGTACCTCCATTAAATCAGACAGCTCGCTTGAGTTTAGTACCTCAGTTAACACAGAATATAGGATAATCCAGGCTCTACTGTATGTCACATTAGCTAAACAAAACTGGGATAAGATTGATAATGTTGCAGATAAGTATACTTTGAACTCCAGAGAACAATCATGTTCAATGCAGTCAAGTTATAAATATTAAGCTTAGTTATAGTTAAAAATTCAGCATTTAAGATTTTTAACAATAGCTTTGATTCGCTTTATGAATCATCGAACAAATGTCATTCCTTTTTAATGTGTATTTTAATGACAAGCATAATATCTCATGCATATATCGTGTTACTAAAAATATCCAGTTTCATCATAGTAGCTAGCTTTAAGTTTTTAAGACGGAAGTAACATGGATGAAAGGTCAATTTCAACTCTGAAAATTATTGCAAATATTTCTTAAAAAATAATTTTTCATTATAAAATTCAATAATAGGTTCTTTGAAACAGTACAAAATTTCTGTTCTTTTTTTAATAGCATGTGATATTTGGACTTTAAAAGTTTTTATAAATGTCTTTCTTATTTAAAATAATGTACAAAATTTTTAGGATATATTTTTTTTATATAAATAGTGACATTGCCTGATTATATTCTGTAAGCAACAAAGCTCATTTTAGTAGTCTCTTAACATTTTATAGTACAAAATAATTGAAACTTTTTTTATGCATGTTAAATACATACCCCTCAAGTTTGGCCATTTAAAAATAATTTAACTCGTACTCTCATCAGATTCCTTACAACCTCAAGCATACACCTTTGAAATTCGTTACACATATATAAACACTCATAAATTTTTTAAAAATCACAACATACAAGGATTACGTATAGTATTCATGCACATGATATAATAAAGCCAGACGTAGATCAACAGCTCTCTCCACCTGTAAAAGGAAAAGTGTATTGTTTCTAGCCATTCATCCATATTTTTTGTGGAATGCAAATAAAAAAAAAATATTAATTACTTAGTACACTATATGCTTGTTACATGTAAATATTTTAAATATAAAGCAGCATAATATTTTGCTAATCAGCAAAGTAATTTAAAATTTTCTAATAATTAACCAACACCAGACTCTAGTTAATGAAAATTATTTTAAAATACATTTTTCACAAATGAAAGTACTTTTTGTGTGAGCAACTTTAGAATTACGTCTCTGCTGCTTTGAATTTTTTTCAATAATTTGATTCAATCCTTCAAGTTTTACACTTATACCATATTTAAGAGATGGATTTATTTTTTTCTGCTTCAGTAACAGCCACTTTGTCTCTAAATTACGTTATCATAAACACTGCTAAAATGCACAGTTATTAACAATTTTTAAGACTGAAAACATATGTTATAAACAGTGGCGGATTAATGCAAGTTTGTCGGGGGGGGGGCGGTTACTTTGTCGATGGGGCTGGTTAATTAGAAGATTGACGTATACATCCATTTTATGGAAGTAAAATAGAATCTTTTACATTAATTTCTTTATTCTCCCCCTTTAATCCGCCCTTGGTTATAAATACACTATGGAATGAATGATTTAAAAATAACCATAACACCATGAAGAAAAATTTGTTTTGTGGACAAGAACAGTTATACATTCCTTTAAGATTATATTTTAGAACAGCGGTTCGAAACCGTTTAACAGTGTTCTCTTCTCAACAAAGGATAACTTACGATGCCCCCCCAGTCATATTCCTCAGCATACATACAGTTTTTTTATTCAACATTTAGTCGCCTTTCAAACAAAATAATGTTTTCGATAAACTTTGAATAAAAATTTTACGCAAAACTGCGGCCAGGAAAAAATTTCGGGGTGGGGGTTCAGGCTTTATGTTACAATGTAGTAGTTTTTTTAATACTCTTCTACAAGTAGTAATGCATGTTTCTTAAAGTTTCGGAGGGGGGTTGAAACCCTCAAACCCCCCTTGGCTACGGCTTTGATTTTAAGCGAAAACAGATATGCTTTTTAAAACATGCATTATCACTTTCTCGTTGCCTGTTTTTTCGTGACTCCCCTGAAAACGCTTGCCCCCACCCCCACCGGTTGGGAACAGCGTCGGATCTAGGATTGGGTAAAGGGGGGGGGGGCTAACTTACTAGGTATTGAATAATTTGGGTACAGTTTTCCAAACTTGACGACATTTAGCACGATTTTTTTACATGTCGCCTATTTATTTTATTTTTCTGCCCGCCATAGTAGTACATAATTGATTTTCGTGAAAGGCATGGGCGCCGGCAGCATAGGGCAAGGGGGGCAATGCCCCCCTGGATTTTTGTATGCAGTGTTTTTCCTTGTTTTTTGCTCTTTCCTACATGGTAACCATACGTTGAAGTAGTCTTTGACCCCCCTTGAGTAGTCTTTGCCCCCCCCCCTGGGAAATATTTTGCCGGCGCCCATGGTGAAAGGTGTGCGAATTTCTGATAAAATAAAATACTCGAACCTGATAGGACTTGCACTTCATAGGAAAAACAATGTCTGAAAAAATTAATTTAAATCGTACTTCTTTTTTCCATAATATCATTGTATTCCTTCAAATTATACATCTCTTAACAAACTGCGTAATAGTGATGCATGTATATTTTGTGAGTGCTGTTCCTTTTGAAATAGCTTGTTCTGGGGCTGTGCATTTATGATTTCTACCTGATGATTTGCGCTTTCACTTTCACTAGACAAATTATCATTTTTCAGAATTTTCATGAAATAATCACCTATATTACGACACAATGACCGCTTTCTTGGGGCCATAATATCTGCATTTAAATTAAATTCTACACACGAGCGGAGCTAGACAGAGAACAAATTAATCACACTAGCGCTTCACCCGAAAAGAACGACCAAGTGCCGATAGCAATTTCAATGGGTTAAGCTTTTGAAGCCTGCTTAGAAAGGACTGCAGTACTTCCAAGTAATTCTTCCACGATTCCTAAACGTTCAAAACGGGTGTACTTTTGTATGAACAGGAAATGTCCGGAAACCAGATAAGGAAAATTAGGCATAGTGATAGTATCCCCGCGGTATGTACATCAATCACATCATAAGGTATCCCATGTCAGGTACACATCAGTACAGAATCCGAGACGCGCAGCGCAGAAGGCGCGCGCAAAGACTTTATGTTTAACAGTGAATTATATGTGCTAGTTCTCTGCCAGTGGTCGAAATTCGACCATAAAGCATTCAATTTTTTAATTTGAGCGTGAATAAAGTTCTTTCAGATTATGTCTCAAGATTCCATATACAGTGGAAACTACTAAAGTGACCACCATGGCTAACGAGACCATCTGTCTATAGTGACCACTTTTGTACAATTTCACTTTACAACTACCTCACTTTTCTGTGAAGACAGTGTTTTTATAAAAACTATCATAATTTTGCTAAATGCAAAGGCAGCTCCAGCGACTGATTATAGTGGTCATCTCCTGGTACCGATCCAGACAGCACATCAAACTTGCAGCAAGCTTGATTTATCAAGTCAATAAACTTGAATTAAGCTTGAAAATTTCAAGCGTGTAAGCTTAATGCAAGCTTGAATCAAGTGTTCTAGCTTACACTTGCCCAGCTTGCATTAAGCTTGACATAGGAAGCTTAATTTCACGCTTAAAATTTTTTTCCTAAATACACAGGGCGCCGGTCGGTTACTCGCCCCACATATTTTATTTTGCCATGCATTTTCCCCTCTACGCTGCAATTTCAATTTAATTTTATCTGTTTCCATCAAGTGTCCGCGGCTAGAATAGAACCCGGGACCTTTGGGTTGGGAGGCGAGCGTCATAACCACTCAGCCAACCTGAGTTGAGCTGATATGACTAAAGTTTGAAGTGACTGTTCAAGCCGTTTTCTGGCGAGATCTATTTTCCGATATGTTGATCTGTTTCTTTTATTTTTCCATTGCATGCATCAAAATTAAAATAATGTTATGTGTGATTTAGAGACTCTACTAATAGGGAAATAAACATAATATAAACTTAACAGCAGCATATGTTTTGAAACTTTCAATATCGCAACACTCATGTTGTGTCGAATGAGACAAACGACTGATTTTGAAATCAATTTCGTAGTATAATTGTATTTTATTTTGAAGAATTTCCATATTTGTAAATATAGAATCTTTTTTTTTTTTTTAATTCTATGGTCAAGTACATTTATGACTGATGATAAATTATTTTGTGGCGGCCAGAGCCTGATCATAAGTGGTCGGGGCCCCGGGGCAAGAGGTTCTTTTGGGAGCCCTATACTACTATCACAAGCATTTTCCCGACATAAAAATAAAACATTTTTAAAGAATACTAAAATTGAATTAAAAATTACTTATTTATTTATACTTATTTAGAACAAGACTATGTATTTAAAAGTGATTTTAATATTTTTTTTAGTCCGTTTATATTATTAACGCATGGGTGCGCAAATTCCAGGAAAGGCAATTACGAGGTATGGGAGCAAAGTTTCTCACTCCAAAAAATTTTCTTGATACAACAAAAAGTTCGAAATTTTCTTTCCTTCATCACGAAATAAAAAATGTTAACTAATGGATATTTTGTGATAAGCATATATATATATATGGCCATACCATACGTTTTCAAAAACTCCTAACTTCTTGTTTATTGATCTATGAGTGTTAACTAACTAAATTGTGTTAATTATATTAAAATTTATTTTAAGGCTAATTAATTAGTTAATGGAATTACTAATGTTAATTAGATGTAAATAAAACAAACTCCCCTCGTGTTACACTTCAGAGGGGCTTATCCCATTCATTCCTTCCCCTTGCGTGTTCTAATGTCCAGGTTTTGTGCTATAATAAAATAAAACAACTTTTACGAACTTTTCTTTATTTAATGTCCAGCGACAGATGGCGCCATCAACGCAAACTTCCTGTTCAAGCTGTAATCAAGTTGTATTCAAGGTTGACAGTTCAAATTGACTTCTCAAGCTTGCTGGAGGCTTAAAATGAATTGAACTGTCAAGCTTGTATTAATACGTCAAATTCAAAGAAATGTCAAGCTTGTATTAATACGTCAAATTCAAAGAAATGTCAAGCTTGATTTAAGCTTATGTGCTGTCTGGGGACTTGGATTTCACACATTCAGTTTGCGTTTAGAACAATTTAAGCTAATCTGAAAAGTCTAGTGCCCCCTCCGAAAGTTCAGCCTGGAGCCGTTCTCAGCTAAAGGCTCTTTAGTCTTTATGTTCGGAGTTATAAAATCTTAAACCGTTGAATGATTCAACTCTACTTGCTGAGGCGTAACACAGACCATATATAAAAACTTGTTGCTTCAATAAATATGCACTTTTTTCGAATTTGGAAACTGAGTTTTTTTGTAAGGATATGGTAAAAATAGTACCAGAATATTTTATAAGTGGAGTTAAAATACTTTTCCTGGCTGAGGTTCCAGTTCAAACTCCGCAATAGCATTACGATAGATAAACTGGATGCGCATTCTTGTTCCATTGACTAATGCTTCCTTCTTATTTAAGTTTCAGATTAGTATAATGATGCAATTAACTTTCAATACTAACAAACGTGGTGGCAAACTATAGTATTTTCGGTTAGCCAGGCGCAAATACCGCCTTTTTTTTTTTTTTTTCCCTTTGGGGAAACGTTTAAAGACTACTTCTGAAACACTGTCGTTCCCCAAAATAAAGCCGGAAATTTTAATCCGTATACAAAATAGCATTTATATACAGAATTCAATAGATACAAAAATATCAATATACTAAAAAGAAACTTGTATGCTTACTGGTTACATAATGTGGAATTGGGGAAAACGCGGGGAATTAAAATAAAATAAGAAATTAAATTAACCTTTCAAAATATGGAAAGGGATAAACAACTATATACTGGAAATCGCTTTAGTTTTGTAAGCATTTGGCGCAGATTACAATATTCCGCAATTTTTCCCTTGTTCCCCGCAAAAAAAAAAAAAAAAAAAAAAAAAAAAAAGCACTCGTAGTGAAAGAATTAAAAATACTCTACTGGATAATTATTGATTTCATTGCCATCATAGCAAATTATTTTATCGTAGCCATGGTGATATGTTCTCTATTCATCAGATATTCAATTATTTCAGCATTAATAAAAGTTCAATCATCATTTTTAGGTTCTATTATAACTGACTTCAATATGTTATCTGAGAGTATGTTTTCGCAAATATTTCCATTTTCTTTCCCTATCAATTGCTGAGGTATTTCTTCACTAATATTTTTGGAGACAATCTGCTTTAGCATACTGCGTGGCAGGAGATTGTAAAGAAATTGTTGAATTGGCGCGTTTCAGTGGAGCGTCTTTTGGATTGCAACCTGCCCTGTTCGGTTCGTTTTTCCACAACTTTGACACATGAAATTTACAACATTTTGCGCACCTATCAATCGTCTAAAAAAGTCGCCAAGCACAGGGCTAAAGTACATTTTAGTCATTGGAGTTTCACCAAACTGAGGAATAATTTCATTTGTTGTAATACTATAATCCTATAGTACTGCTGAAACTGCTATATTACTGCTGAAAAAATGTTGTTATTATAATAGTGTTATAAAAATAGTGTTGTTATTTCAAAATTGACCCAACAATGGAACCATCGCCCGACTTGGCGCAAGATACCGCGTGCCAAATCACTTCTCTAATTTTTTTACGATACACTAGCATATTACACAAAAATTTTAACATTCGCACAACCACCTCCATGCGAACTTTAACTGCCGAATTTCTCGCTCATCCGTTCGTACTGCAAAAGGGTCGCAAAGGTTTTCCTTAGCGTACTTATATATACATAGATTGTTAGCTCCCCTTTTTACACTTTGCAGGGGGTGAATGGACATCATCGATGTCCATTCACACACTGTTCTTTGCGCTTGCCATTAACCTACTTGCCATTACCCGTTCTAACAATGAGCTATTCATATTCTTCTCTATTCACATATATATGGAAAAGGCGAGAACAACTTAGCTACTGATCATCCTTAAAAGAAACCGAAATATTTCAAGGGGGGACGAAATTTCGGGCGATTCCTTGGGGCTCTGAGTTTTTGAAAATACCTGTAGCCTGGGAACGAAAGGGTTAAAAGTCATTGATTGAGGTCAAGTCTAAAAATCGTAGTAAATCAAAAAAGTAAATTAAATTTCAAAACAACCGATTTTTAGACCAGTTTTTAACTAAGCATCAAAACTCTGTTCTATCTAGTGTAAATTCAGTTTCAATGGGGGAGGGGTCCTTTAGCCCCTATAGCCCCCCCCCTCCCGTTGATCCGCTTCTGGTTGGGAACCACTGTTTTAGAACTTCTTTCTTAGTTTGTTCGTGAAATTTTATATTTGATAGAATATATTTACTGTTCAGTTTTCCGCAGCATCTGTTGGATCCTTCAAGGAATGCCATTGGGCGATAGGCCTTCTAGGCGAGGCAAGCATGTCTGTCCAATGTCGAAGTTCCGTTCCGGATGCATTAGCTCCCATCACGACTTTTCCTATTGGTTCAGAAGTGCCAATTCGATCGTAATCTACGACGGTTATAACCAGCTGGACTCTCTGAAAGAATAGTACATCTAATTAATCGTCAGTTGGATCACTAATTATTTGCTGTAATTTATTTATTTTGTAAAACTTTTAAATAACTGCCTTAATGCAGTTAAAAAAAATCTCCCTTTTTAAAAAATATTCACGAAATAAGTTACAACAAAGATACGCAGTATATGAAATCGCACGGCGAAGACGTTATTTCACTTTATGAATTAGAACTTGGTCACCCAAGCGAAATTATATTTGTTACTTGCGCTGGGCAATCACTCAGCACTAATTCGTACTAAAATTTTTGTACCAAAAAAGAATATCAGCAATTAATAAACAATTTCTAGCCAAACAACTAACTGCACTAAATTACTCTGTGAGTATGTTCATTCGTTATTAAAGAAAAATATGATTTACTTTTCTATTCGTGAACAGTGTTACAAACTGTAGATACACAGTCTGGACAGCACAAGTGTGCCTTTTCCTCCGTATTTCCTTTACTTCCGCATGGTTTACAGAAAGACTGGGTGAAACTCATTGTATCTTAGTCTACTAAAATCTTGTTGGAAAATTATTTTTTTACGTACCAAAAATGATAAATTTATATTTTCAGTATTAGCTATTCTTAATATGTCTTTTCAAAAGCATTTTATAGACTTGTTTGCTCTGCCTAGGATATATCTTTTACTTCAGAGTTTTTAAATCATTGCAACGCAAAATGATTTTCTGTAAATTATTGATTTATCGTTAAAATTTCAATCTGCAGTTGTTATGCGTAAACTGCGAAAATTTAAGGATGTATTAATAATAATATGAGTTGTAGAAGCAGGTACTTAGCCAGGAAAACATTTTGGGAGGACCCAAAAGGTGAATAAGGCAGAATTTCCCACAAAAAAAATCTATTGGAATCCAATTGACAAAAATTCAAATTTCGTGAGAGAACTAGGCCCCATGACCACCCCTGGCTACGTCCCTTTCTATAGAAGAGAAACAGCCATTTTAATATGCCGTAAGGTTTTCCAGGCTTCTAGAGGTTAGTGTCAAAGCTTGGGAACAACGATCTTTAGCGCTCGTGAGATGAACAGAATGCTGCCAGATACCGTCCGATAGATCTGTTCAATATAGCTTTTAGCAAGATCCAAATTTATGTTCTAATAATCAGAAGAAAAAACAAACTTTATAGGGATAATGTTCAAAATCGCGTTGATCTGCTTTATCTTTCAAAGAATGCCACCGGGGAATTAGTCCTGGTTTTTCTTTAAATACAAGGTCGTAATTAAAGGAAATACGATACGTTTAAATACATACTACGACGGTCGACGATTTGACCGTCGTAGTTACACTCTAACGGCCGTATTGTCCAAGTACTTGACACCCGCGTTAACCCCTTTAGACATTAAATAGACATCAAAAAATACATCCATTCGACGTCTGACCCTCATTTTGGTGGGCTAACACGCGAGTCAAGTACTTGGTGAATACGGCTGTACATGCATTAGCTCCTGTCACCACTTATCCTACTGGTTCGGAAGACGTTCAAATTTGGTCATAATCTATGACGGTAAAAAATTAACTCACTGTTTCCAGATTTTAAGCTGTTAATTGGTTTGTGGTCGGTCACGTTCCCGCACTAGCCGATTTCTTTTACAATATTACACTTTCTTTTAGAATGACAAACTGAACTGTTGATAATACAGACAATAAAGATACAGTCCGGATTGAAGTGATTATAGACGCAACTAATTGTGAGTTTTGCTGTTAAACTTTCTTCAAGAAACAATCTGAAGGCTTTTAAATAGTCATCAGGGACAAACTCTTGAAATACACATTTTTTAATGGGTGGTGAAAGTTTTTTGAGAAAGCTTCTCCGATTTTTCAGTTGGATGCTAAGTGAAAGGTGATGGATGTATTCCAATCAATTGTGTGATATTGTAAGTGCTTCTGAAATTATTATAAAATTCGCATGGAAATAATACTACCATACTTCCAAGAAACTTATCGAGTATTGATTTTAAATGGCTTTCAACTTCTTAGTTTAATATAAGTAAGTTTTTAAAAGTTCTTTTTGGAGGGTAAGGACGGACACTTGCCCACTAGACATTCGCTACTATAGACGCCCGAATGTTGCCCATTTTATTATGGGGAGCACTCAGTAGGCGACCAAAGTTACCCCCAAAGAAGGGACGAATGGTTAACATCCAAGTTGGGAATCGAACATGTACCCAAGGTGTGATAGAACGGTTTGTTAGCCACTACACCACGTGGGCAGCAGTTTTATAAAAGGATTTGAATAAAAATCAAAAACATTCTTAAGATGTTTCTTTGTTGAAGACGCAATGCGAAATATGACAGTTGGCCAGATGCTGTGAAAGCCGATTTCTCTACATGAATTCAAGCGAATTTCTGTTTATAAGAGAAATCGGCTCGAATTCACGTTGCATCCGAAATATACCGCTGCAGCATTAGACAGCTAACTGAATAGAATTAGGTGAATCCAAACTTCTGTATTCACAGTTACTGTCATCTTTCAGTTTAATACATGCACGATGACCGCAACCACTGTGGAAGAAAGAGTCCGGGAATGTTCCTTATGAGAACCTTTTTAAATATTAATAAGTCTCAATCTGTTGATTTTGTAAACAAGTACAAAAGTTTAACTGTATATACAAAGCTGTAGCAGCATGCAAATTATCTAAAATATATATAAAGCTGAAACAATGACGTACTTGAATTTGTTCGAATGGGACTTCAAAAGTAAACGATTCGTTATAGTATGGATTTAAAGTGCATTTTTTAATGCTCGTTTTCTTCTTCTTTAATCGTTTACCGTTCATCATGAGTGCAATCTTCACATACGGATCTGTAAGAAATAAATATACTACATATTAACATTTTAAATGCTATTTAGAAAGCTATTTCTGGCCTCAAATCAAGTACTAAATATGATATAAGTATTTATTAAATGTGTGTTCTTTGTGTGAACGCATTTATATCTAAGACATTTCCCTTAGCTTGGCTTTTATTTTTTATATAAATAAAAAAATACTGAAACTGAATATGCTAATTAAATACTTCAAGATATTTTCCCTATGAAATTACGTTATTAACATTATGTTGCTTTGAATTGTTATTTTGAGGTACTTCAAATTTCACTAGGAAAAAGGAAAACTACATTTTTATTTTACACTTAAACAATGAAATAACGATATACATACATCTGTATATATATATATATATATATATATATATATATGTATATTGCTATTTATATAAACTGTTTCTAAAAATTACAACATTATGAAGGACTCGTCCAAATTGAATGAAATTTAAAACCTAATGTACAAACAAGCATTGTTGCTACAAATAAACGGCTAAAATTACAAAGGAGGAAATCAAAAAGTTACTTGTCGGTATTCATTACATGGCGAAACCACCACGAGCAGGCGCTGCAATTAGTATTGTTATTCGACTTGATATAGTAACAAAGACATTTGAAATCAAAGTTCATCTGTAGTAGCCGTAAGACAAGAATCATGAACGAGACGTCGATCAACGAAATCCTACACATGTTCAATCGGTGACATATCCCGCGAATGGGTAAGCCAAGTTAAAGCTGTTGTGTCTTGAACATTCCTAGCAATATATGGGCAGGCATTATCCTGTTGAAATATAGGTTGAAGTTCTCAATCTCTGACTCACTCTGTTTTTGTGGTAGAGCAACGAAATTTCGTATTTGTAGTAAATGACGCACATGAAATCGATTAAGGACACTTCTCAAACAGTAAAAAGAGGCAATTTTTGCTAAATATTTAACATAATGCATTTTATTTAAAAATAGAGATATAAATGTTATTTATTGCCCACTGTATATGCACAGATTATAGTTCATATATAAATTTAAAAAAATAATTTGATTCAAAAATTAGTTTTTAAGAACTAATTAACTTTTTACATATTTCTAGGAAATTTTTGAACAGCATGTCTGTTTGCTACACTTTTCTAAAACACTATTGAGTTTATCACCTTAAAATTTGGCATGGTATCAGAAAACAAACTATCTGAAAATAATAAGAAGCGATTTTAATTTTGGTTAAAAATAAATTAATTCAAAAATATTTTACTAAAAAACTTTAAAAATCTTAAAATTTAAAGAAAAAAATCCTTATTTTCAAATTTCTTCACTCAGATCTCTAATGTTAGGTATTTTTAAAGAAACTAGTTAGTTAAACAATTTTGGAAAGTTTCGACTGTATACCTGAAACAGATTTTAAGAAAAGCTTACCTCCGACCCTCGGGCCGGATGTGGCCGGTGGGACATATAAGAATCCCTTATAAAACCCATATGAACTATTCAAACTTATATAAATCCTAATTATACGGCCCGTGACTTCGCTAACATCAACATCCTGAAGTTTGGCGCGCAACTTTTCAAAGGCTGCCCATACTTGGTTTACATTTTTAAAAGCCATATTTTGAGTGTTTATATATTCTGAACCGACACAAATTAATATATGTATGGAATCGTTTCAGTCTGCTCTATGTTTTAGTCCGGTAATTGAAAATTGGAGTCTTTTTATGTAACTGTCCTCGAGCAAGTTGTTACTTTAAGGTAAAACACACATTGGATCTATCTGCCAAAGGGGGAGTAAGAATAGAGAGGGTTCCTCTATTTGTATGATCTGTATTAATTACAACTGTTTTATTGTTATTATCTTTACCAGTGTTAGCAGGTGCTATTACAATGCTATTAACGGATCGAAATTTTAATACTTATACCTTGAGGGGGGACGGGACTTTTTAAAGGGTTCCAACGCGTATTCACATTGAATCTGGAGAAAGCTGACGAAAACGATAGGCCGTTAGATGGACAGCCGCGCGGTGGGCCAGAACGCTGAACCTTCACACTTAATTAAAAAAAAGACGAATCTGGCTCATATACTAACGTGAGATTGCAAATGTTTCATTACTGTTACGTTTTACCTATTAACTTTTTGCCTGTTAAGTTTTGCACGGGTTTGATAAGTAGTGGGTTTGCTCTTCGAAAATAGTCTTATTCTAAATTGATTAAGATTTTTAAATTTCAATAAGAAAAAAAAATTCGCATCTTCGCGGTAAAAAAATTCCTTGAGGCCTTTTACCTGCTGCACTGCATAGGTTATTGTAAGATTCCCAGATCCGCACAAAAGGGCAAACTTGGTGTCGCCTTTCCAGACAGTTGATTACAAAGGAACCGCCCCCCTTCAAAGAATTGCCGAAATTGATCGCGTCTACGTGAGTGGGACCTGAAGGTGCCTTCTAGCGCAGACGTACAGGCGCCATGTACGGACCAATTGGGAATCCTTGAATCCACCCCCGTCTTTAGATATATCCAATAAGAATCTATGAAAAGATGAGGGGGGGGGGGAGAAGAACCGGAAGAGAGCCCCGGAGTTGGGGAGTTCCGAGCGAAGAGCTGGAGAGGAGAGGTCTAGAGAGAGGGCCTCCGCCGACAATTTTTGAAGTCCGATCGAAGGACTGTGGTGCGCTGTCCTGTAAACTGTTTTTTGCAAGTCCGGTTGTGGACAGAAGGGCTCTGCCCGTGTGAAAGGACTAGTCTTCTATTGGAAGCCCTATGGACTCTTATTTACTTGTATATAGCATCATATTTAATCAAGTTTGTTTGAAAGTTTTAAATAAATAAATTATTATCCTGTAAACGGAACTTAGCTGTAATTCTCGATGCTATCATTCCACACCCAAGACGTTATAATATGCCCTGCTGTTACTGGGTATATTTTTACACCACTGCGTTAAGCTCAGTGGCGTAGCCAGGATATTCGTCGGGGGGGGGGAGGTCCAAGATTTTCCCTTCGACATATATATATATCAATTTAAAAAATAGGGAAAAGCTCTCTTTTCCCGTGTCTGTCTCTCTCAATCAGAGGAGGGGGGGCGGTCCGAACCCACTCCCCATTGGCTACGCCACTGACTAAGCTCATACTGGTCTTCAGACGAAAGCTCTTGAAAAAAAGCATTAGTTAATTAATCAAGCGGTTGATGAGCATCAATGGCAAACGCTTTAGAAAATTACTTAACCCTTAACTGGAAACGTGAAAAAGTGAACATGAGCAAAACTCTAAATAATTTAGTAAATAGTGAGCGTCAAAATAATTTCTTTAATTGTAATGCATTAACATGACGAACTTTTCATTTTTTACAGCAAAAATTAGGCTTTGTAAATGTCGAGGGTAATGCAGTAGACTTCGAAAATGTAAAGGGTACTTATGTAGCCGCTGCAGTCTCAGGGAGAGCTTATTTCCAGCTAAGGGTTAATTTTTTTCAAAATAAATGAACATGCCTATTGTTTATTAAAATTATTAATGAAAACATTCATGATAAATTTTTGAAAATGTTACTGACAACTGAAAACCACAGATTAACAAGCAAAAGTTATTTGTGTAGAACATAGAATTCTGAGGCTTTTTTCTGATTCCAGGTAGTACTCCAGGAGTCAAGTGGGATCAAAGCTTCAAACTCAAGCTTTTGAAAGATACCTCGAACGTGTGCATATTTCTCACGTATTAGTAATTTTATCCACAAATTGTTTGATACAGAAAGTGACACACATAGGCGACGTTTTAATGCATTCCTCACAAGAACGGATATATGTTCCTTATTTATTTTATAAGGTTCATGAATGCGCGTTCCCATGTTTTTGCACCGCCATTTTTTTTTTCAAATTTGCTTTATAAGTAAATCTATAGAATCAACCCCCCCCCCTTCCCCCATATTACCTGAAAGTCCACCGACGTCCATTTTCTTTAGATTTTTAGCTTCCAGTATAACAACCGTAAGTTTACCAGCTGTTGGAACGTAACGCAGGGAAAAGCAAATATCTCCAAGTTTGTTGTCCTAGTAAAAAACAAATAAAATATGAATAAATAAAAGTAAAAACTTCTTGCACCTTTTGTAAAGGTAGAATAAAAAACCGATCCTTAAAGGCTTAATTTGAAATATAGGAGTAGTACATGAGTATATTGTGCACAGTGACTAATGAAAAATGAAAAGTACCTGTCCCTGCTCTCCTTCGACACTAATGAGATCCTTCCACTCTTCAATAGTCTGCGCCAAATCCAGAGTATTCAGAGGAAGTTTGACTTCGCCTATTTGATCATGTTTTGAAAATCGGTCGAAGTCAAAAACGGCGAACACCAGTGTTTTGGAAGCAATTTCTGAGTAAGGGATCTAGAGAAAAAAAAAAAAAAGCACCGGAGAGCATCAGAAAAAGATCTAATTGGCAGCATAAGTCTGTAATTTGTTACTGCTCAAAAATATGCGAAATGCGATTTTTGTTGCATGATCGAGAATGTCGCAAATATTTTCATTCGCTTCAAAACCCTTCATTCCAACCAATGGAGAGAGAGCTCAAAAAGATTATTTGCCGATGCTCATTGATTTCCATATTTTTTTTAAACTCGTCAATTATTGCAAAAAAATTGTTTAGATGTAGTTTAAAATGCGTAAAATTGTTTCCAAAGGCATCGATCTAGTTAGTTGAGATTATATAAAGCATGGGTGGCCAAAGAGTGGCTTTTATGCAAATAAAATGGTAAAATAAAATCACTGAATACTCATTAACTCGTTTAATTTCTTGTGAATTAAAAAACATAACAATGTTACTCAAAATCCTCTAAAAAATTTTATTCTCTCAAACAAATTTGTAAAAAAATATCTTTAACAGTTAGATTTCCTTGTGGATACCTTATGATTGTTATCTATCTTAGCAGTTAGTTACGAAAGTTTGTTTAACAGAGTTGACTTAACAGAGTAGTTCACACAAGCTCAATTAAATGCTGATCAATTAAAATAGACTGAGGTCTGATGCTTATTTTTTAATAAACTTAGTTGTTGAATCAGGCATGTAGTCAGAAAAAAATGTTGGGGAGGGCTCCAAAGAGTGTATACGGTAAAAATTTGTCACAAAAGGGCTTGATTATTGACATCTAATTAACTAAAATCCAAATTTTGGGATGCGCCAGCGTCCCTCCCCCCACCCTCCCACCCCCTCCGCTCTACGTTCCTGTATTGAATACAAAGACTCGCAGCAATGTGAAGTATCGAAAACTGCGATTAGTCACCAATGCACCCTCTGCGAATTTAGGATATTTTATTCTGGAACATTTTCCCAAAACTCATTTAAACAGCTATTTTACTTTACTTTTTAAAATCGTTTTATAACAATTTTTAAATAACATTGGACTTTGACATTGTGTTAAAAAATAATTTAATATCAATATTATTTTTGTGAGACTATACGTTTTCATGCTATTTTTTATATAAAAAGAAGTAAGGTAGAAACATATTTTTCTCCCACAATCATGGTTCAATTTTCTTTTAAGAAAAAATTCAGTTCCTGCGGTTCATCTGAAATTCATCAACTGTGACTCTTAGATCTAGTAAGTTTGCTTTACTTCTGATATAAAGGAATAAAATACCAGGAAAAGTGTATAAAACATTTAAACAAGACATATAATATTACTATATCGAATTATACAATTAAATTTAATAATAATTCAGAAAAATAAATAGAAAAATCTATGAAAGCACATTTCAGATTAGAGGGCGATATTCGCAGACTTACGGACACAAGTTCCTATGCAAATCTTATTTGTCATGGTATGACAGAACAGCATGTTAAGTTTGGTAACAACCTTTTGCGACACTCTGTATATATAGTTAACTATAGCACTCTAATTGAATTAATTTACTCCAAATACCCATATAGTGTATTATAATGTAAATTGAAATACATCAGACCTATCGTTGACATGGCATTGCGTAAAATGCTAGAAAGTGTGGGAATGAGAATATACCAAGTTCTGTGGCAACTCCTCAGGGATCCCCCCCCCGCAGAAAATTTTAAATTAAATTTAGAAATAAATGTAGGATTTCAGTAATGTGGCTTAGTAAAAGAGTTAATATCTCCAAAATGGATAAGTATAGATCTCATTATACATCTTTCTATTGGGGGTGGGGACATGGTTGTGTAAGTTATGAGGCAGCAAAGAAGTATCATAAATTCAACAAATTAAAGTATCTATTTTTATATAGCGCACAGAATTGGTATATCTTTCACCTGCACAAATCTAAAACTCCATGTTCTTTTACATGTGCAATTCTTTTCTGTAGGTAACCTTATTAAAGAGTAAATACAAATAAACCTCGAAGAAAAATCGTTACATCTTTCTTTACTAAAAAATTATCGTTAATTAAGTTAATTCACTATTAAGATCCCAAAATTTCAATTTGCATTGAATTTAAGTGTCCCAAATTCTTTCTTTCTATTTTATTATTATTATTATTATTATTGTTATTTTAAGTTCAGTTTTGCGGCAACATACCGGAGCAGATTTTTGTGTCATGTTATTCTTCAAAATATTAAAATAAGAGTGCTAAAATCTCTCGCTCTTACACACGTGATACTCTTTCGGAGATAAAACGTTTTTCTTGAAGTACTATTAGCAGTCTATGGTTGAGAAAAGAGGAAATAAATTAATAGCTTATTACCTTGAAATTGAACGTTTCATTGAAAACTGGATTCAATGTTTTGCGGTGCACTTTAGTTTCGTATTTTTTCTTCTTGTCAGGCAGAAGGTAAACTTTGACATAAGGGTCTGATGTTCCTGACATATCCATACCCGGTAAATCCTCGGCTTGAATAACAGTAACTGCCAACTGTTTAAATATATACAACGCAATTATATTGAATGTTTTCCTGAAATAATACATACATACATTTATGTTTCAGATCACAAAAGTTTGAAAGAACTAAAGCACATCATTGTCCTTTATATAATTCGGTTTTCAGAGGCTTGCCTATGGTATGAAATGGTAATTCTAAGTAGCTGTTTCACCCGGTATAATATTATATCCCGTTCAATGTCAATATAGTAGTCGGATTAGTAGCAAACTTTTGTCTAAAAACGTGACAAACTACTTGGGCATTGTTTTAGCTAACTGATTAAATTCCTCCCCCTCCCAAATGTTCCTATGAATTTCAGAAGGATTTGATTTACGGATTGAATAGATCAGTAAGAGAAGTATCAGTATAGATCATAAAGAGAAAGATTCAGAATTTCATTACAAAACTTTTATAAAAAGACTAACGGCCGTATTCACCAAACACTTGACACGCGGATTAAACCAAACTCGAGTGTTAAATTCATCGGTAAGATATCCTAGCGATGACTATAACACGCGTTTTAGGATTAATCCGCGTGTCAAATGTTTGGTGAATACGGCAGTAAGTGTATCACATAGCAATCAATGTGTAGTATCGCAGACATTTTCTTCATACACTAACTAAATATCACTTAGAAAATCGTAGGGCTGTTGGTTATATTTCCTAACCAGGTTGCACAAATAATGTGCTTGTTCTCTGATAATTGCATCATTCAAAATGAAATACATTTCTATAATAGCAATTTCAGTTAATTGATTTGGTCGAACTACAATTAACTTTACCAAAACCACAAGGGTGAAAATTCTGCCGATCTTTTAACACGTTTTCACGGTGTTTTTGAACAAGTTTCACAAAGGCAATGTTTGCGACTTCACATTGTTACGTGATTCTAAGTAGCCACGGTGAATCTTACCTTTAGAAAGCAGACTTGATCTGCTGAATCACCTCGCATATAAAAAATAAAATTCATCTTACCCAATTACTCACTGTTGCTCACTGTAAAAATAAAATGCAGACTGTGAATCACCTTGCATATAAAAATAAAATTCATCTTACCGAATTACTCACTGTTGCCTAGTAGCTTTTTCATCACGAAAAGGAGCTGTTCTGAGAAGTATGTTAATTTGTAAAACGTATTATGAAATTCCATCAAGTACTGGGTCAATTATTAAATATTTAGTGTACAAGAGAGAAGTCAATCAAAATAAAATCTTACATTATTCGTGTTGAAGTCGTAATCTAACTTATACTGCACTCGGCCAAGTTTTGTCTCCGATTTAGCACTATCGTGGTCGAGATCCATTCCTTCCATGTGTTCCTGCAATTCTTCTAGATCTGGTTGGACCTGGAAGTTAGAGAAAGATTGGTTATACGGAATTTTTCCGTCGCACTGTCTCTTCAAAAGCTGTTCCATGCAATTTTACAAGCTGTAAACCTAAAGACAAATTTCTTAAATAGACAATATTTTTCTAAGGATGTCAAGAACTTGCAACTGTTGCAGTAAGATTTTTTTCTTTAAAAAATGCGCTGAAATTTTTGTTAGTCACCTGCGTTTATCATTTATAAGAATGCATAACAAAGCGCCTGAAGACACATTCTGAACATGCTTGATTCTTTGCATTAATTTGTTCATTTTGAAAATATTCATGAGACACATGCAACCAACATTTTTCAAATATAAACTTTAACTTAGATAATCAGATTCTACTGATAAGCCACGCATAATGACGAACTGAGTATATATTTTAGTTAAAAAGTTTAGGTAAAAAAAAAGTCAAACAAGACTAAAAATTTGAAAAACTCGTACCTTTTCTTTGTAGGAGCCTCCTAATATTTGTGCATTTTTTAGATCCACCGCTCCTTTGAGGAGGCCTTTCTTGACATCTTTTTTCTTCCTCTTGCAGCATCGTTTCAGATAACAGCAGCAGAAACAGCAGCAAGTAATACAGATAAGGACAATTATCACTAGGACTGCCCATACTGGAACTGGAAAGAACAAAACTCCTTAAAACAAATTCCACGTACAATAGGGACCTTATATTAAAAAAAAAAATTGAAAAAGTAACTTTTTGGAATGACCCTGTATGCAAAAATGTTCAGTGAGAAAAATGAAGTCCGAGTTTCGAAAAGTCATTTGTTAAAAAAAATTAAACATAAGATATTGAAAATTAAAAATTGAACTTTTCTGTTACTTTAGTGTTCTTTTAGCGCTTAAAATCTCAATTTAATGTTTAAAATTTCTTATTGAGGAATTGAGCAGAAATTGAGTATAAACGTTTTCTTTTTTGTATGTGCGTGTTTTTGCTTGATCTTTTTTTTTTTTTAAATCACCAGATTGCTTTTACTCCTTTTTTTGTATACAGGGTCACCATGAAAAGGTATTTTTTCTATTTTTTAAATTTATGGTCTTTAAAAAAAATCATGGCATAAAAGATCACTGCATGCCATTGGAAAACGCTTTCTAACTGGGATGACAGTGGTGAAATCAATATTTAAAAAAGTGTCGCGCGGATTAAAGTTTTAATGAAATGAAAAATTACGGCCAATTATCTACGCGGGAGATTTTCTGAGGAGTTCTAACCCGTATTTACGCGAAGTTTCGAAGAAAACTACGGAAAACTCTGAACGGATAGGTCGACGGACGTGACCTGGGTTGGAACCAGGCACCTTCCGTCTCCCAGTTGAGAGCGCAAATACACTCGGCCCCTGGTGGGGATAAATAGTTTTAAACCCACGGTCCAGCCATTCTCAAGAAATCATGTGCTAAGCGCTTGCGAATCAGTGAGCACAATGGTTTGATATGCAGTATTGGGAACAACTGCAGCATCAACAGTTAAATCAACAGGATGACAATTAGAAGATGAAGGCTTCAGATCCGGCAAGAACAACAGCTTTTTTACCCTTTCAACAACTTTTTAAATGACAAATTTGTTAAGTATTTGTGTGATATTAATTCTAACACTTATATCATTTCATATAATAGCCAAATTTTAAAAAAGCCTGCCCTACAAACCCGTCCCAAAATCTCTCCAAATACAAACAACACAAACCTTAACTTATCGTTTCGCTTGTTGCATAATTTTTAAAGTCTGTTAAACTAATCTAAAACCAGTGTTTGTATGTTAAACAGTCAAATTTTGTTGAATGTAAATCACTTAGAATGCACAAGTTATCAATCTCTCATACAAGCGGCTTTCACATAAGTCTCAAAATTCTGATTTTAAACATTTGTTTCGAAATTCAAAATAAACTGTCTTTTACTACTCTTAAATTCGATATGTCCCTCCCCCCCCCCGTCCAAAATTTTCGTACTTACTACGCTATGATTTTTCTATTTCTCATAAGATAAATAAGTGCTCGACGACTTTTCGCCTCCTATTGATACAAATGCGAAAAATCGCTGAAAATCGCCAAAGCATTATATTTTTAAAAAATTCAAACTTCGAGGAAAAAAATAATGGCTTTTCGGTGTTTCAAGACCTGGTCTGGTGAACTTCCATACTGAATTTGGTAGCCTAGGACTACCCGCCTCGGCGCTATGCGGCAAAAATCGTACATCTTGTTTTATTTATATCGATTCGATTGTAAAATATATTCAACTCATTTTCTACTTACTTAGCTATTAATAGACTGTGGAAATAATTATTTAAAAAATTATTGCTAACTATTCTTTAATTACTTAAATCTTGTGAAACAGAAACATATTTTTAAAAAATCAAAGGCAGATGTACTCATGTAATACACACGAAGAGTAGCAATTGCAAATAATGCGTGGAAAATATAAAGAAGAACATGCATAAAAACTTCTTTAAAATATTTTGAGGATTTGTATAGCTCGTAAGCATGGAACGGGTCAGTTCAGTTATTTCGCCAAAAAGAAATTTCTGAGTTAACATCGACAATGATTAAAGATTTTTGACAGAATAAAGAAAGCAAACATTTGTTAAAAAATTCATTTTCGTAATTGATTTTTTTAATTAGAAAAGATCTAATTTCTTCGAAATCATCGCCAGTGACGGATTAGCCATATAGCAGAAGTAGCAAATACTAAGGGCCCCGCTCCTTTTAGCTTGAAAGTTTTTGTTTCCTCTCCCCTCCCAAGATCAAGCTTTATTTTTTAGCAAAATATAAATATCGTAATTCTTTCTTTCTTTTTTCTCCTTCTTTTTTTAATTAGACAATTTTTTAAGGTCTATTATGGAACTGTATAATTCAATTGTAGATAACTCATTGAAAGAATAAATATAAACTTAAATGTGGCTATTGCATTACTGCATTATTTAGCCAACTGATTACCTAGGCGAATCTGATAGAGTATATTTTATAGACAGCAATAAGAGACATACACAAGAGTATATTTAACATACTGTAGAATAAAAAATGCAGTTCCCAGAGAAAAAAAAAATGAGAGCGTCCAAACGGTGGAAAAGGCAGAATTTTTCAAAAAAATTCTTCATAATTATCTTTTTATTGACAAAAATCGCCAACTCGGAGCAGTGGCGTGTCAAGGGGGGGGGGGGCGAGGGGCGGTCCGCACCGGGTACCAAGAAAAAAGGGGGTCTTTTTCGTATATTGGTTTAAAACAATGAGTAAAGCACCTTTTATTTTGCCTTTCTCCTTTCTCCTTTCCAGTTTTCTTTTCTTTTTAAAGTTTCTACTAAAACATGGATAGCTTCGCTGCTAGGAGAAGGTTACTTACATAAATCTAAGGTAAATGTGCATTGGCACGATACTCCGATATGCATACAAACATCCATTTAAGATTTCGGAAGAGACGAAGGGCTCTTGGAAATTTTGTCTGGAGGACGTATAGGTATGTATTCTTCCTCCACATACGGATAGGCTATTAATCAATACCGGTACCTGATACTACAAGAGTAGAAATCATAGAGAGGTAGCAAACCCATACAAAATAAGGATGGTCCATTTATTTTATTAGTAAGACTTGGAGAGAGCCAAAAAGGAAACTGTAGTTAGTTAACAACTGCTTAATTCTATAAAGATTTACCGAATGCCGAAAACATTCTTAGAACGTGGATAATATACTCTCCATTAAAAGGGAGTTTGTTTTCTTTCTGCTGCAGGCGGTTTGCTACTGATGAAAAAGAATATGGGTTATCGAAATTTTTTACAGGGTTTCACAGGGGCGACATTAGGGTACGTGGCACCCTCCTGCAAACTTAAAAAAGGTACTCCCTTGTTTTTCTCAGTTTTTGAGTTCGAAATGGTGTCCATTCGAAGATGGCGCCCCGATGCAGCGATGCATACCTTGCTTACCGTGTCGGGCCGCCCCTGGGATTTCAGACTTGGTGGAAATTAAATCCCAAAGTAAGTCATCATGAGAACTCGGAGAGACACCTTGCTTGTCTCGAGAAATGAAAAACATTGAGAGAGCAAGACTTAATAAATCCATTGATAATCTACACCAAGAAGCAGTGGAGAGTGAGAAATAAAATGGAGAGAAATTTTGCATAGATTTCTGGATGTAAGCTTATTATTGGCCATTTTCCTTTTCGGGTTCACCGATCAGTATGACATGGAAAACAAAGGAAACTTCTTGGAATTAATAGAAGTACTGTCTAATTATGATCCTGTAATAAAAGATCATTTAGTTACAATGCAACAATATGAATCATCTGGAAAGATCGCAAGTACGGATTTGCCTTCAAAGATCCAAAAATGAATTTATATTTGTTCTGGGCAATAGTGTAAAAGAAAAGATTTTATTGGACATAAAGAAGGCAAAATATTTCTTGATAATTTTCGACAGTACTCCAAATATAACGCACAGTGACCAAATGTGTGAAATAATCCAATATGACCACACTGGATTTGACAAGTCAGAGAATCTTTTTGGAGATTTTTTTTTCTTTTGCTGGAAAAAAAAGCCGATGCCCTTACAGATGACATTTTAAAAAGTATAGTAAAATATAGGCTCGACATTAATCTGTGCCAAAGTTAAGCTAATGCTTCAACAATGGCTGGGATTCATTCTGGTGTTTAAGCCAGAATCTATATATTATTTTGAAACATGTTTTTCTTTCGACAACCGAATTGAGAGAACGGCTGGGTGTAAAAACTCGGTTGAGGTGTCTGAAATCCCAAAGGTATTCGCACCGTGTGCAAACCACTCCTTAGATCTATGTGGACTGCATTCATTTGGAAATGTTCCATCGTGGGTAACATTTTTGGGACACTGGAGATAATCTTCACTTTCTTTTCTTCCTCCACACATCGTTGGGATGTACTAAAGAAACATGTAGATGTTATGGCCAAAAGACTGTCTGAAACGTGCTCACCACGATGCTGTGAAACCCGTAAAAAAGCACTTTGCAAAGCTTATTAAAGCGATCTAAGAACTTTGTGATGAAAACGTTGACACAATGGGATCAGCTGAGATTTTGCTATCTGATGTTTTGGATTTTTCTTTCTTAGCTAATTTGTCACTACGGGATAAAGTTTTAGAGGAAGTAAACGCTACTCAAAAGTATTTACAAATATTAAGGGTGAGATTAGATGAGTGTGTTAAGAAATTCCAATACCTAAAATTTTACCTAAAGGAGGATCGCAGTAAAATTGTAGAGGACTCAATCCAGTACGCTATTGAGCTATGCGAGGAAATGAACATTCCTATCCAGAGAAAGAGGAGAAAGAAATTCAAAGAAATGATGCCTGGAGAAAAGGCTAAAGATGTAGGCTTGACTCTGGAGCAAGGACTGAAAAGAGCTATGTTTGAGTGCGTGTATTGTTTCCGGGAAGAAATAAGCACCCGTTTGAAATCAATGGAAAGCATTTTATTGACATTCGGAGTGGTTCAAGCAATTAATTTGGTTAGTGCATCAGATGCAGAACTGGAAGAACTTGTCACAAGCCTTACACAAACTTTCCACGAAACTTCCAAAGATCGCGCGACTTCGGAGACTCCTAAAAGCAGCAAATACTAACGAAGAAATTTGTCAAGAATGGTCAGCGCTGAAATTTTTACATTTCGTTAGATTTAAATCTTTTGCGATTCAGTGTCAAACTTATCTTTGGCTTTAAGATTTTTTTTTTTTTTTTACCACTAGGGCGCTATTTCACTCAATCCCAGAATTTTGTCTACGCGATCTTGTAGACAGATTTTGTATATATGAACTGTCACGGTAAAGATCTTTTCAAATATGTTTGCCAGATAACGTGGAGGGGATGGAGGTTAATAAAATGTTGAAAGTCGCACAAGGTTTGCAATTTTTGCTAATGGATCGCTAAATTTGGTGGAACAATGCGACAATTTACTATAAATATATTACGAGTATAGTTAGAAAACGCCTGTCGAATATTGTAAAATAGCTTTAGTAGGCGATTTTAATACTTCCGAAGATGTGTTTTATGGAACAGAGAAGACGAATACGGTACACTCATAGATTATGATACACTTTCCAAATGCTATTTATAAAGGTGAAGTATAGTTTGACTATGCCTGGCGAAAACTGTTAAACAGTTTTGGTAGGCAATTTTAATATAGATTTCAATTCTGAAGAGGTGTTTTAGGGAACAAGGAAAGAAAACACGGCACACTCATGGATTATGATACCCATTCTAAACAGTATTTAAAATGGAAGAGGATAGTTGGAATATGCTTGGCGAAGGTTGTAAAAAAATTTTAGTAGGAGATTTGAAGACAGATTTCGATTCCAAAGATGTATTTTATGGTACAAGAAAGGAGTTGATTCGGATTTTAACCCCCCCCCCCCCCCCACTCTCGCCAACCTAAAAAATTGCTGCACTTTGGCGAGCTTTATAGTCATGGGTCTCTAGGAGTTACGCACAAGTTTCAATGCTCCCAAAAGAACTAGATGAAAACTAAAGTGAAGAAATTGGCAATAAACGCATCAGTTGAGGAATGTGAAGACTCTTAATTTTGAAACTACATTAATTGGCAAGCCAAAATAAGTAAATAAATAACGGAATGCTGTACTTACATGTTGATTCAAATCGCCATTTTAGATCTAAATTACGGTTGTCACATAAATACAAAAAATCATCATTGTAACTGCATATGTTTAATTATCGTCCACTTGGCGAGAGTCGGGGCGTTAAAGCAGGAATCAACCCAAGAAAGACAAGCACCGCACACTCATGGATTATAATGCACATTCGTAACAATATTTAAAACGGTGAAGTAGAGTTGGAATATACTTAGCGAAGATTGTAAAATAGTTTTAGTAGGCGATTTTAAGATAGATTTCGATTCCAAAGATGGGTTTTATGGAATAAGGAAGAAAAATACGGCACACTCATGACTAATGATACTCTTTCCAACTTAATGAAATAAGGAAGAAAAATAGGGACTACGCTTTTAATGTATAGCACTTAAGTGTGTATTTAAAATCTAACACTGCTTCAGATTTTCTTACTTTTTTTTTAGGAGGGGGCACTATGCGTATCTGTATCATTTTGTGAGCGAAGTTTTTCGAAATTTAGACTGACAAAAATACTACCTCTGTTCCACTATGAGTCAGTCGCAACTGTTATATCTAGCTCTGCTTTCAATAGAGCATAAAATACAGTGTGTACTCGCGTAATAGTCGCACAATTTTTTGCCAATTTTTCATGTTGAAAGTATAGGTGTGACTATTTTGCGGGGAAATCTACTACACAATATGTTACACTCTTATACAAGAGATTACTGGTATTATAATAAAATAACTAAGTTACCGAATATTTCCAGTTTATTTGCCGTTGATTTAATAATCTTTTCTTCAATTGTACACAAAAAGAAGCCTTTTTCTCTTTATAGTAATATATTTATAGGCATAAATTAAAGTCTAATGCGAGACTGCGACTTATGCTGAGGAAATATTTCGATGACTTTTCTGCTTCAAAACGGGGGTGCGACTATTATGCGAGGACGACAATTACGCGAGTAAACTCGGTAGTTATAAACATGGATATCAATGATGGTATTTCTAAATTCGCTAATTTAAAAGCAAGAAAAAAAATTTTTGATTTATTTTTTCACCATTATTATTTTATTGTTACTGTTAAAAATAAAATACATATTAATTACTAAACTGAACTAAACACTAGTTTTTTGGGTGTTTTTTAATAGTACGCAAGTTAGTTACAAAGAATTAAGGAATCTATTTTACAAACAAATTTATGCACTTATTGTTTATTAATAAACTAATTTCATAAAAACTGCATTTTAAACTATTGCATCGATCTGAAATTTGTTTTAAACGATGCAATTTGGCTTTGGAGGGGGGGGGGAGGTGACAAAATATAAGTCCGCCTCGGGTACCAAAGTTCCTGTACGCCACTGGTACCCGGTACCAAGGTACGCCACTGACTGGGGGGAGGGGATATCCAGAGCCCTGGACCACCCGCTTAAGTATGGCCTATAAAAAATGCATTCCTTACCAGTAATGTTACAAGTTTGTCTTAACTGAAAGAATGAATCCAGAATCCAGAAATAAACAAAATATAGAAGAAAACTAAGAGCCAAAATGAAAGAACAGAGTCAGGGCCGGATCAATGATGGATTAAAGGGAGGGGGTCGGAGTGTGTGATTGCCTCTAACGAGGAAAAAAAAAGGAAATTAATGTCAACAATCCTATTTCATTTTCACAAAATGGATGCGTATGTGAATCTTCGGACTAACTGCCTCCACTCACAAAATTGCATTAATTCGTCAGTGTGCCGACTATTCTAGGCAGAGTAGGCTGTAGCCAATCGGCCCCGATCATATTGCAGTAAAAAATCAAGTGAATTTTTTAACGAAGTTGTAATCAGACTTTTCAAAATGATTCAATATACACGAAATATTTGTGGCTATTTCTGAGGATTTTCTCTGGAAAGTGAGTTAAGCTTCTGCATTTCTCTGAAAGCCGAGGTCCATAGGAATGTAGGAATAAAAGCGCCCCATAAAAAAGACATTCTCCCAAACAATAATTAAATATTGGACATAATTTTGTTTTGTAGTAAATATGAGGATGGTATGTAACCGGATATTGGGCCGTCTCAAAGTTCTTTTGTTTTAAAGTAAAGAGGGGGCGGGGGTGACTGACGAAATTCGAAGGTGTATGGAGTAGGAGTAAGCCATCTTTAGAAAGCTTTTGGTACTTGGCTTGCTTTCTTTTAATTAATTTATTTTATTTCTGTTTCTTTTCTTTTCTTTTTTACATTTTACAATGTTTGAACACAGGCGAATTATTATTTCAAACAATAATAATATATAGAATGTAAGCCATTTTTTTGTATTTTGTGAATCCACAATTCTGAAAAATTATCATATTAATTACGAAAATTAACCACGTTAAATATAAAGGAATTCCTTTTGGCCGGTCGAAATCACAGGTCAAGGTCGCGAATGTCAGTAAGTTTGTTCGGATAAAATAATTAGAACGGGGAGGATATTTGCATAAAGACAAAACGGTGGGGGTATCCGGGAAGCCATGACTCCAGGCAAACTGAATACAAAGAGGTTTTTCTTATACTCTTGCTCTACAAAGAAACTCACAAAATACTGGATCACATCTAACCTTTTACAGGCCCTTGTTCCCAACTGGGAACATCAAATTAAAAATTACTCAAAAATGAAATTTTATCAATATTGACTTGAAAAAAAAATCAGCCGATAAAATTAAAAGATGACTTGATTTTTTGAAATAGATGTTGCATTTCTATCATTGGTGGGAAGCTGGACAAAAGATCTTGAAAATAGCCATTTATAGAAATTTTTATGGAGCTATCCTGATACACCCCTCCTCACCCTTCAAACTTAATTCCAGGGACGTAGGAGCTGGGGGAGCTGTGGCTCCCCCTGGAATATTTCAGACGGCCTCAGCTCCCCCTTGAGAAATTCTTGCATCATATTTGTTTATGTACATTGTTTACCTCAAACCTGATTTCAAAAATGTAGTCTACTTTTTCTAGGAAAATCAAACAATAAACAACAAAGTGAGAAGAGAGAAAGGTTAGTGAGAACACTTGGTTGTGCCTTCATCCTTTTTTAAATTGCTTACAACTCATGGGTATTACATGACAATAATGCTGGAAATTTGTACTTCTATCTTCAAGAATTGGGAACAATGTGTCTGGATGTTGAATCATGGTTGTCCAAGCACGATAAATGGATCAGCCCGGACATTCAGAATGAAATTTTAGAAATGTTGGCACACTCAATGCAGCGTACTTTTAAAGGAAAACTGAAGGATGCAAATTCTTTTGGCATCACTGTTATCGGAACAACCAATGCCGTCGGGAAGCGTATTAACAATCTGCCAATGATTTCGAAGCACAGGAGCGCGTATCTCGCGTTAATTTCAGGCTAAGTGAGGGTGTCACAGTGGTTTACTTTTATTTTAAGAGCTTAAAATGTTATTTAAACTGCATTTTAAATGCAGTGCATTTTCCAAAGCCTGCATTATTCCAGGTTATCTTTAGAGATATAAAACATGCTCTAACATTGTAGCTAAACATAACTTTCAGTGCTTTAAATAACTTTTTAAGCTCTCAAAATAAAAGTAAACAACTGTGACACCCTCACTTGGCTTGAAATTAACGTAAAGTGGGTGCTCGACTGCGATAATCGAAAATTATGCGATATTTAAACAACTCCTGTGCTTCGAAATGAATGGCAGAGTGTTAGTATGCCACCGGGAAAAAGCAGTTCTCCATATGTATTCGATACTTGGCGAAATATTTGTGGAGAACGGAAGACATGTTTTTAGGCCTATTCAATGCTCCAGTTACCATGGTAAACACTAACTAAAGTTATGTAAATTAAGTGTGTTGATTATGGCAACACTACGCAAGGGCGAACTGCCTACGATGGAGTGTGTCTTGGTCGGAAGACTTTCTGTGGGGTTCTAATGCGCATTCACGTTACATCTGGAGAAAACAAACCAAAACTCCAGACCGGTAGATCGACAGCCGCACGACGGGCCCCGAACCGAAGGTCTTCACATTTCAGCTGCCTGCTATTTTGAGTGTCTTTTTCACTCGGCCATGGTAGAGCTAAAGTTCTGTATTAAGTATATGTGTTTTATGAAAAGGTAATTAATTGGATTATAAAGAACTAATGATCTTTTGATATATAATCTTTTGATAATAATTTGATTATATAATTGGAATCAAAACTTAGTTTGTTTATATATTTTTATTAAATAATTTCTAAAGTTTTTTGAAACTTTTAAAGTTTTTAGAATTTTTTAGAAACGGTCATTTGTCTATTAAAATTGGTCAATAGCACGACGAAAAATACAGTAATTATAACCCAATTTATCACTCTACAATGTTCGCCCCAGCTCCCCCTTCTTTTACAAAGTTCCCACGCCACTGCTTAATTCATATCTTTACTTAAATTAGAAATTCGTATTTCATTTATTCTTGATATTTCACTCATTATTTAAACTAGACATAAAAGTATGGTCAAAGTATAGACCCTAAAAGTATAGTCAGAAATGACCGGTGTTCCCAATTGGGACACAGTGAAATTTGGGGGGGGGGTACAATTATTTTTCCCCATTTAAATGACTAATACCCTTTAGCTAACGCATGGGCCCCTTGGTAACATTTGCTACAGGCCCCGCGCTGTCTTAATCCGGCACTGATCATCGCCCTTATAATGACACGGAATTTTCTCTGTTGCGCCTTATTAATCATGAGAGCCAACAGATTAAACCTGAATTCAGTGGTTAGTGAAGCTGCAACTGCCCGAATTTCTCGTGGAGTAAAAATAACTTCACATTTTCGCCCTTCTCCAAAACTCTCAAAGGATCATTATTTACAAAATTAATTAATTTCTTCTTCTTAAAAAAAAAAAAAAATTAAAAAAAAAATATTATTTAGTATTTTGACAGTAACTGTACTGATCATAGACGCCATTACACATTTTATGGATAAAATATTTCTATTTAGTATCCTGTGATGTTTAAACTTCGTAGTTGAAAAATGCAAGTATGATCAGTTCTCTCGTTTAAAAAAAAATATTATTATATTTTAGACTTTTAGTGATAATAATTATTTTTCTGTAAAACTGTTAATACTAAACAACGACTTCTAGCTAGTTGAAATAGGGAAGGGAGGAGGGGAAGAAACAGATCTCGCTATTGTATCGAGAAAATGAATCTAATTCTTTCGAACAAATTGCGAATTAGATTGTAGTGAGTCATAACTTTCCTGATAGATGGCACTACTAGAAATCTCGAATCATTCGTCATGAAATCCCATTCATGTTTCGTTAAAATGCATCTGAACGAAGCAGCCAAACTTTACTATGGCAGCAATGTATTTTCGTAGATCGTTGCCTTCTTTTCCTCACTGAAGCGAAGACAAAAATTGTCTAGATCTAGGCCAGACTCGCTCCTCACTTCTTCTTCACTACGACAAAAAAAAAAAAATCGTTTAAACTTAATTTTTTACTAATCTGTTTATTTTGAAAATTATCTCTCCAATAATGTGAATGCGTACGTTGCTTTCTTTCTAGGGAAATATTTCGCTACATTTATCACTCAATTCTTTTAAATACCAGAATACATTAGAAATGAAAATGAAGCATTTATTAAAAATATAAAATACCCGCTTTCGCGGTTTTTTTTTTCCGCATTGCATAGATGGCAAATGGTTAATTGCCGGAAGGAATGATGCCATCTAAAAACATTCCGTTCAGAGCTGGTCATAATAGTACGTGTAAATTGCTGAATTTTTCTTTTCCTAACCACTATTGTTATCAAATCATACTTTTAGGACCAGTAGCGGGCGCCGAATTTTTCCTTCAGAGGTTGAATCATTCTTCTTTTATCTTTGTCTCATAAAAAGTAGTTAAATACCCGTAAAAATCTTGAACTGAGATTCCGCCGGCTGGCATCCATCGTTACAAAGATGCTATGGCTCAAATTCCTTTTCTGTGCCTAGCATTGTTTCCCTATATTAGTCTTTGAATGTCCCGCGAGGAACAGAATGACACAACGACGGGAGTGAAGAGGTTAATCTGGGTTTATTGAAGTGGTTAAACCTCATAACCTCTATAGTAAACCTTACCCATCCCTTTGCGTACGCCACTGCTGTAGACCCTCCCCCAGTCAAAATTTTAGTGTGCCTCCTCTAAAATCATTCCGCCAGTTTCGATATCTAAGAGAAATTTACAACGGCGATAAAATAAATTCCGAATAAATATCATCTTCGGAAAAGAAAAAAAAAAAAATCTAGCCTTCAAGTATGACACTTGAAAAACAATTTTACTCAGTACCTGTGAAATTTGTCTAGGAAAATTATGGTATGAGCCCCAATATCATTTTTCGCCAGACACGATAAAACGTAAAAACTATTTTTCAAAACTATTTTCAACTAAAGTTTTCAAAACTATTGAATGTGTGTCTGTGGGGAGGGGGGGGAAATCAATCATGATTTATTAGGTATATAAATTACTACATGTAGTTGTGCAAGATTATTAGAGGTTCTTAGATATAATGAGGAGCGTTCATATATATCTATATCTGTGAATAGATGTAGCATTATGTGCTACCAATTACAAGTATCAACCGATACGCTGAAATGAAGGTTATTCCCTACGGAAATAGTCTGAGTAGGTGCCTTTTTATGCAATCCTGGTCCATACTGTAGAAAGTCGTTCAAACTTTCGTTCAGTTTTGTAAAAGAAAAAAACAAAAAACCCGAATCATCACCACCTCCATAGCATCCTACTTGTTTTAGTATATTATAATTACTAAGGGTATAACACTGACGAGCCAAAACATTATGACCACCCCCACATTTTTCGATGAAATCGTCTGGATGACATAGAGAGCACGTATTTAAGTGGGAATGGTATTTAACTGATGCTGGGGAAGTTGAGGAATCATTCTTACACTTACGTTTGTGAGTGATGGGAAAGGCTGTTGAGCTATGCGAATTTGAGTGCAGATTGTAATGGCCTGAAGACTCGGAACGAGTATCTCCGAAACTTCACGACTGGTCGGTTTTTCACGATCTGCCGTTGTTAGTATTGATAAAATGTGGATTAATGACGTTGAAACCAGCAGTAGACGCCAAGATGTTGGGCGTCCACGCATCATCCAAGAAAAAGGACGTCGTGAGACTGTTCCGCTTAGTACAGCAAAATCAGAGGCAGATAGTGACTCAGTTGACAGCCCAATACAATGCAGGTCCACATACAAGTGTTTCGGAACACACAGTTCAACGGACGCTGTTGGATATGAGACTGCGGAGCAGACGTCCCACTTTTGTACCTCTGCTTACCAAGCGTCATTGTCAACTTCGCCTACAGTGGTCACCGGAACATAGAGAATGGACCATGGATACGTGAAAGAGAATTGTCGGATCAGATGAATCCGGGTTTCTCCTTCATCACGTCGATGGTATTGTCAGGCCGTCTTCCAGGAGAACAGCTGCTCCCTCTCCCCGGCAGCTCAGAGCTCAAACACCACCCTGTTCCAATATCTCGACTTTGTGTGACCGCTGCTTAAATATTTGATACAACCTGTCTCCAGTTATCTAACAAGATTGCGGGGCATCCATGCCCATGCGAGTTGCAGCTGTTTTGAAGGCTAAAGGGAGGCGCAACTCGTTATTGAGTAGGTGGTCATAATGTTTTGGCTCTTCAGTATATAAGCAGGTCCCAATTATAAAGGACAGAGCAATATCTGTATAAATAAAGGCGGGATGCCCTAAGAATCTTTCAAAGGATTCTACTAAGTGCTGGCATAACATCCGAAGGAAACTGTTCAAAGCATCATTGAACTATTATGGAAGACTGAAGAAAACAACACCACAGCCACAATAACATGCCAGTTACAACCCGAGCACGAAATAACTAAAATACTGTTCAGGTACAATGATTGCACCATCGAAATCGGAACAAACGCAGTTCCAGAGCCACTTTTCCTATTTAAAATGGCAAAATAGTTCTTAATGACATAAGACTTACGATGGGTTTTCTCAGCTATTTCATGAATCAATTTCTGCTCAACGTTTGCTTGCGTCACTGGAGCGTCTCCTGACTCCGACAGAGGGGTAGCCGTGCTAGTGATGATCGCTGCTAGAGTGGATACCACGCCTGTAGCCGGGGAAGTTTGCAGCTCAGTAGTAGTTGCGGGAAATCGTCTCACTGGTCGTCTGTTGAGGTGTTGCCTCAAAATAGCCATTAGAAATCAAGTAGCCGTTTGCTGAATCTGTAAGTAATAAGAATACGTTAGATGAACTGATATCTTTAAAAGTTTGAAGCATTCTAAAAGACTAACAAAGAGACAACAAGGCAGAATGTATAATCGACATAGCACCCACTTTCACGGAATATCAAAAACAACCCTAAAAACTTTTAGGTTGTAACACCAAATGCAATGTTTTACACCTTCATTTTAATGTTCCTGCCATTGAGAAAGAAACATTTTTGAAATTATGTTGGAGTATTTAAAAAATAATGAAGTACTAATTTTAATAATATCTGTATAAATAAGGGCTCACCAAGAAAACAGCTCATTAACAGGAAACTCACGTATGAGACTATAATGTGCGAGTATCATGAAACACATATATGCCAATTCATTTCTCAATTTTTTAAAAACTTTAATTGGCACAAGCCTCTGTAAGTTTTAAAACTTTTAGATTGACACTTCCCTGAGAAAAAGTTGTAGAAAAGCCCTTAAACTAGTGTGAAATTTGACCATTTTCACGTTCTCTTACGTTAATATTTTTTTTTTCTTCCTTCCATCTAAATATATTTGGCATCTCAACTAATAAGTGGTATTTTGACCAAAATAATCACCTGCCATTCTTCTTGAGTAAGTGACAAGGTACTCCAAATGGCTGTTTGAGGGAAAGTTGTACGGCACAATTGCTCACGGAGACGTGACACGGTGCTAACGAGACTGCCTGGTGCCTAATCACTATCCGCCCAGAAGAAAAGTAGCGATCACTTAAAAGCCCTTGGGGGGAAGGGGGGGGATTGAGATTTCCGATCGATCAATACGCCTGGCATTAATAGACACAAAATAAAATGAATAAATCGATGAAAACAAGGGAGAAACTGACATCTACCAAAATTGTCCTTATTTTTATTTTTTATTTTCCTCTCATCTGTGAGATAGCAATATCGGCGCGTATACCCACTTTCATTGCTTTTTGGTTTGTGGTATTTTATGATACCGCATAAGGGAAAATGAGACGCGCTTTTAGTATGAGCCACAGATCTACATTTTTGTGATTTAGTTTCGCACAATTTTATTACATGCACTTGGCTACGCACCCGTTTTCGGAGTTAATATCAGTATTGAGGTAAGAGTTATTGAAGAAGGAAGAGAATAAATTTAGTATCTCGGTACAAAAAGGAGCAATCTTCAATTCTCGGAGGCTCGCAAAGTAAAGAGTTCTGGTTTTCGTTGAATTTTAATTAGCATGCGCTTGAAGGGAAGAAGGCAATTTTTTATTACAGTATTTGATTGCAATACATGTAAAGTGTGTATATATTATAAAGTAACTACAAAAATCAATTAGAATTTTTTTTTGAGTTACTTTATTCTTAATTAAAGCCGCTATAACAGGAAAAGTGGGTGCTATTTGCAAATTTTTAAAATACTTATGTTACGAATTTTTAATGAAATAACAGCTGAAATTATTTCCATGAAAATTAGATTACTAAAATTTAAAGGATAAAACAACTTATAATGACCGAAGATATTAATGTATTTTGTCATTAAAACTTTGTGCAAATGATCAACCTATAACAACTGTAAAGTGAAATTCAACCTGCGCTACTTGGTTCTACTTATACCCTCATGTAAAGCAGGGTGCGCATCTTTCACTCCAGTATCGACTAAAGACGAGTTAGGACTCATTTTTTAAAACCCGCCCGAGCGATATTATTTAAATCTGAGCCCAAGCCGAAATTTTAGCAAATAGAAGTCAATTAGAATATCACAAATTTTGCCGTTTGTGCAAATTAAAGACAAATATAATAACAGACTCTTAATGCACTTTATAATGCTTTACATTCAAATTTATCAAATAATAATAATTAGTTTATTTCTCCCATGAATCACTTTTTAAAATCTGTTCGCAAGGAGTAAGATCAATAAAGGAGAAATTTCTCATTAGCCCGAGCCCGAACATAATCGTGAATAACAGAGCACGAGCCCGGTTCGGGCCTGGGCTCGGGATGAGCCCATCTGATCTGTCGTATCGACTGAAAACGACAGTTCGAGAAAATCGTGTGATGTGTGAATATAGTATTCTAAATGAAATTAATTATACTTCAGGGACTTGAAATGTCTCGATATAAGCTATACTTTATGATTTAAGGAACGATAAACTTATGCCAGTTATGAAACTTTCAGAAAAAGTTCTCGAATGCACAATATTTTGTTAAATATACCACACTTAAATTTAAATTTGTACTACAAAATTTTCTAAAGATTTTTTTTAGAAACACATGACTGGCATAAGTTTAATGTTTATCACAGCCTCTAAAGAGCCTCCCTGAAATTTTTCGTGTCCCTGCCACAATTAGTTAATTTCAATTGAAAATTAAATGACATAAGCTTGTACGCATGTTCTGCTCTTTGTTTTCCGTTAATCTTTGCTTTCGCGTCATAACATTAGCCTCTTCGAAAACGTGACATTTTCACTTCCATTACAATACAGTGTCATAAAGAAAGGGTGGACACATTTCATATAATGAAATATTTAACATAAACAAATGATTCTTTCCCTGGAGTGTACAAAAATTTAACTCAATAAGTTTCAATATGAGCACCGGTGGCTGCTCTGCAATATCAGTTCTATAATGAATCCTTAACCAGGTGTTCCTGTGTTTCTCTGACTTCCTAACTTTGCTAAAGAAGTTTACTAAAAAAATATGGCTTACTCAGAGACCTATTTCTTTCAAAAACCACAGCTTGTTCTCGAGAATTCAGAATACCTGCATTCATCAAATGCTACTTTCTTTGGCCGATGCAGAGGGGAACACAAGGGCACGCGACCCCCCCCCAAGACAAACTAAGTGTACACTATAAAAGACTCGCTTATTTTGTGAATTCAAATGCGTTCACAAGAAAAAAGAGACAAACAATCTTCGTGCGCCTACCGAATTTTTTCTGGATCCGCCATTATATTTAACTAGTCCAATTAAAGGTTTTTTCCAGATTTGCCGAAAGTTTTAGAGTACATATTACCATAATGTGCAATTAAATCAGGAAGGGTAAATTTAAATTCCAGTTAAGAAATAATTCATATTATCCATCATTTCCAGAAGTTGAGATTTTTCTCATATATAATTAAAATGCCATAGCATGTTTTCAAAAGTTTCACGAGAAAATTATATCAATAAAAAGTTTTCGTGACAATTTCTTTTAGCTTCTATGTTTATGATTAATGATCTAAAACTGCGGTAAAATATTTTGGAAAGTTAATGATTAAAAAATAATAATTAATATTACGGTGTGCAAAACTGAGAAAATGGTTAGAGAGGTTAATGAGGAAATATTCTATTGAAAAAGATTTTTGCTTATAGATAATTATGCAAACTGCATTCAGGACACTCATCTTGAATGATTTATCTATGTGTAAGAAAAGCTAAATATTTTTATTTATTTGTTTACTTACTTATTTGTTTAATTGAATATTTACTTAATTGTTTGTGTGTTTTGAATACAAACGTTCACCTTTAAACTAATTCGCACGAAATTTTGCACATTTACGGGAAAATACAATAGAAAAGAAATCTTAGCCAATTTAAAAACCTATAAATCCACCTTCTCCTTATTTTCAGAAACAGCTTTTCAAAAACAGTAAAATTCTATAGAGATCATCTGCCGTTTATTAAATCTAAAGAACTGAATAATGTGAAAATGACATAATAAAGAGATAGAAAAATTTATCTAGTCTCAAGGGGGAAGATTTCAGGGTTAGCCCCCCCCCTTCTCCCTGAAAAATTTATTTTCACTAGATAGAATGGCTTTCTGATTATGATCACATATGATTATGATAATGGCATATTTCCTGAAATTCTGAATGATAGTCAGCCTTTGCAATCCCCCCCCCCTCAAAAAAACCTCTGGTTCCGCCCTTGTCTAGACTCGATAATATGAATGCACCTTGCAATAATATTAAGGTGTGTTTGTCACCGTAAACTTTTTTTGTGTGAATTCATGAGAAATAGAATTTAGTAGTTATAGGAGATTCAGTACTGTGAGAGCTGAGTGACACATTATTCTCTCGTAAAATACACTCAAAATACTGGCGTTAAACGATAAAATAAATAAACACTTTGTGAAAAAAACTCACATAAAATGTTACTTATAAGACGTTACAAATGTCGAAGGGCTTTGTCTTATGAAGACCGAAAGAATTTTTTGGTCGAAACAATCGTAACGTCTTATAAGTAACATTTTATGTGTGTTTTTTTCACAAAGTGTTTATTTATTTTACATTGTTCTCTCGTCACGAAATTTTAACAAGAGCAGTTTTTAGCTTTATCTATGAAGTTGTTAAGCAAAAATTTCTTCAAGATATAAATTTTAATTTTTTAAGATTTCGCATTGGCAGGAAATCTAAAAAAATAAGTCCTGGGCTATCTCATGATGCTTACACTTTGGCTACTAATGGGATACATGCATCTCACAAAAACATTAAAACTGATATATGGCTGGGATATATGTATCCTACCATGTGAATTACGATTTTTTAAAAACTTTCATGATTTTATAGTTTTAAAAAATCGTACTCGAAAATTTAAAGCCTCATTACTGCCTTTTTATTAATTTAACTTTCACCGATCAAAATTATTTTGAAAAGCTGACAGTAATCGTAACCATAATCGATATCAATTGTTGTAATCAGTACCAGATAACTGCGCAATCGTCCGATGTCGGGAATTAAATTCCGCTACTCCAGCATTCCTGTCTCCAAGACAATTATGTCTCTAGGACGAAGAAGAATCTCCACGCATCTTATTTTTCCCAGATTAGTCTAATACATTGTCTATTGGGTCCGTAACAGGAGATTTTGCACACTTCGGTAAATTTTCTAATGCAATTCTATGTTTAAGAATTTTTTTCAGAAAGTTTCATAAAAGGTGCAGGTTTTCCGTTTATTGTAGTGTGTAGCGCAGCTTGTAACGAGCCATTCTGATTTTTTGCGGTTCCTTGATTCGATTGGTGTATTTATACTATTTGTGTTAAAGGTCTGGAGTAGATTGTGTTTTTTCCAGTTAGTCTAATTCTTTCCCATATCGGGAATGTCCCGAAGAAGTTTCCATAAGTTCATTGGTTCCAATTCTAACGTTTTCGTACAATTAAATCGATAGCTGTGAAGACAGCAAAACTCATAACTTGGCTTTCTGGCATAAAACTCTAATTCATCGAGATAACTGTATACAGTTTGTCGGGATACAAAATTTCAGAAGTGACTCCAAGCTCTGAACATAACTGCCGAGCAATCAGACTTCTGTTAGAACGGACAGTTACTTTCAGATATTGCTCCTATGATGACACTTTTATTAGTTTATGGATTTGTCCAGGTCGTCTTACAACAGTCCTAAAGTCCTGAAAATGTTTCTACAGCGATCTGTTTTGAGGTACATATACAACACCTAACTGTTTTAACGATTGTCTACTAGAGATGAGACAGGCTCCTCCCGAGCCCGAACCGGGTTCGGGCTCTGTAATTCACGATTGTATTCGGGCGGATCGTGAGAAATTTCTCCTGTATTGAACATACTCCTTGTAAACAGATTTTTAAAAGTTATTCATGGAGAAATATACTAATTATTATTATTCGATGAACTTGAATATAAGGAATTAGAAAATGCATTAAGAGTTTGCTATTATGCGCCTGATTTTAATTTGCACAAACGGCAAAATTAATGACATTTTGTCAAAGAAGTAATTGACTTTTATTTATCTATTAGCTGAAATTTCGGGCTCGGGCGCCGCCTTAAATAGTATCGTTCGGATTTTAAAAAAATAAGTCCGAACTCATCTTTATTGTCTACCCTGCTTCTAAACGGCTGTTAATTGACCACTTCACGGATTTTTTCAAATGACAATTCGTAGCCATAGTCAGCCATTTTAGATCCTTACTCAATAAAATCCTTACTCAATCAATCTGTACCACAGGTGACTTCCTTAGATATTCACTTTGTGTGGGATGGCGTGCCTTCTTGATTTGCACATGAAAAAACGTTTGATGATTTTTAATTCAATAATGTTAATTAAGTTTGACTTTCGCGTGTTCCTTACAAAAATGGATTATATCGATTAAGTATTTCGTGGAGTATCATTATTTTTGGGTATGAAAGATGCATTTGGACACGAGTGTAATATGAATGGGAGTGTTTTTGTTTTTGCGTCATAGCTAGACTACACGAGGGGAGGGTGCCTTGGTTGGTGGACTTATGAAAGAGACTGATTACGTCTTTTTTATCGAATGTAAATGAAAGCAAAGAGTATGAATTTATTTTATAAGAATTGGGTTAAAGACAAGATTTAAAGTATTATAATGCTGACATTTAAACTTTATTTCTGACACATTTTTAATCGGTATTTATTCATATTTAGTGAATTTATGAGCGAGAGTTATAGTAATCTTTTTATCCTTCTTTTCATGACTATATGTATCGAGTTATGACGTAATGTACCATTCTATCACGCCTTGGGTCCGGGTTCGAATCTCGGCTCCGGTACGGATGTTAAATTGTCCGTCCCTTCATAAGCGGTAACACTGTCCGCCCATCGGGTGCCCCAATAATAAAATGGCCTAAATACCTACGGGCAATTGTAGTGGACAACGTCTTTTCGGCAAGTGCCCGCCCGTTGAAAAAAAAAAAAAAAAAAAAAAAAAAAAGTAAGAAGTTATGACTCAATGTGGGTAAGCAATTTTCCATAATTATCGTAAAAGCCTGTTGTTTATACACTCTAAAATTTTTTTTAAAAAATCAGTTGATTACTAAGAAATCTCTAGAAAACAAGGATTCCATCACTCTTTTTTAGTATGATGCCATAATTTTTCTTAGTATAACTACTAAATAAAGCCATGCATGTCAGTTGATTTACATGGCTTTATTTAGAAGTAATACTAAGAAAAGTTATGGCATCTTTGTTTCCAAGATATTTCTTAGTAATGCACTGAATTTTTTTAGAGTGTACTTGTTCCTTGTTTTGTGACAGTTGAACGTGATGACGTTGTTGGAAGAAACACACAAATGTCGATTCTATAACGGACTTTGATTTATTTTAGGTTTTTTTATTCCTTAAATATTTATCATAGACATATATAATAAATTACGAAGTTACGTGAAAAAGTTATAGAATTTTAACTATTAAAAATTTCAGGATATTAAGTCAAAATAAATACAACACTAAAATTTTTATGTAGCCCCGGTACAAAAAAAAAATCCCAATTAATAAAATGTACTCCATGCATTAATAAGTCGATGTACAAAATGTCAGCATTTTATCATAAAAAGGTTCAATATATGCTTAAAGAAAGCTGGTAAGGGGATATACAATATGGATTAACAGAAAGGATGTATTTATGCAATCATTATTTTCTTTCGTAATTTGTGTAAAGTCTCCGAAACGCGATCTTTCGATGGGATTTTTTCTCTTCGAGAGCCAATGAAAAGGAGTTTAAGTCAATATATATTTATTTTCATATACTCTTTCTCTCTATAGATGGATAAATATACATTCAATGAATTCAAAATGTACACGATGCCGATTTGGGAACTGTGCTTTGAGGAGTAAAGCTGCACCGGAGAGTAAAACCACACTTGGGGACATAAAGAAAGAACAAAATCTTTTCACACAGAGATCAGACTTTTTATAATTTTTAAGAAATTCAAATTTCAGATTTTTGATCCTCCTCAATCCCCCATGAGATCTTTCATCTCTCACTCTTATGTCCGTATTCACCAAGAACTTGGCATCCGTGTTAACTCCTTCTGACGTTAAACAGACATCAAATCTACATCCATTCGACATCTGACTCTCGTTTTGGTGGGTTAACACGAGTGTCAAGTACTTGGTGAATACGGCCGTTAGACTCTCAATTTGCTAGTGAAAAAGAATAAACGATTAAATTGAAATGATGTATAAATACCGTCAAAACATTAAAACATATGAATAGTTCTTAGTAAATCAGAAAATAAATTATTTATATTTACTGTTTTGAAGGTATTTTGAATTATTTATTTTAATATAAACTCTTTTTATTGGGTGCCAACAAATACAACTAGGTTTTGTAAAAGATGATCTTGCTAATGGAAAAACACATAGAACAAACGAAAGAATTGCTCCTAATTTTGGATAGTTATTATTATAAAAATAAAAGGATTTATGTTTAGATTTGAATTATTTTACTACAACTGCATATCTAGTAGTATATTTAATCGTTAATCATTATCCATTTACAGTTTAAAAATATACGATTTTTTAAATTCTGGTTTAGCTTAAGTTTGGTTTCTTGAAAGCATATAATAGCACCTAGGACCACCATATAGCACCTAGAGACCTAGTTCCTAGTAAAATTAAAAACCAGAAAATACAGTGAGTTACGTCTGATTAGACAAGTCTTATTAAATGCAGAATATGAAAAGGAATACTTTAGTGATGCTATTTACTTACACTAGAATTTTAGAGCTCATAAAAGATGCCTGGAAAATGTGACTTAAACAATGATAGTGGAATAAACGAATTTTTAAAGATGTTCAGATAAATTTGAAAAATTCCATTACATTCTCTAAAATATACTAACTGAAACTAATTAAATGAAGAGCACGTATCTTACTTATAATGCTATTACAAGAGCTCATTCCGGATGAACTAACTTGTATACATTTAAAATGAAAGTTTAAATCCTTACTCGGCAGTATTTCACTAAGTAAATATACAGAATAAGACTTTATTTGGGTAAAATCCTATTTAATTAAACAATTTGATTATTTTAATGCTTTATACTGTCTCATCGTATAAATTATTCTGGATAGTCAATATGTAAAATTTGACTAATGCTATGTTGTTTTTATAAAATCCTCGCATCTCGGTATATATTACTAAAACGAACTCATTTGTTTACAAAAATCTGATATAATGGAAGAAAGAACTTGTTTTTCTATAGTAATAATTGTGAAAGTGTCATTCCATGGTGATTAACGCAACATCTGTTGCTGAAAATTAAAAATTTTAGGACCGACTAGCTAAAGATAAATTAGGATAACTTTTCAGCTTTACAGTTATGTATTATGAGTTCATTAATAAGGACACAATAGTTTAATTTGGAATTTTAGTAGCACTATTTTGTGTGTGTGACTAATGTAACATTGAAACTACAAAAAATCTTAAATAATCAAAAATTACCTGTATTTAATTAAGTATCAAACTATAAACCATTTTTTCTTTATAATCCTACCATGCAGGCTAAAAAGCTGAAAAAATTCTCTAACTTTCTTTTTTAATAATCGGTGATAATAATAATAATCAAAAAACATTTTCATTTTCAGTATTTTATTGCCATGGAATGACCCAAACGCATTTTGAATTATAGCATTATAATGTGAATAATAGTAATAATATATTAATATTTAGATATATGGATGTTATATTAGTTTAAAAATAATACTGTTCGTTTTAATTATAGCTATATGCAGTCGAAGCTCGTTTTTATGAACCCCTATTTTACGAACACTTTCGATTTTACGAACTAGCGAGTGGTCCTGAATATACTCCCATAGATGATTACATTTTTAAAATTTTTTAAATAAAGAAGCGCAAGCAAATTATACTTGGTGGACTATTATTCGAAAAATAAAAAACATATTACTTGCAAATTTGTGAGCGAGGGATAAGTAAAGGAGGGTAGAGAAGGGAATGCAATCTGAACAATTTTATTATAATTTCGTGAACCGGATGTGGAAGAAAAAAATACAATGACTTGTAATAATTTGTGTTAAAGATGAGTAATTTTATAAAAAATATCTTATATGACAAGAAGTAGTACGTGCAAGAAAAGATGAAAAACTAATTTTGATGCTAAGTGTCAAACAAAACTCCTATTTGCGAAATTCGAAGTTATTTTATCTCAGTACTTCCGTATTTTAATGTCATAATCTGAACGCAAATTTTTTCACCAGATAAAACCCGGATAACCTTTAGTAGCTTCTGTGCCTAGCAAAACCTGTGTCTGGACACACCTTAAAATAATAAGTGCGAAAACGTAGCTTGGTGCAGACGGTAATAAAAGTAGTAAAAATCAACATATAAGAGCACCAATACAAAAATTAAACTAGCCGGTGTTTTTTGATGCTTATTATCACCGTAAAGTATTTGGAGGCATCAAGAACTTGCCGTTTTACATTATGCCACGAACTATATCGTGAGCATCATAAAAACCTTTAATACATAAATAAATTACCAAATCAGTTTCTTTAGCAGTCTGCAAAATATTTAAAAACCATAAATTCATATTTTAAATTGATTCAACCTTGATCGGCAGAAAAACCTTGTAAAAGTATAATTTCAGAACAATTTAAGAAATTCTAGCAGAATTTTGAACCATCTATTACCGTATAAATCAATTTCAATAATGGTAGTCTGATAGGCGGTATAAACTTTTCTCCCAGTACTGCAGGGTTAGTTTAAGAAAAAATCATAAAATCCTACTGTCACTGTCACGTAATAGGCTTATTTTTAAGGAAATATCAAAACAGACATATGTAGACACGACACCAGAATGATTTACATGGATGTCCATTAAAAAGTAATTTAGCGCACAGTCCGTATCACAGGATACTTTTTTTTTTTTTTTTGACAGTACTGCTTAAAACAACTGCCAGAGTCGGAAAGAAATAAAAATTTATAAATTTTCTGTCTGCAGGAAAAAAAAAGTTATCTATGTCGTATTTTGTTAAATTGGGAAGAAAATTATCGGGCTTAATCTATATGGTAGTTTTTTCCCCGGTATATTTGAAATGCAAACTATCTCAAAAGTTTTCCATTATCAGATTGCTAACTATTAAACGCCATAATGATCAGAAAAATTCTGAATTGACTCTGGGAGCTCGTGGAGAAAATCATACATGATTAGTTCCCCTTTTTTTTAATGTTTTAGCTGCGACCACGCAGTTTTATAGGCAACGCAAATATTATCCGTGTGTTTTAAACGCCACCCATACGGAACTGGAGCCTCCTGTAATTATTTTCTCTTTTTGCGCAGTTTCAGAAAATATTTATATTATATACAGGGTGTCAGAAAAAGGTGGCGACACATTTTAATTATTTATCTATTAGAGATAAGTGGACAATGTAAAATGAAAAATTGTTTAAAATAAGATAGGAAAAAAAAAATACATACTTTATGAAAAAATTCCTCACCTTATTTCTCCAAAAGTTACAGTTTTTAAATTTGTATATGACGCACTTACAAAAAAAAATATCAATTAGTAAAATATGCACCTTACATTAATGAGGTGATGTACAAAATTTGAGCCTTTCATCATAAAACGTCTCAGAGATATCTTTAAAGAAAGATGATCATGGGATATACATAAATTTTAATGTGATCGCTTAATGCTAGTTTGTTTGTGCGATTATGGCAACGCTACGCTAGGGCGATCTGCCAAAGAGGGGGGGGGGGAGGGTCGTCTTGGTAGGAGGGCTTTCTAAGGAGTTCTAACGTGTATTCATGTTACATCTGGAGAAAACCTACCAAAACTCCAGACCGTTTGATCGACAGCCGCGCGATGGGACCCGAACCCGAGACCTTCACACTTTGGCGTCGTTTAATGCTAGAGTGAAAAAGATTATTTTCTTTCGTAATTTCTGCACGACCCCTAAAAGGCGATCACCCGACATCATTTATTTTTCTCTGACAGCCTTGAAAAGTGGTTTAAGTCAGCATGTATTTTATCTTCATATCTCTGACTCTTTCTAGAATAAAATTCTCAAATTTTGTCCTTCCCCTCATTAGTGTACGAGGCACATTTAACTACTTGGGATATTTTTTTGTACGGGGGTCGTATACATACTTAAAAAGTGTAACATTAAAAAAAAATAACGATAGAAATTTTTAGGCAGCGTAGCCTTTTCCCCTGCCTTATAACTTAAACATTTTTTTAAAATTTACATCGCGTACTTATATCTAACAGATAAACAATTCAAACTTATTACCCCCCTTTTTGGGAAACCCTGTGTGTGGAACAGTCATAGTTTGACAGTACTTTAACTTTTAAAATACTGTGAGACTTTAAAATAAAACTCTTCCAATGGGGAAATATTTTGTTCTATTTTATACTCATTTGTTAGAGATGTTAAGAATGGAATAGGAATTAATGATATAATGAGTAAGATTTAAATGTTCTACTCTTCGCCATCTACAATTAATAATAATTTAAAAAATTGAACTATGCGTAGCAAAAAAAAAAATAGGGACACCCAAAAGGTGTACTTTCTCACAAAGAGGCTTGAGCAATTTTGTTAACAAAAATCGAAATTTTGAAGGATGGGGCCGAGGCACTTTAGAATGTGTCTGATACATACGTTATGGACGAATACTACTAAAGTTCTGTCATCGAAAATTTTTCCATAGAAATTAGTCATAGTAAAACACAGAACGGTAGCTAAAATTTTAATCAATATATTCCTAGCATGGGAGAGAATATAAGACATAGTTAAACATAACGTATAACTTCTTCCAAAAATTTACTTAAATTATAGATCTGTTTCTGAATAAAGTGCGATTGAACGTCTTCAGTATAGGAGAATAATAATGTACTAATACATTACCTAGACAGGTTTACGGTGCTTATAATTTAGGTGATACTAACACATTACACTTAGCGTTGTCTAACTTAATTTATGCTTCCGTATTCATTACTGTCAGAAACCGCACAACTCGCAGAAGATATATTCTGTACAGCCAGAAGTGATGTGTGTGCCCCTGTATGTCTGGGATGTCCCATTTGTTTAAAATATTCTTGATTTTGCAGTTCATGAATCTAATCATATAGGGTATGGCGGGATAAAACGGTAAGTATTCATTCCTTTTTGATCAAAAGTATAAATATATTGTTTTTAAATGATATTTCTTTTGTATCCTATATTTTAAGACATTAGTTGGCAAGATTTATACTCATTAAAAAGTTTATTAATTGCATTTGGAAACGTAATATTAGCTCTTATCTGCTTATTAAATCCATGTTCTTTTCTTTTGTCTTCAAAAAAACTTTCAAGAAACTAATACATTCCTGAAATTTGAGAAGTTTTGTAATTATTTTCCATCTAGAAAAGGTCTAAACAGTTTATTATTGAGAAGCAAGAATTTTTAAAGATATTTTTCTTTCTATTTATGTTTTAGTGTGGTGGGGTAAAAAGGACATACAGTTAGCCTTAGTTAATATGATGTTTCCAAAATGCTCCTAATTAACTTTTTAATGAGTATAAATATTGCCTACAAATTTCTGAAAATATAGGCTAAAAAAAATCATTTACAAACAAACTATTTATATTTTTGATCAAACAGAAATACCTACTCCTTTTACCCTACCTTGCCTTAAAATAATGAGAAATCAGAATACAATGTTTATCTAAAGCCCAAATCTAACAGCCGCCTGACCATAATATTTTTAAATTTGAATTATTTATTGGTCATAATAGGAAATAGCTTAGATTTGATAGAGTATTAATTTTTGGGGCTTTAAAAGAAATTTGTTAACCATTTTACCCCCCCCCCCCCCATCCCCCCTTTGCTCCACCTTTATAGAAAATTATAATTAACTATTCTTTATAAAGTTCAATTTTTTAAATTTAAAACTATCAATCTCATCTAATAAATGTATTCACATAAGACTGTTTAAAGTGTTGCGTTGGAAATCACTTGTTTGAAGAGAATCAATGAACAACTCAATCCGTACGGCACATAATTCCGTATGCTATAGATTATATTTGTTTCAATTTTAATATGAAAAAATTCTATCAATGTATTTTGCACACTTTGGCTACAAAAATGTAAAAAGCAATACTACCGGGAATATTTTCTTTTCAAGTTTACGTGGAATACTAAAGAAGTAATTTGCTTATGTATTTATTTTTATTATATTCTTTAAAATAAACATATATTGTGTGATAAATAAAATACAAGTTCATGTGAAAATGACAAGCCAGCTGAAACTGTTCTAAACTAAACATTTCCTGGAATATAACGTATCAAAACCGTTTATTAATTTTGAGCGCATAGTCTTTTAGTCATAATATCTCAGTCCTTTAGCAACTTCATTGTTTTAATCTGCCATAAAATGAACATAAGAGAAAATGTTAATTACGGCGCACCAGCGTAATAACTTAATTCTTTCTGGCATTTTATGCAAGACTAATAAAGCAGAATAACTGTTTAAATTTCTGCTGTTTAAAATATAATAGTTTATATTTAATATTTTAATTGTACAATACATTTTGTGTCCAAGCTCGTTAGTGCTCGGAAACTGAGCGTTTATTTATTTTTTCTTTTTATATGCATATCTTTCGAGCTTCCGTAAGTTCTTTTTAACTAATGTGCTAGAAAGGATTTAGATATATTTTAATTCTGAATTAGATTGGCATAAAAATAGTTCTGAAAATACTTACCGTTTCATTTTATTATAAAATGGAACATAACGTCATGTAAACGTTCTTACAGTTTTTTGAACTAGAAATTCATTCCCCCAAAAGAATTGAAGGGCACAGATTCTTCCGCGATGTTTACATAATGCTCTCTTATTTTATTGTTTCAAGGTTTTTATTTGTTGGTCTTTCTTATTTAGTTCCTCTGCTGTTTCGAAACAGCTGTTTTATTGTGGGCAATATTTTTAAGGGTATTAGTCTGCACGAAAATCTTCCTTTCCCTAAAGAAACAGACTATCGTTACGATTTTTTTTTTTTTTTTTTGAGATCAAAAAGAAGTTTCTACAAAAGAAGTACATAAGTAAAGAAATTTATTGGAGTATCACATGACATCAAAATGTCACAATGTAAAGATATATTTGGCTAACTCCACTGTCTTATATTCCTCTTTTATGATAATTATGGTGTACATAAAAACTTCTAGCGTCCAAGAAGCTCTGTTAAAGAGATTTGTTGACAATACTGATGTAAGCTTTATTTTGACGAGTTTTACCTTGTGCCGCAGGAATATTTTTGACAACTGGCAGTTAGTATTGGGCACGAAATGATGGTTAAAGAATTTTAAATATAATCGTCTGCGTATTTTTTTTCAAATGTGACAGCAAACATAAAAAGTCTACGTATATTACATTTAAAAAATATCACATATGAATCTGAACCAATCAGGATCGGGATAATTTGTTTGCCAAGAAAGGACAACTCAAGTCACCGAATGTATAGTTTGGAGTGTTTCCCGCCACAAATCATCATAAGAAAGAATGTTTCTGGATATTGGCACCCCTTTGAAACTGCTAGAGACCGGTTGAATCGGAATAATTTTTTTTTTTTATGACAATAACGAATTCTTTTTGTCAAGTATGACATTTCAATTAGTCACTTTTTTTAAGCTATTCGTCAACAAAAGCACTGTTTTTTGAAATAGCAAAATGAATTTTATAAATTAACAGAACCTTATCAAAATTTACTAAAAAAGATCTATTATTAACTTTGGCGTCGCACTGAAGATGAGAGTTGGGGATGACACAATATTTGAATATTTGTTTCTGAGTGGTGAGTTTACTTTTCGTTGAGTTCATTTCGTGAAATTTGACAAACATGCAAATTATTTTAATATTGAAAACTGGTGTATAAGCAACGAATGTAGGTTTTGAAATTACAATCAATGAATTTCACTGTTCTAGTCTGACACGTTTAATGCGTAATTAAATTGCGATCCTATCAATGAGAATAACATTCTTAGTAGGTAACGAATGTAGGTTTTGAAATTACAATTAATGGATTTCATTGTTCCATTCCAACATGTTTTCTGCGTTGTTAAATTACGATCTTATCAATGAGAATAACATTCCCTCTATTCTCAAGCTGACCATCTCGTGAATTTCTCGCCCTATAAATACAGACTATTTTGAGCTCTCTTCCCTCGCCTAGTGATAAGCTTTTAAGCCGTACTGAGCTGCTTAGTAACGTCATTTTCATGCCATAAAACAGAATATCTCGGTAAGAGCATAAGGGCTTCAGCTTCAAGAAATGAGCGCGGTCTAAATTATTCCTGGTGTCGCGCCATTCTTGGAACAGTTCTATAATTATAGATTCTTTAATATTTAAACACTTTGAAAAGCACAAAGCTCAAAATCAGTTTCATAATTATTCACTTAACAGAAGATACACTTAATAAAATTAATATAGTGCCTTTCAATTTTGCATCAAAAGTATAAGCATAATGGAAAATAGAAATCTCGGTTTATTCTAGAAGTAAACTACAAACGCGTTGATTATATCACTTGAGTTTGAGAGGTTGGTTGATTGAGACCCTTAGCCAGGAGGCTGTCTTCTCGATTGTTCCGAAGACATATCACTTTTAGTCTCGAAAGTATTATGTTTACATATGAGCTAGGCAGTAGGCGGTACGCTTTTTATTTATATTTATTTATTTTTAATAATTGTTATCCGCCCCTTTCAATTTAAGATTATGCAATCCTAAATTTTCTGCTACCTACTACGACACTGATTTTTGAAATATTATTAGTTTCCTGTTATAATATTGTAATTTTAATTTGCTGCATAATAATATGGTTTTATCTTACTTTATAATAAATGTAAAGTAAATCAAAACTTCTGTTCACTCATGTACGCCCAGATGACTGTCTGCAGGGGGATGGGGAAAATCAGGGGTTCTGCAGCAGAAAGATTAAATTTTAGTATTGAACTGCTTCTAAATTATACCATTACGTACATCATTACGATAACATACCTTTCTCCTGGGAGGTAGGGGAGGTAAGCATCATAAGAGGAGATAAGCATCATAAAATATTTGAATTCCTTGCACATAGGTATGAGTGTGTTTGTTTTCACTGAAAGAACAGTTTCAACCTGTTAGCTGTTATTGTTTCGAAGACACAAGGGCTAAGACATGCCTTCTGTCTTTAGCGTTACTCCCCCCCCCCCCCACCGCACTGGAGTTATGAATAGGGAATTCAATATTCTCAAATGCTCATATCATTTTATTTATTAACATTTCCTTTTTGCCTGAACTAATTTTATCTTCGAAAAGCATCATAAAATATTTGAATACTAATGTTCGTAAACGACATTAGCAAACAACGTTGCTATTTTCATAAGCCTGTGAACGCCTGAGAAATTATACTGTTCCTTAGAACATTATTGTACACAAAATACATAGGTCTTATGGGGCATGCCTTAGTGGAGTATTACCTGGGAAACTAATACATATTCTTGTTGGATCCGCAGAAAGTCTTCAAAGCTATGAATAGGTAGATTGTCGACAAACTGGAGGTCTCTTCTTCCCAGTACTAAAGTTACCCACAATAGATATGTCTGCGCCGCTTTTCTAGGCATCTTAGGAAAGGGCTTGATTATTCTCTTGTTGTTGTCTAAACCAGGATATCAGTATAAACTGACTTCAAATAGTCGGAAAACAAGTGGACATGCAGCGACCAGTTGGTAGCTGTAGGCTAGTTAATCCCATCCCAGGTAGCACATACAAATTGTCAGAGCGTGATTACCACGTCTTACATTTTGCAAAACGAGTTCTGGTTCAAAATTTGTGCTTCGGCTAATACAGTTTCACGTTTTACTGTAGTACTCTGAAGTATCTAATATGAAAGATCTTCTTAATGGGACTGCTTAACGTACAGACAACAGAATTTACAATCCGTTCTATAATCCACGTACGCTACCACATACTAAAGAGTTTCAATGTAGTACAAAAGGACGACAAAAATACCCGCCAAAGGGCCACTACTGAAATTAATCCCATCTCTTAAACCAGCGAGAAGAAGTTCAAAGACACCTCAACTAAATCAGTGCCGTTTGCCGCCAAAGACTTGTGGTTGGACATTTTGCTGTTCTGTACCTTAACAAAGTAAGTGCAAGTTGCACAAACATTGTTGTAATATATTTATAATTCAAAATATGATTTATAAATTGAAAATTTTAATAAGCAACATCAATCCTATTAATTAGCCATCGATCCAAATAAACAACGAAACTGATTCAAAAAAAGCTGTAGAATATCGGTTATTTACTTAATTTTATAGTACACCCTGCATAATTAGCCATACAACGCTTTAAGTACGTATGGACAACACTGAACTGGACCCAGATTTTGACGAGCATTGTACGTGTTTTGTACGGACATTCTGGCGTAAGCGACACTGTACATCTACGGGATGGTAACGTGCTATCTGAACGGGGAAATTACGGCCTTTGAACAAGTATGTGCTACCTGCGATAAAGCTTGGAGCCTTCCCGTCACAGTAATCTTACGGTATAACTTTCAATAAACAGCGTACTCAGCTCCAAGTAGGTTTGTTTGTTTGTTTGCGATGTTAAGGGAAAGCTACACGTGGGCTATCTGCCTAAGATGGGGAGTTCCTTGGTCAGAAAACTTTCTAAGGGGTTCTAACGCGTATTTACGTTACATCTGGAGAAAACCGACCAAAACTGTTAGATCGACAGTCTCGCGATGGGACCTTCACACTTCAGCCGTGTACCATTTTGTGTGTCTTAGCCACTCGGCCATGGTGGGGCCCAGCACCTCGTAGGATAGACTCGCGAAAAATGAGTATAAGTAGCATAGTAAAGTTTTTAAAAGTTTGGATAAATTAGCGGAAAAAGAAATGCGTATAAAACACACATAAGAGTAAAATAAAACTCCACTTACGTTTCAAGCGATACAAAGATTCGCTCTTATTCAGGAACAAATCGCTTCAGAGAGAGACTACCTTTTTTTTATTTCTCTAAAAGTACGTAGAGTATGATTTTACTTTTATGCTTGTCTTTGGCAAGTTATTTTTAGTTTAACGTGTACTATAAACCTGTAACATGTACTAAACACACGGGTACTTGTGTTTGCGTTAAATTGCTCTCGGCATGAATTCGCATAAAGCGAAAACTTCTGAGGTAAAAAAAAAGCCCGTTTTAGACAGATTTTATGGGATAGGTCTCGACAGGAAGAGCGTCGCACAGTTAATGTTCTAGCTTGTCTCATTTATGGGGCTCTACGCCTGATTAATTAAAGTAGTATAAGCCTTTTAACGACGCCATTTTCCGCGCCAAAACTGAATAATTTTGATAAATGCTAAAATTTACTACTTCTACAAAATGCAGTTTCGACACAAATGACTCCTTCAACAGCCGTCGGAATATTTCAAGCATTTAAGTGTTATTTATTTGTGGAGCCTGGTGGTTCAATTTTCTATTTCAGAAATTATACAAAGGTGCATTATTTCAAAACAATAGTAGATTTTTGAAAATAATATTTTATATTTTAAATAGTCTTGTTTAAACCTGAAATATTATTTAAGATATATTGCCATACAGAAATAATTAAGTCTTATGTAGAAAAGTTATTATTTTTAAAATAATTTTTCTTCATTATGTCGTTAGTTAAACTTGAAGTACTTTAGATGAATTTAATTTGCATGGCGTACTTTTATAAATAAGCTACATTTTAAGCCTTTGAATAAAGTAGTTCAATTCTTAAACATTAGTTATATATGCATTAACTTCAGCCCTTACTTCCAGTCAATAAAAGTTTTCCCAATGACATGCAGTTTCTTTTGATGCCTAAGTTCTATAAGGGTTCATATATTAAAAATTAGAAATAATAACTTTTTAGGGTGACCCTGTATTTAAAAAAATGTCCAATGAGAAAAATAAAGTCTGACCCATTAAAAAGTTACTTAATTTTTTTAAAACATAATATTTAATGAGATACTGAAAATTGAAAATTTGAATTTTTGGGAAATTACCGCTTACGGCTGAATGAAAGACGATATCGAAAATTTTAGTTCGATATAGCCTATTCAATAAATCATGGCAATGCTATGATGTTTTGCACCTTGACCATTTATAAAATTGTGTACATTAATCTTTTATGCTGAATAAAAGTAACAGAGCAAATTTTAAATAAGCTGATGCATTAATGATTTTCAGTAAAATCGAGAGTTCTAGGAGTAAATAAAAGCAATAAATGAAGTGTGGGGGAGGAGAATAACTGTGAAATTTTACAACATATTTCATTTAAACAATTTGCAACATATAATTTCTTAACTTATGTCTATTATGCTGTATATATTTTTAAACAGAATAGTATCGATTGTACGACATGCTAAAACATCATTGTTTTCCACGGCAGGCTTTTATAAAGTATATTTAAAACTATTTATTTTCAGAGTATCAAAATAAATACATATCTATTACGTATTCACCTATATCCGTTTATCAAATTTGTACAACAGATTACTTTGTTTTCGGTTTTTACATTAGAAATATTAAATTAATTACATGTATATTGAATCATTGAAATATTCATTATTAACCTTATTTTATTCTTGAAAATAGTCAAATTCACGTGATTTATCGGATCACTATTAGTTTTATTTGAAATTGTTAACAATTACTACACGATAACTAGTCTAATAGTCAATATAAATAGTCATCAATTGACGCATTAAGATTCTTTTTAAAATCATTCAGAAACAGATTTTTGATCTATAAAGCTTCTCTTCACCTGTAAATTAAAAATCTTCCATAATTATTGCAAAAAACCTTCCTCATGAAGATTTTTGGTTAGCTGAGAGAGATACAAGCACTCATCATTATTAGCTATAGCAGTTCAATTAACAATTGTAGTTCATTGATGAAAGTATTGTTTTGATCCTAATGCAATAGGTAAATCTGTTACGAAAGTTACGTAAAATAATGTAAGAGCTTTCAATTATCATTTTAATCGGTTGGGGTGTGTCGAAACTAGGAATAAAATCTAATCGAAAGGCTACGCCTTATCCAAAAATACGGATATAATTAAGAGATTTTAAAAAGGTCAAGGAGTTTAAAAGCTTTTTATATGTATTCTTCTTTATTTCGAAATAAGTTATAATTAAGATGAGAGGACTGAAATAAGAATAAATACATTACCGTGTTGAAAATTCCTTTATTCTTGACATCTTTGGAATTGAAAGAAAGTTATTAGCATTAGCATAATTTAGTTATTGCTTGCTCGTATGATAGTTTCTCGTTCATTTTCATTTATTTTTTCTTTTCTACATTCTGTTAGGGAAACTTGTGATTTGAAAATTACACAGTTTTAGTTTGTTACGGTGACATTAATTAGCAAACCACTTAAGCAAAAACAATTTTATCTTTAAATTGACAATATTATGAAACAAATTATCAATTGCGTTTTGTGTTCCAATACGGCCGAGCTAGAAGGCGCTTTCTTGTCTAGTTCGACCAAAGTTCAGCATTCGGATTCCGGTTAAAAATAATTGATAGGGAAAAAAAATCACTATTTAAACTATGTTATAATTGTTACAAAGCATATTTTTACCTTAGCAATTATATGAAGGAGTAGATTAACAAAATGGAACTTCTTGCAAAAATTAGAGAGCATAAATATTGAATAATAAAAAAAGAAATGTCATTAAAGTTCAAAAGATGTAAATTCACAGTGAAATTCCACTGTTCTTAGTTTGTTGCATTAAAATGTGTGAAACCCACACGACTATCATACTTTTAATCAAAAATTATTCACTTGATGTAAATGATGTGTAATTAAGTCGCTGTACAAAAGGAAAAAAAAACACTTAAACAAACAGGGTCAGGGGATGATCTGATTTATATGACAACTTTGTGCATTTTTCAATTTTGTGCATTTTTAAATTTTTTTCACTGCAGAAAAATGTTACTGTGTTAAGTAAATAAGGTGTAGCTTTTACCTTTTAAGAACACCGAATGAATATCTCGTTTCCGTAGGCTTATTTGCTTATAATAATTTAAAGGAGCGGTCATAATTACACGAAATAAGATTGCAAAAAAATTTGGGAATTATGATCACTTTGTTTTTTCTTGATACTTAGGAGTATAAATTTTGTTGGTGAAAAACAGTAAAGAATAAGCACATGAATAAGCCATTGGAAACCGGATTTTCATATAAAGTCTATAGAAATGGGTATGGCTTGATGTGAAACTGTCCTGTTATTTAATTCAGAGAAAATATTTTTTTACAAAGAAATGCCAGGAATCGATCCAGGAATTTTTACCACGGACCCCTTTTTTTGTGAAAACTGTTTATTTTTGTGAATTTCTACAGATATTTTTATGAATTTTCATGGCATTTCCCTCCCCCCCCCCAAAATAAATTTACAAAACAAATTAAAATATGCGGTAAAATGCAAAAGAAGGGTTGTTTTAATCGAATGCATTTTTTGCGAAGGGGCCGTTTTAATCGGTTATAATTTTGTGAAAGGGCCGCTTTATATCGATTGTAATTTTGTGCAGGGGCCTTGAAAATGATCCAAATTTCATCTGCATCGATCCTTCAATGCCTATGCTTTAAATTATTTTCTCTATTTATGTCTTACTTATTTTTAATACAAATTCTTATGTGGGATATTTTTAATGTCTTGGAATGTACTTCCTGGTTCTGTTTACGAGCCAAGACAAATTAGTCGTGAGTATTTAAAAATGAAAAGTAATCAATTACAAAATTTCTGATTTCTTATTTATTTCCAAGTTAAATGTAACAAATAAAAAATACTTAAATTATTTTTCTTTAATATTTCATAAATTCTATAAAACACCGTTTTTCCTGGTCAGAATAACCTTTTCCCCTGCATTTTTTCATATAGTTACAATTGCCACAGTTTAAAAAAATAGTGGGGAAATTATAACTATGAGTTTAAAAACATTTAACTGTTAGAAAAAAAGTAAAAACATGTCGGAAGCTCTTAATTACATCAGAAATATACTTTTTTAAATTAATTAACTTGCCTGAAAAAATTTCTCTTTCCGCCAAGTTAGTGACAACACCGAGCCGCCAAATATATTTATTGAAAACTTTGACAAGCTGTTAGTTTTTCAATTGTTACTACCTTAAAGATTTTTGACTAATTAATGAAGAAAAATACCAATCATTAAAGTTACATTATAAACTTTATGACTAATGTTTTTGTGAAACTTTATAATTAAAGATTTTTAAAAATTCCGTTGGTCATAATTACCCTGCAGCAGTGGCGTAGCCAGAAATTTTTCAAGGGGGGGGTTGCGACTACTGTAACTCACATATATGTATACGTGTGTGTGTGATAAGAGAGTGAAGAATATACATTTTGTATGGCAAAAAATTCCTCATGGGGGGTGACTCCCTATCCCCCCCCATGAGGAATGATAATGACCCCCCCCATGGTGAACTCCTTTCTCGGCTGGACTGCTGTGGGACCGTGTATGCTGATGGAAGCTGGTGCACGTAAAATCTGTTCGTGACTCCAATGCCCTCCATGTTCAAACGATACCTCTGGGGTTGCCGATTTCAGGTGCTAGGTCTCTCATCTGAAATTGGTTCAAAATTAGGAGGCCACTCAAAGGAGGGGGGGGGGCAACATTTGTCTGCCTAATAGGCACTCCTATAATGAAATAACCAACATCTTCGGCCCTCATTGTGGTAAAGCTTCAAGTATGCCGCTGACCGGCCATTAGAAAGGAAAAAAAGTTCTAAGTCATATTTAAAGGGCTATTTCAGAAGTTTTATTATTACTTTTATTTTAGCTAATGATGATGATTCACTTCATTGAATTTAAAGTAAATATGGACTTTCTTTTGGGGAGTAAAAAATCTTTTAAAAATTTGAAGACCCTTCTAAACGGAGATTTTTTATATTAACTCTTTCATAAAATGATGTTTTTTAATGCTATCATTCAAAAATAAAAATTCCTTTGAGGAAAAAAAACCCCATATTGTGACTCTCAAAGTACAATATTTTCTCTCTTTTTTTTAAAAAGAAATCATGTAATGCGTAATCTGCCACTGTTAAAATGTATATTCTGACACTAAATTATCAAACTAGATGAAAATCTTAATTGAAGTAATTTTTAAAAAAGCAACAATGTTTAATGAGATATCATATATTTGAAACCATAAATGAATTAGTGCCGTTCTGCAAACACTGCGCTTATAAAACTTAAAAAATCGTAACATATTTTCATAAACTATTTATTTCGTCATATTTTTTCATTCTAAATCTTTACGAAAATAATAATTAGATGCTTTGCAAAGTGTCTAATTATCAGTCTTAAAAGTTTTTAAACCGTTAATGTTTATTTAAGCGGTTTCATGCATAATTAAATGTACTTTCGTGTTTATTTAAAGATGTTCAAACAACTCTGAAGTAAATATTTAAAATGCAAAGATGGTAAAATATTTTTGTAATCTCATAATTTAAGGACAGTTGTGTATGCTTTGTAAAGTTTCATTTATCTTTTACAAATATATTACCGAAAGAAAAGTAACCACGAAATTTACATGGATGACTTTCTCCACCCTCTTCCCTTTCATCTTTAAATTAGCCTAAATATTTTGGTCTTGTCTTGTATCTGTGATTATGTTGTTGTTGTGTTAAGGCAAAGCTACAAGGGTGGTACCTGGCTGGAGTGAAGACCTTTTTAAGGGGTTCTAACGCGTACTTGGGTTACGTTTGGAGAAAACAGCCCGAAACTCCAGACCTTTACCGTCGACAGCTGCAGGGTTGATCACAACCCTGGACCCTAATACTTCAGCCGTTTACCAATGTTCAGATTCTTATCCACTCGGCCATTGGTTTGCGTACTTGTGATTTTTAGAGGCCGTAAGATCGTGAAATCCTTTTTAATTCTCTCTCAACAGACTTGTAAATGGAAATGCTCTTAAAAGACACAGGAAATAATTACAGTCACCCAAAAACTGTTTGAAAGTATGACGGATTTTCTATATTGACATCTCGAAAAAAACATTACAATAATAACAATTATAACTCATTAGAAACGACAAAGGCCATTTACGATAAAGCATAATTCAGTTTTTCGCAGAACAAACTATTGTTTACGAAAAAAAATATTTATAGGTACTTGTCTTGCATTCAAATATAGCATTTTTGTGAAGGTGTGCTACAGGCACGACAGGGAGTCACCCTCCCTGGCTACGGCACTGCCCTACGGTCGTAATTACGCCCAATAATGCCTACTATTCAGAACGCATTGAAAAGCTAAAAATAAGGATTTTATACTCTCTCGTAACTTACTATCACATCATAAAACTACTTCGGTGTTCTTTATAGTCCATCATTTTATTTTGCACTTATGTAAAGAAACTTTACGTTTTACTTTTCTGAGAATACAAGAAAAAAAGAACAGCTTGATGATATACAATAAATGTTAGTCCCTTTTAAAATTTTTGCATTTTTTATATCATTAGATATGCAAAATTTAAATGTCAAGCTAACAACTATTAAAGAGCTCTACGGAAGGTAAATTTAGTACAACGTATATTGTTTTATGTGTGTCTATATAATTATTACTCATTTTGATGGGTAAATTGATAAATTATTTTTCTGTTCTTATATTCAGTTTACTGCACGTCGGATTCTTTTCTTAATTAATAACGAAACGCGTCCTAAAGATTTAAACTTAAACTCTGCTTTCTATCCTCTTCTTTTTGGGGATTAAACATTGTCATTATGCTGAATTTAACAAATATATTGAAAAGTCTTTAATGTTAATCTATATCTATATAAATAAAACAGAGTGTAAACTGTCCGTTTGTCTGTCTGTCTGTCTGTGTCTCGCGTAGCTCCGAAACGGGTGATCGTAGACCTACCAAATTTTGTACGGAAATTCTCCAAGACGGGTTTCGACACACCTCGAAGCGATTTTTTCGAAATTCGAATTAGAAAATGTTTTATTTTATGTTTTGTCCGATTTTTAGCGATTTTTCTTGCGTAATACATAATAACGCCGGTAATTGAGCTCGCAAGAAAACGATATTTACATCATCGTATAGAGGAGAAAATTTTCTTTTAAAAACTATTTGTTCGGACTGTGTAACATAATTTGCAAATTTTTGGGAATTTTACAAATAAAATTAAATTTGACGCTGACTTTCGAAAAATATTTTTAAAACTGCTGCATCTTGAATTCTATCTGTCGTAACTTTTTTATATTTGGGCAAAAGACGGAGCACACAATTCACCCACTTTTAAAAGAAGAACGGGGGAAAAATATAAATTAGGAGAATTTTTAAGTAAAGAAGGATTTTCATTTCAGTAGTCCCTGCTTATGAGTTTCGGTTTGATATCTTGCGGTTTGGTTGTCATGGATACAGTAACAATGATTAAAATTGCCAGTTGAAAAAAATAAATAAAAACGGGTCCCGCGAGCAGACGATTTCTTTGCTTGGCTCGATTTCCTTTTATAAATACTGGATTTATTTGCGAGAAGAAAAATTAAACTGAGAAAAACAATTTTAAAGCCTTTATAAATAGCGCAGTCTTATCTCTTATCTCTTTTCTTTTTGTAAAGGGTTGCAAGAGAGGGTGACGTATTTAAAAAAAAAAAAAAATCATTTCATGTAGTGTCTGAGGTATTTAACGCTAAAACGTGAACCTAAAAGACAGCATGTCTGAGGAAATAAGACATTTTGAAAGTGAGAAGTTCACTGCAAACAGTCCATTTGCACTTTTTTGATACCGAATGACGCTGACATAGTTTTTTTTTTTTTTGTGTGTGTGTGTGTGTGTCATTATATTGCAATGATCTCAGGTTATTACATATATGACGCAAATTTTAAGTCAAGAGTGAAATAATTTTGCTTTTTCTAGATTCCACATCACTGGAATTAATTCGAATTACACATGTGAGGAAATTTTTCGTTTCCTACCGTGCGAAGAACGGGCACGCAGCTAGTTCAAAATAATTAAGTGTGAAGCTTTTCTCACAGTGAAAACTTTACAAACATAATAATACAAACTACAAAGTAAAATTGAGACATGCAAAACTTAATGAATAAGGACTAAACAATATAAGCACGAAAACATCTTAGGTGGGTTATTTTATTGCTACACGTTTTTTAAAAATATTTTGCTTTAATTGTCTTGGGAATATATGCTTGCATAATTTTGTAAGAAGGAACAAAAAATTGGAGAAGGAAGTGAGAGCACAGCACACCAGGGACGTAGCTAGTGTGTAGGCCATAGAATTAGAATAGGGCTATGGGGGGAATGGGCCCCTTCCGAAATTTGAGTTCTTATTGACTGGATGTCAATGAAGCCTTTTGTGAAAAGTTCTACCTGCTCTACCTTTTGGGCACTCTCCGAAATTTTTTTCTGGCTACGTGCCTGTAGCACACCTTCACAAAAATGCTATATTTGAATGCAAGACAAATACTTATAAATATTTTTTTTCGTAAACAATAGTTTGTTCTGCGAAAAACTGAATTATGCTTTATCGTAAATGGCCTTTGTCGTTTCTAATGAGTTATAATTGTTGTTATTGTAATGTTTTTTTCGAGATGTCAATATAGAAAATCCGTCATACTTTCAAACAGTTTTTGGGTGACTGTAATTATTTCCTGTGTCTTTTAAGAGTATTTCCATTTACAAGTCTGTTGAGAGAGAATTAAAAAGGATTTCACGATCTTCCGGCCTCTAAAATCACAAGTACGCAAACCAATGGCCGAGTGGATAAGAATCTGAACATTGGTAAACGGCTGAAGTATTAGGGTCCAGGGTTGTGATCAACCCTGGAGCTGTCGACGGTAAAGGTCTGGAGTTTCGGGCTGTTTTCTCCAAACGTAACCCAAGTACGCGTTAGAACCCCTTAAAAAGTCTTCACTCCAGCCAGGTACCACCCTTGTAGCTTTGCCTTAGCACAACAACAACATAATCACAATTACAAGACAAGACCAAAATATTTAGGCTAATTTAAAGATGAAAGGGAAGAGGGTGGAGAAAGTCATCCATGTAAATTTCGTGGTTACTTTTCTTTCGGTAATATATTTGTAAAAGATAAATGAAACTTTACAAAGCACACAGGTGTCCTTAAATTATGAGATTACAAAAATATTTTACCATCTTTGCATTTTAAATATTTACTTCTGAGTTGTTTGAACATCTTTAAATAAACACGAAAGTACATTTAATTATAAATGAAACCGTTTAAATAAACATAAACGGTTGAAAAACTTTTAAGACTGATAATTAGACACTTTGCAAAGCATCTAATTATTATTTTCGTAAAGATTTAGAATGAAAAAAATATGACGAAATAAATAGTTTATGAAAATATATGTTACGATTTTTTAAGTTTTATAAGCGCAGTGTTTGCAGAACGGCACTAATGCATTTATGGTTTCAAATATATGATATCTCATTAAACATTGTTGCTTTTTTAAAAATTACTTCAATTAAGATTTTCATCTAGTTTGATAATTTAGTGTCAGAATATACATTTTAACAGTGGCAGATTACGCATTACATGATTTCTTTAAAAAAAAAAACGAGAGAAAATATTATACTTTGAGAGTCACAATATGGGTTTTTTTTTCCTCAAAGGAATTTTTATTTTTGAATGATAGCATTAAAAAACATCATTTTATGAAAGAGCTAATATAAAAAATCTCCGTTTAGAAGGGTCTTCAAATTTTTAAAAGATTTTTTACTCCCCAAGAGAAAGTCCATATTTACTTTAAATTCAATGAAGTGAATCATCATCATTAGCTAAAATAATAGTAATAATAAAACTTCTGAAATAGCCCTTTAAATATGACTTAGAACTTTTTTTCCTTTCTAATGACCGGTCAGCGGCATACTCGAAGCTTGACTACAATGAGGGCCGAAGATGTTGGTTATTTCATTATAGGAGTGCCTATTAGGCAGACAAATGTTGCCCCCCCCCTCCTATGAGTGGCCTCCTAATTTTGAACCAATTTCAGATGAGAGACCTAGCACCTGAAATCGGCAACCCCAGAGGTATCGTTTGAACATGGAGGGCATTGGAGCCACGAACAGATTTTACGTGCATGAGCTTCCATCAGCATACACGGTCCCACAGCAGTCCAGCCGAGAAAGGAGTTCACCCTCCCAAGCACTGCCATCCCGATGCTGCTTCACTTTCCTTTTTCTTTCAGGAATGGAGCTTAGTGACTGGGCCACGGCGGGACACTTAGAACTTGAATAATAAATTTTTAAACTAAATGATTTTCCAGTAATAACAATTTCTACCCATTGAAAAACTGATTCTAACGTAAGTCGAAGGACTTTGATTCTAAGCCTCAACAATATCTGATTTTTAACGGTTTCCGATATTAAGGCAAGTCCGAACCTCAGAGGTCTCCAAAAGATGATAATCGTCAGCTGATTTTATGTAATTAAATAAATCTTCAAGGTAGACAATTATTTACAGGACTGTTCTAGGGAAAAAAAATAACAAGAAAGCTTAAAATGTGAGTTGCAATTTTTGATACCACAGGGATATTTTATTCTGAATAGAATAATACGACGTTTCTTGAGCTTGCGCAATTTACTTACGATGAGATATAGTAAAATGCGGACAGTCCGTTCTTCGTTTATTGCTTGAATATTAAAAAAACAATTTCTTTTAATACAGTATATTTAATTAAGCATACTTGAAATAGGGTGCTATTCATAAAATAAAATAAAAGCATACAAAAGAAGAATTTGAAATTTAGTAAAAATGTAGATATATTTTACTGTTGTAGTTTCTTTTGTTATTGTTTTTAGTTAAGGCAGAGCTATACGAGGAATATCTCCTAAGGAGAGGGGATGTTTTGGGCGAAGGTCTTTTCAAAGGGTCCTAACACATATTCACGTTACATCCGGAGAAAATTACGCCGCTTACTCCAGACTTAGATTCTAGGCCATTGCTCGGCCTTTCGTAGTTTGAATAGATTTACATTTTAATATGTAAGAACAAAATAAAAACAAAATATTACTAACAAAAAACACTCAAAAAGAAACTGGTGTTTAAAATATGAAATAAATAAAAAAACTTTGTAAATTAACACACATGGCAGGTACACATCAGAAATGGACACGCGTTTCGGCCGAAAGATTTTCAGCCTTCTTCAGCTCGATTCCGCACCCTTAGGGCGAGATTCAAGTGAAACGCGCGCTATCGAGTTCGAATGGAACGATTTTCAGTCCGCAGTTCGAACGTTTTGGCAGAATGCTTCCAATGAACAAACCTATCGCGCTGTCACGTGATCAAAACACGATTGACTTGTTTCAGTTGAATAAGAAACATTGATATAGTGGCCCAGTCATTCGTATAGTCATTCATTTCGAAGTTTCCCTTGTTCGACGCGGAAAACGTTCGAATTGTGTTTCACTTGAATTTCGCCCTTAGTCGTAGAAGAGTGGGAAATCAGTTCCCACGTCTAGTCTGACAAGTACCTGGTATGTGTGTTAATTTACAAGGTTTTATTTATTTCATAAACTATTATTATTCTATTTTTTATTTAATTTAGTAAACTAAATGAAATATTTTCTAGGTCGTAATAAAATTCAAATTTAAATTTCTTTACATGATAATAATAACAAATATGTTACACTGAAGCGCCATGATCAGAAATGATATGCTTTTACATTTTTCTCTTAATTTCTCATGGTGTTGAAGGGATCAGAAAAACTGACGAGTTCAATGAGTGATGTGATAGATGCGCAGATACTATAAAATATGTGTGCAAATCATTTCGCCTGTTGTGAGCTATGTTTCTGTGCAATTTTGTAACAAAGGAACCTATGTTACTGAATATAAAAACATTAGTTTAAATTATAAAAACTCTAAAAAATGTTTTTTGAGTATATAGAGTTCTGGATCAATTTCCATGCAAGATACAGAGCATTTGTTAAATTAATTCGAAAATATTATACAGGAATTTTAAGAAAATATGCAAGCACTTGTACACATGTAGGTCTATGCAAATAATTTTCAACTTAAAATGAGAGAAAGATGTTAAGTTTTGTCTTTTGTAATATCCTAATAATGTAATCAATGCACTTTTATTCCAGATCAATATATAAATGATCAACGATCCAGATTAAAGCACAGAACAGAAATTATAACACGCGATTTTAAAAATGGTAAATGTCCCTAGTTGAAAAATAAAATTTTAAATGTTTAAAATTTATTAATAAAGTGCCAGAAAGGAGTTTAACATTTTTAAAACGTTAAGAAATGTTAAACAAGGAATCGAAAACAATGATATACCTAATTTCTTCTTTCTTTAGTATGACTAGTTAATTAATCTGAGGTTCTTTCCATATTTATGATCCCATAATTTATGAATCAAAAAAATAACCCACTTAAAATTAATATTTAAACAATACGACTTTTTAAAATTAAACACGCTGAATTTTTTCAATCACTGATACAACGAAATATATTTTATTGAAATAGATTAAGAATATTTTCTACATTTAGCTCTCTAGACAAACAGATGACAAGTAGAAAACACTAGTTGACAAAACAGACGAAAAGAAATGTTAAATAAAATAAGAACGAGCATTTTTTTTTTTTTTTTTTTTTTTTTTGTGGTTAAAAATGCTCTCAGAGCTTTTCTTAAAACGAGTAGAACACATACTTAAAAATGTCACTGCATTTTCTGAATATTTTATCATTAGATTAATAAATGTGATAAATAAATATCATAATGCGAGGTTTTAAAATTTTATAAACAAATCAATTGATATAAAAATGCGAAATATGATTTTACAAGAAAAAAAAATCTCCATTTCGTCCAACGTGCGAAAAATTGCGTTACTATTGAATTTTAACTATTCTACATTGTCAGAAATTGCATTATGTTTTCCGAAAATCAGCTAAAATATATCATATCTGTTTCCGAGAAATTTATAATCGATTGTTTTTTAACTCACTACCATACGAAACATTTTTATTCATAGATGTTAATGAAGCTGTTCCGTACAGACATATAAATAAATTAACTTTTGTTGTATTACTTATTCAATTCTGATGCTTATTTTATGTTCGTGGACAAATTTTAAAAATTTATTTACTGTTTATTCGAATATATATATATATATATAAATAAACATTATAACGAACGACTATTTCTAGAGGATCAGTTAATACATGATCACAATACATGTTATCCATATGGTCTCAACCGATATTAAATAATAAACTTCTTCATTACTATTCTAAAAATACTGACCCTACAAAATATATGCCTATTTATTATAAACTTAATCTGAATAGATACAAAAAAAAACTTATCGTTCCAAGAGAGGTAAGTCCTCAAAACATACTCATTTCATTTTATCAAACAGTGCTATAAAGTCTGAACTTCAACTTCTAAATGATACCTACATAACTAATTTTAACTGGATACCTGTAAGAACTTTTGTCTTTATTAAAAAGAAGTTGATTCACAAATATCTCAAAATCTTCCACTCTTTGACTCTGTCTGATCATTTTAGTCATTTGTTTTATGACCTTATGGTTGTCCGAGCAAATGCTCTTAAACATGACATAGTAAAAAACTAATACACACAGTCCATATTGAATACTAACTTTGTCATACATTATACACATCCTTTTTTCGATCAATAAACTTTAATCAACTTCTTTCTAAACACAGTGATTTATTTCCAATTAATGACCTACATATAAAAAAAATCCTTTAAATATCCTATACCCATGGGTAGAAAAATATTCAACTACAATTCTTTTTGTAAGAATTTTTAACCGGATGATTCCTTTGATTGTTTATGTACCAGTGATCATTATCGTTCATTTGTTAATTCCCATTATGGACACATAGTTACAGGTGACCATAATATAATAAAGGATCTAAAATTAAGACATGATCAAAGGCACTAATTATAGACTACCATCCAAATATAATATAAAAGATATTATTGCACAGTTTACCTATGATATTGACTACTATATATATAATACTTCACTAAAATTCAATATTCCTACTGCCTTTTTTAATATGTGGAAAATTAAAGTATTGTATTCATTAAATAATATATTAGTTAAATCTTTTGCATCCTCAAAAATACTATATTTATCTGATCAGATTAAATATTTGCAGCAATACTTTGTTATTACTTATGTGATAAATCCTTTAATAACCATGCAATTATTTGTAAAAGATTATATCATAGTCTTTTATCTAATTCAATTAACAACAATTCTAACTTTAAACTCACTAATACTACTGAGTCCATATTTAATGAAAAGATACTAGCCTACCATAAGCTACTTAACCTGAAACATGATAATCTTAATTATCCTTACTTAGTATTAATTCCTAAATTTCATAAAACTCCAATTAAGTTTAGAACTGTAACTATTGGATGTAATACTTACAATAATACAGCTAGTAAATCATTACTAAAAATACTAACTTCTCTGCATAATTTATATATTAAGGCTAATTGCAATTCCATATCAATTAGTAATAGTTATGAGCTAAAAAACAAAATTAAAGATTTACATTCTATATCTTCCATATGTACATATGACTTTAAAGATCTATTTAATAACATACATTTAGATGATCTCTACAATATACTTGATCTTTTTAGTAATAGCACACATAGTCTAAATCTACCATCACAATATTCTATTACTTATTTCAAAAATCTACTTAAGTTTATATTGTACAATAACTATATACTACACAATAATAAACTTTACAAACAGGTCTTAGGTATACCACAAGGTGGATCTACTTCAAGTTATTTAGCTGATCTTTATCTATTTAATCATGAGAAACATTATGATAACTCCTCACTTATATAATATATAGGTACATAGATGATATTATTGTTATAGCTACAGATAACTATATTTACACAGATGAATTGCCTATTTCTTATCCTGATAAGTTAGAATTAATTAAAAATCTAAAAGAGATGAATTTCCTTTCAATGTAATTAGTTTTACAGATTTTACCTCTTGCATGCATATATCTGTATTTAGAAATATTATAGCTAATCATCTATATAGAGTACTGTCACTTTGTACAAGTAATTATAAGTCTGATAATATATCTTCACTGTATCATATTGCTTTAAGATACAATTACCCTAGAAAATTTCTAAATTCGATTCTATTTCCTAACTGCAATTAGCATTTCTATAAACATGTGTCCTTTCTGGGAATTCTTGGTTGGAGAGGTTGGGGTTTGGTAGCTGGCTTGCTTATAAAATTAAAAAAAAAAAAATCGATAAAATTCTGGCTTTTTAGTACACGTTTTATTGAAAAAAAAATACTATGAGTTTACATTTGTTCTTGTTTATTGTTTAAAAGAAAGTACAAATGAACTAATGTGTGATCACAGGTATCAAATAAATATAAATGCTCTTCTTTTAATCAATACAATCGCTGAAATATCTCTAGGCATATAATGCGAATAGTGAGCTATTTAAGTAGTTAGATGTATTCCTTTAAAATAACCCTAATATATCTCATGATAATATTTTTTCTTTTTAATAATAATATTTATTTTATTTTAATTTCTCCTCTTTTTTTAATGTACTCTATATTATTTCTTTATTTTAGAATCATTATTATTTTAATAACTCTTACTTTTTACTTCTTGTTCAACTTTTCTCCAATTTTTTCTGGCAACGAATATTTTTACCTCTTCAACTGGCAACAGCTCCATGGTTGAGCCATGTTTTCAGGCTTAATGCTCTTGGTCTCTTCATCTCCATTTTTTCCCTCATAATTACTTTTTTTCTGGGTATGTCTTTATGATTACTTTTTACCTTTTAACAGGATAGTCCCCCGTAGTTACATGTTTAGCTTTCTTTGAGCTAAGTAACTACATTGAAATCCTGTTATTTTGTTTTTTATCTTGGTAGTAAGTATTCGGCTTGTGCTTGTGGGGCCTGACGAGTATAGCCGATGCTTGCTACCCATTGTTTTACTCCATCCAATTCCATTTTAATTTTCTTTTTTACCATTGTTTGGGTTTCCATTTACTGGATATATCTAATTCTTCCTGTTTTGCATAAGATTTTGTGTTCATTGTCTATACTACGAAAACTGCTGTAGAATGATTTCTTGATTCGTAAGTTTAGCCTTGTACAGATCTTGTACAGATAAGTAGCTAATATTTTTAATACTCCAGCAGAGGAAAATAACATTATGGGAAAAAAAAATTAGATACTTTGAAAATAAACATCTTTTTAAATATATTGTCTGTGTTTCATAGAGAAATTAATTATAAAGGGTACTGAAATATACCAAAAAATTTAATTAGATAGCTATATCTTCTTAAGTTTGATAACTGAATGTTTTTGATTTATTTTGTTCTTTTTTTAAACGTTTTACTTCAGAATGTCAATAAAAATTACGCAAATGATAGCAGAGAATAATAACAAATAAAACATCCATTTTACAAAAAAAAAAAAAAAAAAAAAAAAAAATCTCCTACCGCCCCCAACCCCTCATTCTCTTTAACATAGTACTAATGAATGCCTAATGGGGAGGGAGGGGATGGTACATCGAAATGAAAAATTAATTGAAATGAAACTTATATTACCTAATCTAAGCATATGTGCTTTTATTTTGATGATTGATTCAAGGCATTATCAACTTTTGTGCACTGATCGTTTAAAATGGCAGTTTTAATTAAAATGGGAAAAAACGTTTAAAAAAAATCGAATTCTTTTTCGAGAAATATGTCTCAAAATCACAATACACAAAGCAATTAAAGAAAGAGAAAAATCTTTGGAGATGTGGTCTACTTCATGGTTGGGGAAGAAAGGGGAAAAATGTAGAAGAAAAGAAATTAAATTCGTATTACTCTAATAAAAATAATCTTACTTTTATATTTAAATATATTCCAAGTAAATAAAATTCAAATAACAGTTAAAACAATAAAAATAATGAAACTAAGCTAACACTGTTTTTATTTTATAATCCCTTTCAACCGTCATTAAACTTTTATAAGAGTAGGATATTAAAAGTAACTTTAGAAACATCTAACAGGACCATTTTCTTTCTATAAACATGCCAGAACTCAAATAAAATAAACAAAAATATGCAAATCGAAAATTAAAAACTGCGACGTTCATGCGTTTTTCTCTCAAATAAAAGAAAGCCGCGAATTAAAGCTTTACCACACACACACACACACACACAATCCAATTAACTTTATTTCACCGCTTCGTTGTCGAATATATTCTAAGTCAAAAGTAAATAAACACATAAATAGCCACGACGATGAGCATCAGCGAAAGAAAACATCCAGATCGATAAAACACACCGTATGTTACAATTTCTAGTAACCTGAAATCAGCATGATAAACTTCCACACACCTGTGGTCCGCTGACAGACAGCGAAAGGGGAAAAAAAATAATAATAAATAAGTCGCGGTTTCTTTTTGACGAAATGGGACGTGACAACACTCGCATACGCTAACAACGTGAGACTTTTAACAACTCCGGCTTAATTCATTCACCACAAACCAATGTGTCGGAAGAAAGCTTAGAACTGTCTCTCACCTTGGCGTTACGTTCCTCTCCATTTCCCCATTCCAGCCAGGGATGAAACAACAGGCCGCCGTTCCTCAGTCGCGGTGAGCGACCATATGGCGGTATTTCGTTAGCCGGAATAAAAGTGCCAGGGGTTTGGCAGGGCGCGCCTTTGTGCAAGAGACCGGCGAGTGTGGGAGGGTTGCGATCTGGGGCCCGGGGCGCAGGCTTCGCGGGCGCTTTTATTCCAGGAAACTGGATAGGAGCTCTTGTTTACGAACTGTCAACTGGGATGGGGGGCCGAGAATTGATGAATCCAGTTCAGACGAGACGGGAATGTGGGGTCGAATGATCGGAATTAAAAAATGAAAAATCATCGGCAGTTTTATGATGGATTGCTGAAAAAAAAAAAAAAAAGAAATCTCAAAGAAAAGCGCGAAAACAAGACTTTTGGAGCTTTTCGCATAGTCGAACTTGATGAATGGAATATCGATTAAAGGAATATTCAGCTCATTGGAATAAATTTTCAATGCACCAAACCGTAATAATTAGTCAATAGGATCCCGGATAATGGGAGATCCTGCTTATTAGAATAAGCTTCTGTGGCAAATCGGCTATACCAGTAGGTGGGTGCGACTGATCCGAAATTTATCCATTAGCAAACCCGGGGTTTGCCCGGTACGCCGCTGCTCTAATTATTATACCGGGTGTCGGATCAGAGGTTCACTTTTTAAACTACTGACTTTTGCACTGCACTTTTAATTAGAAAAAGGGTTTTCTAATGACATGAAGTTTGCAGTTACTTTTCATGCTGTAAGAGCCATATACTTAATAAAAGAAAACACAAAACTTTTCAATAACTGATTATAAAACTTTCTAGTTGTAAAATTACGTCCGAACCTCGAAAAGTCATTCACAAAAAAACTAGGTCGGTTTTATGTGTAAAATATTTTTTTTAAAATAAAGTAAATTATATATACATATACACACACACACACACACACACACACACACACACACACACACACACATATATATATATATGCAATACAGTAATCGCTCGCTATCATCGTTTAACCCTTTAACGCGCAGTGTTCCCGCTTTGGGAACACCAAACTCTGACGTTTTGACTGTTGCCAGTCACGAAGAATAGATTTAATTTCTATAAAAATAGTTGCGGGTAACATAGCTCCACGAGAATCCTTTACTTTTTAGCACGTCATTTTCCATAAAAAATTGTCACGATTATTTTTAACAGCTCTGTGCCGGCACAACCAGCTGTCGTAACGTTTCACTGACGTTATCTGTTTCATTGATATCGTATATATTCGTTCATCATATTTATATTCGTTTATTTCACTTTACTTAAAATAAAATTTCTCGTGTTTGGAGAGAGGGGGAAGATATTTAAAAATTTTCAGAATAAACCAATCGTAATTGGTTTTTTAGAAGGGGGAAAGTTATCGCGTGGGGCCCAATATTTTTCTTTTGCCCAGGACCCACAGATGCCTTGATCGTAATCTGCGCAGAGAGAGACTTTAATTTGTGTTAAATTCCCACAAGAATATCGAATAAATACATTAACCCTTTAACGCGCAGTGTTCCCTCTCTGAGAACACCAAACTCTGACGTTTTGACTGTTGCCAGTCACGAAGAATAGATTTGATTTCTATAAAAATAGTTGCGGGTGACATAGCTCCACCAGAATCCTTTACTTTTTAGCACGTCATTTCCCGTTAAAAAATTGTCAGGATTATTTTTAACAGCACTGATATCTGCTGATAAATGGAAGAATGCGAAAACAGCTGGATAGATTGCCCAATGCTGAAAAAAGGACAGCCGTTGCCATCGCTCGACTTAACTACCAGCAAGACGGCGGACGATCGAAACGTTCATCGCGTGTCACAGATCTAGAGACCCTTTTTTTTGACGACAGCTGGCTGTGCCCTTTTTTCAGCATTGGGAAAGGGTTGCGCCTCAAAGGGTTAACTTTCGCTGACTTTTATTGCGAATTACAAAATCTCTATAAACTTACCTATCACGCTCATATAGCTTTACGATTGCGCGCTGTTAATAATGTAAATATGAACTGCCAAACCAATGCACAGAGTGCTTATGAAATTAAAAAAAAAACCTGTAAAATAATAAAATAAATAGGGCGCTGTTATTTTGGGGATTTCCACTTATCGCAAATGAAAATCCCCAATGGTCCCGGAATGTATAACCTGCGACAAACAAGGGATTACTGTACATAATAAATAACTATTCATATTGCTTTAATATATAACATATATTAAAGCTACATATATTAACTATTCATATTGCTTTAATATATAACATAAATAACTATTCATATTGGCATTTTATTTAAAATCCTAATAATTCATATATTCATAAAACTAAGATAGGAAATTTAGTTAACTGCCAAATACTTTTTCGAGTGTTGAACAAAGTTAAAGAAATATTTGCCTAAATAATTCCTTTATTTTTTATTTTTTGCCTTTCTAGAGGAGATAATTTTTTAATAGTCGCAATTAGTTTCTGCAGGTTTACTGGCCCCCCACTTTTAGTGGCGTTGTGCGTCTTGAATACACATAGCTATAAATAATTTGCTACTGTAGGTTAGAATGCCGATAAATAAATGCCGGTTTCTCGTAGAGGATTTTACTAGATGGTGCATTTTAGATAGAGACTGCAGTTGTTAGTGTACCAGAACTAGATACGGACGACATACATGACATAAGAATGCAGTCTTGCCACTGTTGCCAGTTGGCATATAATTAAAAAAAATCTTAATTTTTGGAGACTATGGAAGGGAAAAACATTCGACGATTAAAATATTTGGATCATGAACTTATTGAATAGATGAAATCCGCAGCTAAGGCGCCCAGTTTGCCCTCACGTCAAAACGCCCCTGTATTTGTGTCTATACTTTTCTTCAGATATATGCTGAATTTCAAGCCACTCCGTTAACAGGTGTCAGAGACAATCCTTTCTCAGTTGGCAGTATGAAAAATTGCTGAAAATTGGGAAAGGAGGGTAATTTTTAGATTTTTTTTTTTTTTTTTTAAGAAATTAAGATTCTTCTCCATACATATTTTCCTGTCTGCAAAACTCCACTCCAATTGGCCGAACAGTGTTTGAGATAACAGGTAGATTTTTAGATTTTCAAAGCAAAAGAATGGCAGAATTATTCTCTCTCGACGATATCTTTTATTTAAAAAACTGAGGAGCAAGTGCTAAAAGCTTGACAACGAGTAGATTTTCAGATTTTTAAAGCAAACAAGATATTTCTCAAAATTTCTTTCCTTAAAAGTACGCAATTTCAAACTAATTGATCGAACAGTCACGGCGAAACCCAGTCTTCGTATTAGCTGAAGATTGAAAGAATTAGTTAAGAATTGTAAAGTGGGCAGATTCTTAAGCTTTTAAATTAACTATATTTTTGAAATATTTTATTCCATAACTGTGCGAAATGCCAAAACAATTGGTGCAACGGTGTTGAAAAAATCCAGATTCTTGTTATTTGAAATTGTGAAAAATAGGTAAAATTCCGTGAGCGGATGGATTTTAAGATTTTTTTAAGAATAAATGACTTTTTCTCTGCTTTTCCTCCCTTAGCTGTTCAAGATTTAAAACCAATTGTTTTCTATTAGCTTCTGAAAAATCAAATTTCTTCCTGCTTAAAACTGTGAAGCATTGTTAAAAATTTACGAAGAAGCTAAGCTTACACTTTCTTACACTTTTTCACGTAATCAAAGGAGTTAAGGTTTTTCGAGAAGCTAAGAGAAATCTTTACACTTTTTCACGTAATCAAAGGAGTTAAGGTTTTTCGAGAAAGCCAGCGGAAGAAACTGCTGATTTCTTCCGCGATATTTTTTTTTTTTTCCAATTTGGAAGAAACTGGCAAATCTTGATTATTTGTAGGGTGGTGAAAATTCCATCGATCTTATTAAAATTTAGAAATTTAGACCAGCCTACACGAAATGTAGGGAGCACTTCGAATTTTTAAATTTATTTTGACGGAAGAATCGTCTCACCATTTCCGATGTCAATATGAGAATCCCTCAAACTTTACTCAGAGCTATGTAAGCTAGTTCACAAGTTTCCACAAGTATAAGGTATGTTTGATATTCTTCCAGGTTTACATTTCCTGACATAACGCTTAATTTTGAATGTCCATTGATAACCTGTTGTCATCATTCATATGAGACACAGTACTGACCAGTTATTAGGGTTTACATGCTAAGGTGGCTTACGGAAAAGAGATAGATGGTTTAGGAGTGAGAATTTATCAAGATCTATGGATATGATTGACAAGGGTGGCGTTGTATACGAATAAAATATATTATAAATGTATTATAACTAGAAAACCTTCCAACACACAGTCAATTATAAGTGTTACATATTTCCTTGAATAGATTTGCAAAAAGTATTTTTAAGCTTGCAATGTCAAAACGTCTGCTTTTCTGGGCGATTGTAGGTGTTAAGCAACAAGACAGACATTCTGCATTTGAGTGAATAATGAATTTATCATTTTAAAATGGTGAATACGCTTGAAAAGTTTTAAAAAAGAAAATAACAACAACAAAAAAGGCCGAATGGACTTCACTTTACTAGCTGATAATTTTTCTCTAACTAGCGAACAGCTTGCAGACATTCAATAGGTGGAAAATGTATGAAAATTTCATTCCTATAAATTAATGTTTATGCACAAATGGGTCTGCAAGGATTAGGATGAAACATGAGGAGTAATACTTTGGCAAAATGACGAGAGTAAAAACTTCTCATTTGTACAGGAAAGTTAAAATGCAAATTTAGCATAGCTGACCCCCGTTTAGGCAGCAAACTTTCTTTGCTTAGCAACTCCTTTTTTTCTTCCCTAAGAAAGTAACATATATTATTCTCCGAAAGTAATTTTAAGAGCTCACAATATAAGAAGGCATTTAATATTTTTTTTTTTGTGTGCGTGCCCCTTTTCCGCCGCTTTAAACATTTTCTGGACACTTTCACAATGCATACTCATCGTTTTTCTTCACTCCAGCCATTGAATGTCCCGAATTTCAGTTTTCCCAATCTTTACGATTTTCCATTATTTCCACCTGTTGGGAAGAGATTCATTTCAAGCGAAGAAAAAAGTATTGTCATGACTCTGATAAAATTGAGATTTTTCCGAACGGATTCTTTGAAAGTTTGCCATTTTTCATCGTTCTATATGTTGTACCCAGTTTTTTTGATTGCTTCAAAAGAAAGAGAAGCTTATTCGACGGACATTGAACTCTAAAGATAAATAGTTCAGACGGCTTGATAATTAGCTCGAATAAAGAAAGTTTTGTTTGCTGATGCATATTATTTTGGTCACTTTTCAGAGGCTATAATTAAGTTGAGTTAGAGTTACACGTTACACCTACCGGTATTATTAATAAGAAGAGCACACAAAAAACTGGTGTTAAGTGGTTAAAATTAATATAAAGAACTTTGTAAATAATACACACACACACATATATATAAACAGTGGCGGATTTCCGCATAGGCACATGAGGCGCCCGCCTCGGGTCTCCCAAATGTGAAGGGCCTAAAATTGTTCTAAAAAAAAAAAAAAAAAGGATATAAACTTTTTTTTTCAAAATGGCGGAACTTTGTTCATAGTTCCAGGCTGCTCCTAGAATAAAAAACGCTTTTGGACAATGTTTTCTTTGGTGCGTTCACAGCCTTCTTCACAGCGTTGCATCATAATCTAAATTAATGCATCAGTCTATACTAATATAATAAAGAGGTAAACTTTGCACGTAAGGGGTAATCTAAACTACTGAACCGATTCAAAAAATTCTTTCACAAATAGAAAGCTACGCTATCCCTGGTGGACATAGGCCATCAAATCTCCAGCAAATACAGGTATAGAAATAAAAAATAAAACTAATAAAAATGCAAATACATAAAAAATTAAATTAATAAATAAAAATAGAAAACATATATTTGTTATTTACAAGGCTTTTTTTATTAGGTTCAACCGTTTAAAACCAGTTTTTTGAGCGCTCTTATAATTTTCTATCACGTTTTATGAGGAACAATTTCTACATCAAGCTCCAGGCCAAAAAAAAAAAAAAAAAAAAAAAGCTAGCGAATATATTGCAAAAGTTTCTACAAAAACAATTGCGCAATCGAAAATGGGTAACAACTGTTGTAATAGAATGATTACCTTCGTTGAGAAAACTTGCGAATAGTATTGTTCAATTGTACCATGATATACAAGGTATCCTATAAGCTGCGCGGTAGTCTTTTTCTACTCAAATTGCAGCAGCAAACACCAAATTTAAAGCTACCTTCAACGAAATAGAGTCAAGTGTACGACATTTTTTTCCCACGAAATGTTTCAACATCTTCCAGCCTTGTTGGGAAGTGCTAAAATGAGACTGAACGATCATTAGCGGAGGACTTTTTAAAGAAATTAGCATGGTTTGTCACGAGAGGGGTGAAATTTTATTGCATCATTGAATTTTTCAGCCTGTGTAATACTAAGTTCTGCAGAAGTGTTGAGATGTTAATCTCACAGAAATTAAAAACTTCTTCTCGTGTGGTCTTTAGTAACGTAATACTTATTCAGAAAAGAGACCCTCCAAGTAGATAAACTGCAATTATTTTCAGTAAAAGGAGCTCAATCAGTTGTAACTGAAACGTAATAGGGCTTTGCTGATGTTCTATTGCGAGGCAATGTGATTCTTTGATTATAATAAAAATTAGTTTAAAAAAACTAAAAAACAAGCTTTAGTGATAAATTGAACTAACTAAAAAGTTAAAAATAATTCTTAATATAGAAATAAATTAATAAACGAAAAATAGTATTATTGTGAAAAAAGTGTGGGGCGCTTTGGGCTATATTTTTTGTATCTTTTTTTTACTAATCGTACCGATCGAATATTCTCGTGATATTCTCTGATCGAATATTCAAGAACTGATATATGGAGCACCCCACGCTTTTTTCACAATGATACTATTTTTCGTTCATTTATTTATTTCTATATTAAGGATTATGTTTCACTTTTTAGTTAGTTCAATTTATCACTAAAGCGTGTTTTTTAGTTTTTTTAAACTATATTTTTATTTTTCAATTTTCAGTTCGATTTGCTATAAAAGCGTTCGATTTGCTAAAAATGCAGTTTAAAAAATTTTTAGTTTTTTAAATCTGCATTTATTTAAAATTTAATTTTAATTTTCGATATCTCTCATAAGACACTAAGGAACACTAAGTTGGAAAGTACAATCGGTGAGATAATTTATTTTCACTAGGCACCGGTGGCATAGCCAGGATTTTATTTGGGGGTGTGCTGGGTATCAAATTTAAAGCTAAAGTTCAATTGTAAGCTAAATATCAAATTGTAAGCTAAGTAAATGGTCCCATTTCAAGAGGGGGCAAGAGCCCCCACAGCCCCCCTCTGCTACGCCCCTGCTATGCACCAAAGTATTAACCTGCAGTTAAATGCTACCTTCCTCACTAAAAAGGAAAAATAGGTCTCTAATCAACAAACAAGTTTCATAACGATTACAACAAACACAAACATCCATGTAACAATATTGAGGTAAAATTTTTAGTTTGCCATCTGGATTTAAAAAACGTAACTGTCCAAACATACCATTGAATACAGTTACTAATAGCGAGAGAGGTTCTACTCCATTGTGCTGAGCCGAGTGCCGAAATGGTACGCATGCGTAGACCGCGCGCTTGCTCCATCTCTCTCGCTCTCACGCAAAGGATCGCTAAGAAAATGACTAATCCTGACAATACTAATCAGGATAATGGGATAACCGTATCAAATTATTGCATTGTCATAGGTCCTTGATAAGTCTACAAAGTTTAAATTAAATCTGACCGTTTAAAGTGGGTCAAAATCGAATTCAAAGGAGTCGGTTACAAACAAACAAGCAAAGAGGTGAAACTAATAAAAGCGTGTTAAAAAACTTACTGAGGTAAGTTTTCGCATCTTTACTCTATTTTTAAGAATCTTTTCGTAGCTCAAATGCGCATTACTTACGCATAATGCATAAACTTCAAAGCCAAACTTATTTTTACGAAGGCAATTGTAATTTTATGTTGATAAGTAAAGTGGACAATTACTGTAAATCATTAATTACTCTAAAATACGTACTCATATATAGAATCCACATTGTAAAGTATAGAGGTAGTCAAACTATTTTTTGAGGGGGCTCTCAAAACTGAGTCTCGGGCCTCTCAAGAGCTAAATACGCCATTGTATAGAAAATAAAAAATACGGACTGTTTCAGGTGTTACATAGGGTCCGCTCTTCTTTAGCTGTAAACTATTCCTCATCCGACAAAGCAAAAAGTAAGAGAACGCTCTCTCACTTTTTGCCTTTGTTGAACGAGGGTCTTTAAAGCTGAAAAAGAGTGGACCCTTTGTATCACCCGAGACGGCCCGTACTATTTCATTTTATTATATGTGTGGTGGTATTATTGTGATATAAAATAAATAACTGTTTAAAATAAATGTAAAAGTAAAATGAAACCTCCTGTGCGTTGCATAGTTATACAGAATTTTTTTTGCAAAAATACATTAAATAATAATTTTTATTGTTATCGTGAATCTCTATCTATATCTTATGAATTTCGTGTGGGCAGAGTTCTCTTCAGATGCTCCAAATCAGTGTACTCTCAAACATTTCCAGATGTCTTTGAACATCAAAGAGTTTATTAACTAAGCTAATTAAATCTATTGCAAATACGAAATAATCTGTATGCGACCATAGAAATGTAAACATCTATTAGTAGAACACGCAAATGCATTCAAGGTGTCAGACATAGAGTACTAATATTATTTTATACGTAGGTACTGTAAGTGCCGCATAACATCAATGACGGGAGAATAAATATTGATCTACATCTCTAGTAGTTTATTATTTTATTAGCTGCATGTCATCCAATAGTTTAGAAGTTGTTTAAATGAAATTCAGGTTATTATAGTTAAAGGATGATATTCTTCAACTGACATGTTATATGGAAAGGATGCGAAGATTTTTATTTATTTTATTATTATTCTTTTTTTTTTGGGGGGGGGATACAAATAATAAACGTTTGAGGTGCCATTTTATTGCCTGTAAATTTAATTATAAATTAAGCTTAAAAGGAAGAACAAAGCTGTAAATGAATTTTCTGTAGAATTTTTCATGACACTGGCTCTGACACGTGCGTCTGTTTTTCTGATAATGTTTTTGTTAAAAAACTATGTCCATTCGTACATTTGCGCCTTCCTCATGTGTCTAAAGCACAAAAAGAAAGAACATTGTAAACCGTCATACTTACTGAACTTAGACTCTCTATAGACAAAACATTCGCTTTGCGGTTAACTTCTCTTTTTACGACTTAGGTGCTGTAATATTCTGAATATGAATCAGCGGAAATTCAGTGAGGAAGGCATCAAAATTTATTTCTTCTTTCCCAGATTCACAGATCTGTTTAAAAACTTAAAATCAATACCTATTTCTTATCAACACTTTTAAATCTTTCAAGTCTAAATGTTAACTTTTGAAATACGAGAATCCAACAGTATAGATCTGATAAATTTTTTGTCATATTACGTGAATGCTGTTTATTTGTTAATGTACGCATAGCATATATTTTACTTATATTACTGCGATTTGTAATGCTGTAATCAGATATATAACTCTATACAATTGTTTGTTTAACGGACGAAATCTCGTAAGATTGGCTTCCAGTGTTCTAATAAACGAGCCTCTCAATAAACCTGTCCTAGGAATTTAATTCATTATCAATATGCTGTGAGATGTATAAATGTAACCGAATCGTGAAATATGCAGTGTTTCACTTCAATAGACGAAACTTAGTTGTGTGGATAAATGAAGTGTTCTTACGAGAGTTTTATAATGGTAAAAAATATCAAACGTTGGGAGGGGGAGGTGGGGTATTTCTATTCTTGTAAGTTAGATTGTGATTGTATTTAAAAAGAACGGGGAAGAAAAAGAAAGAAAATTAAACCATAATTAAAGTGTCCTTATTCTGACCTTTCCAGAGTCTTAACCATTTATCAGAAAAGTGTGGAAGTTTATGAATGATTTGATAAAGAGACGTAGAAAATATTTACCAGGAAAAAATTTGAAACATAACCACCAGGCTTGAATTTGTATTTACTTTTTATGTCATGGAAAGCCTACACGAGCGGCATCTGCCTAGGGGGTGCCTTGGGTGAAGGCCTTTATAAGTGTGTCTGACGCGTATTCACGCTACATCTGGCGAAAACCTCCCCAAACTACAGGCCGTTAGATCGACAGCCACGCAATAGGCCCGAACCCGGGATCTTCACACTTCAGCTGCACACACGGTATAGGTTTAGTTGAATCAAAAATTAAAAGTATCAAAGAATATAGTTCAATAGAATTTTATTAATTTTTCCCTTTTGGAATTTTATGCATTTACACAGGTCACAGAAAATAAACACTAGTAGGGAAGAATTAACAAACTTTACCGGAAGCCGGAAAGTAATGGCGTTTTTTCGTATGCCAAAATTACGCCAAGCGGAAACTACTGAAGCTAATATTGCAAAATTTGTAACGTATCCGAAGTTTGTAATGTAGGTTTTTCCAAAAGTCCTAACGTTGTTTAAACATATTCCTCTCTATTTCAAAGAAAACGAGAGATGTCCATAAAATGCTTGCTGCAAAATGTAACCCACACGAAAATGAATTACAGGGAACTTTGAAATTCGCCGTAGAACATTCGAAATAAACCGATTTCATGTTTGGTGGGGAAAATCGAGTGGATGATTGAATATTTTCGATGCAGAATTTTAATATAAGCTTTTCATTTCGTCTGTGTGATTTTTTTTCACACAGTGATTACTTCACGATTTTGTGATTACTTCACTTTGTCATTACTTCACGAAAAGTAATTTTTTTGGCGTTGTTCGAATTATTCCTTACTCTGACTAAAGCTAGGTTTGCATAGCTGAATGATCTAACGTCCGTTAAACAGCATACAAGTTGTCCCAAAAAGGTGGTAACACCCTTAATTCATTATCTATTACAGATAAGTGGGCAATGTAAATCCAAAAATATTCAAAATAAGGTAGGAAAAAAAGACTACGTTAAAAAAAAATTCTTCTCGTTAATGAAAAAAAATTACACTTGATAATTTATATATGATCCCCGTACCAAAAAAATTCCCAATTAGTAAAATGGGCCCCCATACACTAATGAGGCTGTAGAGGCTGGTAATCTACACTGGGCTGGTGCGTGAAGTGAGTTTGCTCACATTCATCTTATATCCGAAGAAAACCATGAAATGTAAACTGTCTATGACTTGGGTGAAATTGAATTCAGGTTTCCGCTGTCTCAGCAGTTTCTTAGTTTAAGCAGGAATGGTAAATGCATACATTTCAGAAAACGGGTGAAAACAGCTAGCTATTCGATCGTGTTTTAAAAACAAATATAGAAAAATGCTCAAAAATGGGACCAGCTCGGATATTTGCTAGCCATGGTGACTTTTCATTGGTTGGCGATTTAGGCATGCGCAAAACAATAGTTTCCTATTAAGGTTGCCGCGTATTACACGTATTAAAACTAATTGAGAAGCAAGACGGTGCAGTTTCAAAGTTTTTCATTAAAGCATTGACCTCAGAAATAGTCATGCAGTATGTTCACAGGAGGAACAATAAGTAAGGTTGTTAAATTGACTAATCTGAGTGATAATTCGATTTTCGTAATTTAAGCAAAGGGGGCAATAGAAATTTTCTAACAGCGATGAAAGCTCGTGAAGAATAGAGCGGTAAATGCTTGTCACATACAATCGATTTCCAATAACGGAGAGTCTTCAAAGGAACCTATTTATAAGTTATCAATCTTTAATATTCAACAGATGAAATAGACGTCTTAATGTGGTGTCAGAATGAATACACACGTGTAAACTGTAATTGCTTATATGTAATTCATTGGCATTGTTAATATTGTAATGACACTAAATTCATTTTCTATGGATTATTACAACCCTCAATGGATACATTTTTCCGCCGAACATGCCACAATATCAACATAATTAAAAGTGTTCGCTGACTGAGTGGCATAATAAAGAAAGAGTTCTCGTTAATAATGAAATTGTTAAGATTTGTGAGACTTTCCCTGCTTTTAGTGGTGCTCGATCAAGTCTGCGGATAATTAAAATTAGTGTAGGAATTAATTCATGGATTTATTGCGCAATTGGCATTGTGTATGGAGTAGGAAAAATAATTTATCGGATAAGAAGAATTATAAAATTACGTTTAATTAAAATAAGTCTAACGAGAATCTAAGAACTAGAAATGTAGATTTTTAAAAATTTTAATTTAATGCTTGAGTGCAAAAAACTCTTTTCTTTCGTAATTTCAGGGCAAACCATGAAACGTGATCATCAAAAAACGAGATCTTTTTTCCCTTCGAGAGCCATTAAAGAGTTATTCTCGAAGTGTATTTACTTTCATATCTTTTATATTATTGACAATTTTTAGGATATAAGTCTCAAATTTTGTACATCACCTCATTCGTGTATGAGGCAAATTTTACTATTTAGAATTTTGTTTCGTATGGGGTTCGTATACAAATTTAAAAAGTATCACTTTTACGAAATTTATTTGAGAAATCGTCTTTTAGCAGTCTTTTTCTAACCTTATTTTCAACATTTCATCAATTTACATTGTCCCCTTATCCTTATGTACACATTTATGTAGACAATATAATTACAGGATGGCTCAAAAGTATATTTAAAAAATGCTACGGGTAGTAGAGAGAACCAAAACGATTCAGAATCACACAGAAATGTGAGGTCGCAAACGACATCTTTATGTACTTGTTGATCACCAGTTTGGTAGAACTACTGATGCATTCGACCAATTTCTTAATCGAGTTCCATTAACCATGTGTTTTTTTTTCCGAAAATTTTATCAATGAAATAAAGTAGAATTTGTAAACTATCAATTTCGGTCAAGCGCTTTCAGGAAAAGATACCTCCCTCTACTGCCCTTAACATTTCTGACCTAGGGACGGAAAAAACACTCAAAATACTGGTGTTAAACAATAAAGTAAATAAAAAACTTTGTAAAAAACACACATAAGATGTTATAGGTAAGAGGATTACCCAGCACTTAGAACGTCTTGTGAACGATGGTTCTTCCGTTCCTTTCGTTCATTCTGCTTGGAAGCTGCTGTTGTAAGTTTCTTTTCACTTTCTTCGTCTACTCCCCCCCCCTTTTTTTCTTTTTCTTTCGTTCCCTTCTTTTATTTTGTTTGCCCCCCCCCTTTTTTATGTGTGTGTACGTGTGTTACTGTCTTCCTTTACGTTTTATATATATATATGTATAATATATATATATATATATATATTGTGCTGTCTTGTTCGTGGTTTTTAAATTAAAAAAAATTGTGTTCTTTTTGTTTTTTGTTATTGCTTTTGTTCTGTTTTCTCTTTTTTGTGTGTGTGTTTGTATTCGTGTGTTCCTTTTTTTATTATTATTATTTTATTTATTTATTTATTCCTTTTTTATTTCTGTATTTTTGTGCTTCTTTCCTTTCCCATATTTTATTTATATTTTTTTCTCCCCTCTCCGTGGTTTTGTTCGACTTTTCTTTGCCCCTTGTGGCAACATCTTGCTTGTTTATCTCTTTTCAGTTCCCTGTGTTGCTTGCGACGAAGTGCTTGGACTGATGAAGGCCAAAACAATTTTTGGCTGAAACGTGCGTATCCTCTTACCTATAACATCTTATGTGTGTTTTTTACAAAGTTTTTTTTTACTTTATTTCTGACCTAGGTTTGAAACAAATTGTATGCACACACACACGCATATATATATATATATTATAATTAAGATGCCGATCCTCTACAACTTCAACCAACTTTTCCACGTATTAAAACTAATTTTAAAAATACTAATTTCCCCAGAATTATTTTCAAAAAAGAAGATTTTTTTTTAAAAGTTAAGTTTCTGTTTTAAAACTTTCGGTATGTCCTAAATTTAAAATAATAAATTATTAAAAAAAATCAAAACAATTATTTATTAATTTTGCACTTTAGTGCAAAATACGTTTTATAGATTTTAAAAAATGCTTGAAAAAAATCTGTTTTACATCTGTTATGGCATTTTTTTATCCAAGCAGTTTTGAAATTTGCAACATGAGCGGATTTTGAAAATCATTTGCATGAAACATGAAAAGTTTGGCAATTTTGCACAGACATACTTTCCAAAAAGCTTGACATACAAAGGGCATTCCATAAAAACTGGGAGTTATTTTTTTACGTAGTGGCAACACCGCGAAACTAAAAAAAGAAGTGCAGGCGATTTTTTCAAACTGTTAACTGTACGTTTATACAAAATTCTAAATGAAGCAGACGTTTTTATTTTCCTAGTACCATGCTTGTTTAAAGAACTGTTTTATTTTCCCTACAGAAATGGAGATGAACTGGTAGGGAATTGATATTACATCACGATAATGCTCGCCCGCATGTCGGTACTTCTGTTCAGCAATATCTTAGTAAATGCAATATTAAAATCATGCCACATCCCCCTTCCAGTCCAGATCTTGCACCATGCGATTTCTGGCTGTTTCCGACGTTGAAGGAGAAGCTCCGTGGCAGAAAATTTAACACAGATTATGAAGTTATTTCCGCAGTGGAGGGTTCTTTGAAGCAGCTTCCAGAAACTTGCTTTCCTCTACTTGTTTTGAAAAATGGGTTGAACGATGGGACCGTTGTATATCATCTGACGGAAGGTATTTTGAAAAGAAATGATGTATTTTTCGCTGGAAATATATGTCTTGATTTTTTATGATTTTACTCTCAGTTTTTATGGAATGCCCTTTGTATTTTATTAAATTTTAATATTTTGCTTAACGAATCCAAATATTACTACGGTATCGAATTTAGTTGAAATCTGAGAGTGTAAGATAGTATTTTTACGTATTATATGGATAGATACGGAATATAACTTCAAAATATAGGCTAAGTTATTATTATTTTTTAAATGAAGAGGAATTTATGTATTAAACTTTTTGCTTTCGAACGCATGTTCACAACTTTACACTAATATCATTTTACATTACTTCAAACTATATTTTATAATGTTTTTGAAAAAAGCCCACTTCTTTAATTTTACATTAAAATTTTTACTTTAGAATAATATTAAAGGTATTTCAATAAGATAAATCCAATTTCGAACATTAAGAAAATTATTATATTCGAGTTGTTGAATGATTGTAATGACTTGAATTTGTTAAACAAATCTTAGGTTTTGATTTTACAGAGGCACATCGCATTTTGGAGTGTTTATTGATATTTTTAACTTTCATTTTCTGGGTTTATTACAAAAGAAATACAATGTAACGGAGTCTGCACGGAAGGATGCGCAGTCAGTTGTCACTCAATTGACGTACTGAAAACGTCATGTCGAAAGCCTTCATTGTGTGGGTGAAATTACACAATGCTATTATAAAACTTTTTCTGCTTAGAGGCCCTTAAATTTTTTTCCAAACTCCAATCTCTACATTTTTACAAAAACTTCAAGCATCAAAACTGAGCTCTTCATGAACACTTTTAAAGCAGACAAATGAATAAATTATAAGCATGAATGATAATAACAATGTATCTTAAATACAGTATAGGTGATGGGCCTTTATAAGTAACATCAACAACAAAACAGATATATTAAATATAGGAATCTGAAGTATAATATTACAAACTTACGTATCCCTTGACACTTTTGAACATGGATTTCAATCACATACAGCTATTAGAAATAAATATTAATATGGCATTTTGGTTGACCTCTCACATTCTCATAATTGTTGCTAACGATTTATGAATAACATTGCTTGCACAAATTAATCCGAAGAATGAACCATAGCACATTCTTCTTATGATAATATTTGAAAAACATAGCTTTCTGCAGAATGCACTTTCATTGCCGATGCAAAGCCAACTAACCTCGTTTCCTCTTTTAGTCTCTTTCATTTGTCAAAAACGCAGCTGTACTTGATGAATGTCAAATAATTTGTTTCTTCGCAACGTATTTTTGCTTATAAACCAGCGAATGTTGACAGAACGCAATTTTAACGCATATAAAAACTGTTAAATGGCTTCATAATTCATTATTGTTCTGTGTAAAAGCCTCTTGAACAGCCATAAACATGTATATATTTTATATAACTGGCCAGAAAGCGTAATACTAGATTAGGATTGTGTTCTAAAAAGTTGTTCATTATGAAGTCTGCGACTGATTTCAACCCAAAAGCAGACTTATTTTTAAATCCATGTAATATTAAACAATCTAAAGAAGCTGTAACAGTGAATGGCGAAAATATTTAAACTTATTACTAAGCTAATCTAATCAGTTCAATCCTTTCAAAGGGGTCCGACAAAGAATCTCAATGCTACCCCACTATAGCTAGGCTGAATTTCAAAGGTTGCAGTATTATGATTAATGTAATATAATATTGCAGTATTTCCCATATACTGCAATATTATATTACATTCCTTCAATTTGAAACTATTCTTTATTAAAGAAGTCATATTTTGTATCAATATTTATACAGAATGATATAAAATGGTAATATTTCAAAATATTTTACAACTACATTTTATGCATAGTGGCAGTTGCAAAATTTTCGGAATTTCAGTCAACAGAAACAAATGACACTTGATAACTATGAAAGAATAATGAACTAATAATGAAAGAATTGTTAATATACCATTGTATTAAGAAAACACATATAAAAATGAATATTTTTGGGAGATAAGTCATTTAAAGAAAAATAAACAATAAGTCAATAATGTGTTAATAATTTAGTTATATAGTTATATTAACGATTAAGATTCATTTAACATACAGGAAACTTTATTCGTGTGGAGACCTTGAAATATGTTAAATTAAAGTCATTTGAAGCATTAAAAATAAGCGGGTTCATACTTGCAGTATCTTCAGAATTATTAGAATGTTATATTAAGAAAAACTACCATAACTTTGAAAAGCCAAAGAAAACCGCTCGAACATATATACTATGGATTCAGAAAAAAATTGTAAGAGAGTTTTGTAAAGGCTTTTAATCCAGTTCTCAACAGTTAATTTTTTTTAAGAAAAGAAAGCACTAAAAAAAAAAAAAAAAAAAAAAAAAAGCTTAAATGTTATTAATCAAGGAACACTGTCTTCGACGAAAATATTTAAAAATTACTGAAACTGAAGTCAACTGGCATTTTCTGTTCTATTTGATGAATACCAAAACCAAGTTATCGATTAATTTCGTAAAATGATTTTTATATAGTAAATCTTTTCTCAGCGGTTATCTGTATATCAAAATAAAATCCAAGTTTGGAAAGTTCATATTTGAATTTAGCGTGCGAAAATAAGAAAAAAGTACAATTTTCATATATTTCCAACGAAGTCGAATATGTTATAAAGCACTGAAAATGGACCATTTAATGCTATAGAGAAAATTTAAACTTCAGCACACAGACAGCTTCTAAAACAATTGAAGCATTCTTTATTTTACTTACAAAAGTATTTATGCGTCCAAAAATAATGATAACGTTTTTTATCGATCATCCATTTTTCAATTAATTATGAATTATCAATTAAACAATAAAATTAAATTTAAGAACAAAATTAAATTTTCTTTTTTACTGGAATCAGCATTAGTTGAAAACGAATGAAGATGAAGCTTGTTTGACTTCTGACCAGAAGTTCTGAAACTATCCGCAAAAATATTTTAAATCTATACCTTTATGAGCATGTCAAGTTGATCCAGTCACGTCATCGCATTTATCTTTCTAACGAGGTAGATAATTAACTTAAAAAGGTAAATATTTTGTTAGACGCACGCAATAATTAAAAATAAGAAATATGTACTTTTCGGGAGGCTCAAAATTTTCACCATTGATCAGCAGAGAGAATAACAACATACACAGAGACAGGCAGGCATATGAAAGAAGTAAACAGAACAAGTACAGAGGGATGCGAAGTAAAAATGAAGTTGCCATAAAAAAGTGGGAAAAGTGGGTGAGGGGGGGTGGAGAATAGGCAAAGAGGAACGTAAGTAATATATATATAAATAAAATAAAATAATTATAAAAAATAATTTCGTAGGTAATTATAAGTACATTTTCCGGTTGTTAACTACTTCCTTTTTTCTTGTAAACCAATGAAATTCCTTGTTTAGTTTAAACGAGACTCAAGACATCGATTATCCAGATGATCATAAGATATCGATTGAAAAAGTAATTTTTATTTCTAAAAGATATCCATTAATCATCATCACCTGAGAGCGAAAATTATCGTGTCAACTAGAGAGTAAATCAATGTTTAATAAGGTACGGAAAACAATATCTTCATGATAAAATAAATTCTGGGAAGAAGTAACTGGGGGAAAAAAATTTCGAAAAAAAATGTTTTTTCAACACGTGAACGATTCTTAGAAGAATTATTTCTGCACTAGTTTATTTATATATGTTTTTATGGTAAAGTGATCTATGATTTTTTTCCAGCTTTTTCTTTGAAAAGTCTATATTAAAAATATCAGATGAAAGGAGTTCATTACATTTCTCGGGTCTAGGTGTGTTTTTCTTCGCGAACAAGATGCTGTAAAAAATGATTAGCCGATATTAAATAAAATAAGTGAGTCGTGATCTTCTGAAAAGATCCTGTTTCTTATGATTTTATATCTGAGAAATATCTACCATGGACTTAATTTACTATTCGTAAACATTAAAAGTAGTTGCATTTGAATTATTATATACATATGTATATATACCGGGTGATTCAAAATAGATGTTAAGGCGATTATCTTTTAAACCGTAAGTGAGCGAAACATACTTGCAATTAGAAAAGTTCGTCAAATTAAGAGTAGCTTTCAGATATGGCATTTTTTTTACTGGGGATTGCATACATATTAAAATACGAAATTTAATTTTTACACGGTCCCTCCTTTCCTACCCTTTATATTTAGAAGAATGTTGCTGTTTACCTAAGAAAATTAATAAAACAAATCTCGTGTCTGTAAGTGAAATAGTTAGTAAGAAAATCAATTTTTAAAATGATTACTTACACCACTTTACCTACAGTGTTGGCGTCCGTTTTCAGGCGAAAAAATCTTTACGTTAGGGGAACTATGAGTTAATAAAAGTTATATAAAGTTCACATTGTTGGGAAAAGCAATCAAACGGGTTCAAATGTGTGAAATTAACAGGTATAGTTAACCTAAAATGATCGTTACTGCTTTATGAAATTAGCGCTAATTTAGTCTTTTAGGGGGATCATCCACTAATTACACCGCGCTTTTAGAGAAGGAATTCTAAAGTGCAAAAGAGAATGAGAAAATAATGGTGTAGGTTACTATGGTGTGGTAACTTTTACTAGAAACTGCCAAACATGCCTTACAGGAAAATTCCAGCTGAATTAAGATTTGAGGAGTCAACTGTGTCTATCGAGTGACAATTAGCATAAATTAACTTCATCTGAAAAATAATTACATATTTCTCACTTTTGAGACACCCCCTTATTGCTTGGCGACAAATGCCAAAATTTTCAAATTGATATATCTGTGAAACTATTTCACTTAGAGACGCGGGATTTGTTTTGTTAAGTTTCTTTGGCAAAGAGCAACATTCTTCTAAATATAAAGGATGCCCGGTTTTGAATCACCCGGTATATATATACCGGGTGACTCAAAGTAGATGTTAAGGCGATTATTTTTTAAATCGTAAGTGATCGAAACATACTGCCAATTAGAAAAGTTCGTCAAATTAGGAGTAGCTTTCAGATATGGCATTTTTTCTGGGGTTGTATACATATTAAAATACGAAATTTAATTTTTATACGGTCCCTCTTTTCCTACACTTTATATTTAGAAGAATGTTGCTCTTTTCCTAAGAAAATTATTAAAACAAACCCCATGTCCCAAGTGAAATAGTTAGCAAAAAAATTATTTTTTTAAATGATGACTTACACCACTTTACCTGCTGTGTTGGCGCCGGTTTTCAAGCGAAAAAATCTTTACTTTGGAGGACCCACTATAAGTTTAAAAAAGTTAAGTAATGATCCCATTGTTGTGAAATGACAATTAAACACGTACAAACGTGTGAAATTAACAGGCACTTTTTGACCTGAGTGAATCGGTAATGTGTTAAGAAATTAGTGATAATTTAGTCTTTTAGGGGGATTATCCACTAATTACGTCAGGCTTATAGCGAAGGTATTTTAAAGTGCTAAAGAGAGTGACAAACTAATGGTGTAGGTAACTATGGTGGGGTAACTTTCACTAGAAACTGCCAAACATGCGTTATAGGAAAATGCTTGCTAAATTACGATTTGAGAGGTCAACTGCGTCTATCGAGTGACTGTTAACATAAATCAACGTCAATTGATAATTACATTTTTCTCCCTTTTGAGGCATCCCCTGAGAGATTGGAGACAAATGCCAAAATTTTCAAATTGATATATCTTGGAAACTATTCCACGTAGAGGCACGGGATTTGTTTTATTAATTTTCTTAGGCAAAGAGCAACATTCTTCGAAATATAAAGGGTAGGAGTGAAGAGGCTGTACAAAAATTAAATTTCGTATTTTAATATGTATACAACCCCCAGTAAAAAATGCGATATCTGAAAGCTACTCCTTATTTGACAAACTTTTCTAATTGGAAGTATGTTTCGATCACTTACGGTTTAAAAAATAATCGCCTTAGCATTTATTTTGAATCATCCGGTATATATAAACACGCACACACATATGTATACATATATAGGGTGCTTCAGATTTAGAAAAACTAACTTCTAGGAGGGGTAGGTTACACCAAAACGGTTCAGAATCACATAGCGACGAGGGGTCGGAAACGTCGTCTTCATGTATCTGTTGAAAATCATTTTGGAAGAAGTGTCTAATTTCTTACCAACTTTCATAAACAATGAGCTCTAATCCGATATTTTCATCAATGGAATGCAAAAGAAAATTCTGAATTAACAATTTTTATCAAGTGTAGTCTATAAAAGGTGGGTTACTTTTTGAAAATACCGTCGTCGGAAAGTTCACTCTTATTTGAACTCCTTCTACGGTGATTATTGACAGGTATATGAAGGCGACGTTTCCGACTCTACATCGCTATGCAATTCTGAACCGTCTTTGTGAAACCTACCCATCTAGAAGTTTGTTCCTCTAATTTTGAGATGATTCTAAAATTTACTATTCCAAAAATTATTAATTACCTAAAACAATAATATAGAGGAGAAGAGGGTATTATGGAATAGTCGGGAAATATGGAATACCGACTTTTCGGATCTGTTAGTTGCTGTAGACACTTGGGGATACCATGAACTACTCAAGAAAGATTTCCATGTTACACGCAGTGAGAGTTGACCGCTTATTGTTCCCGTACCACTCGCTACAGAACAAAGAGTGTTTTGTGAATATTGTTACGAATTTTCGGGGCAAGCCGCTATTCTGGGACTTAAAATAGTTAAAAATTCGTATTCTACGTTTCAAATAGTTAAATTTTGCTTTTTGTTGCATCAAAATCGGTCGACTAGAACCGGAGATACGGAGGTTTTGGTTTCCCCTATGTTTCTCTATGGGGTTTCTAGAAATCTCGAGAAATATTGATCCTAGGGTTTCGATCTCTTCACTTTTGGGGACTTATTTTTGCTGCCAAATTTGGTGATATGTCGCCAAAAGTCTCCAAGCTTGGCGGCATTTTGGTCATTTGGCGCATTTTTCCCTATGGGGCCTGAAATTTGGTTTTCCCGCAATAAAAATACATAAAAACCTAACATTTCTCTTCTATGACGTAATCAAAATTCCCGCTTTATGTAGAATCTTCGAGAAATAGACATTTCTGGAAGCTGCCCGCAGCTTCTCCCTCCTCTATAAATACCGCTTGTTTCATCGGCCCCAGAGCAGTGCGAATTGAGCACCCAGTGTGTGAATGGAGCTCTCTCTGTGAGTACGCTTGCTTCGCTCTGTGATAGAAGCGGTGTTTCGCGCTGCTTTTCGAAGCTGTTTTTAAAGTGCTGTGTGTAAATTCTTCATTGTTGAGTCTTGAGGGATTGTTAGTGTTATCCCTCGTATATTTTCACTGAATTTTACCAGTGGAAGTGTTTTATTTTGTGTGATAATTACAGCCTTTGTGAGAGCTTCTGATCTAAGCGGACTGTTAAAAGCACATTACTGATTGATTGTGCTTGTGAATTTTGTACAGCTGATTGTTCAAATAAGTTCTAGAAGCAATAAAATTTGTGTTCCATCCTGACAAATGGACTCTTTACTAGAACTTTCTACACCAACTGGAATTTAGGACTTTAGACAACTGGAACTTAGCACCAACTGAACTTAGAGCCTTTTTAGACGTGACCGAAGCTGTCCGGTACGCCTACCGGACAGCTTTGGTCACGTGGGCAGTGGCTTATGAGTGGCTCATATTTTCTCGCCAGTCTGTTAAAAGCTGACCAATTTGTAGAAAGTTTTTAGGACACTTTTACGGTTTTCTCCTTACAAGGAGGTTGTTTTTAGTTTGTAATAATCTCGGGCATGCCGTGTGGCTTTGCGGAACGATTAGATTGAACCTGATGCTTCTTTTTATAAAGGCAATGATGTGTTACAATGAACGTATGTTTGAAACTGTTTGTGCTTTCAACTAGCTTGCTGCATTGATTCCTTCTCTTTTTTCTTGGACTGTCCAGTGTGTCGAATGGATTTTAAATTCCGATATACGACGCCTAAACCGGTCAAAGACATCTTCTCTTTTGACCACCGACATCTCCCTCATACCCAGAGGTAATGTTAAACATGGAGGACATTGGAGCCCCGACGGTTCTTATGTGTAGGGATGGACGCGAGACGAAAAATTGGTGTCTCGCGTCTCGCAAAACAGCCGAAAAGCTTGTCTCGTCTCGCAAAAATCCCTATATCATAATGTTAAAAAATTTTGTCTCGTCTCGCAAAAAAGCTGTAAATCTCTGTCTCGTCTCGCAAAAAGTCGTCTCGCGTCCATCCCTACTTATGTGCACCGTCTCCTATTAGCGTGCACGGTCCCACATCAGTCCAGCCGAGAGAGGAGTTCACCTTCCCAAGCTCTGGCCAAGAAGGATGCTGCTTCACTTTCCGTGTTCTAACGTGAACGGATTTTTACTGACTAGGCCACCGTGGGACCTTGAAAAACATTTTTGTCTTTAAAGTTAAACATTGGCGCAACAGCCTAATTGCGGGCCAAGGCCTGCGCGCCTTCTCTCGGTGCGAAAGCATATGCTTCAACTAGGTGGCCAGCCTGACGCGAAGTCCCCAGTGTTTAACTTCCGAGCAAGCTGGTACTCAATTTTGTCTTTAACAGCCACAAAATCAAAGTGTTGATCAAATATAATGAATACCGAAGAAGTGTTTCGTCCTGTGGTGTCGACGATTTTGTCAAGATTTGATATTATAATTAATAATAAACAGGCACACCCTTTCTGCTGATACTTAATCCTCGCATTTGCGCTTTGAAAAGTAAGTGGGTTTTCTTGGTAGTGACCTTCCGAGTGGCTGCACTTAAAGGACAGATTATAGTTAATGCTCGAATTTACCCAAGGAATTAAATTAATTTTTATAATTGTATTTTTTTAATTATTTTTTTTGCCTGTTACTTATTTAAAATTTTCACATGTTCAATGTTTTAAAATTAAAGTTAGTGACCTAAAACTGCAAAAGTATATCACAGTACAAGTGTAGAAAATGATAGTTTCACTCACACGTGTGTCCGATATCCGCAATTGCTTATGGGGTCCCATAAAATTTTTCTAAATATTATGGAGTCCCCACGCTAAAAAGTTTAAGAAACCCTGTTTTAGAAAATATTAAGATGCTGTTTTTTGACCCATAATTCCCCCATATGACCCTACTTCAACTATTCTCTCTAATTATTACTTGTAACACACAGTAAGAATAGTATAATTTAATTTTCAGAATATTTTTGAACATTAGAGTACAAATATTACACGGTGCGAAAAAAAACCCTGACAAAGTTAGTGCACCATAGAATAGAAGTTAACTAATATCTTTTTAATTGTGTGCACTTATTTTTGTCCAATAAAGTCAAACAAAAGATCTACCATTTTAAAGTTGTTTAAGCATGGAAAACGACAGCGTGAAATCTTTCATTTGCTTAATGTAACTCGGTAAACTGTGTCTGATGCAATGTGCCATTTCAAAGAGCTTGGCAATGATGGTCGACTCGACGCCCATAAAGTGGACGAAAACATACGTTGAACACTTCCAAGAATCGTAAAGCCATAAAAAGCGAGTTTAACAAATCCGAGGGTTTCCATGAGAAGGATAGCTTGTGACATGGGAATAAGTGACCGAATGGCAAAAACAGAGCTTGAACTGAAACCTTACGAGTTCCGAAAAGTTCACAGCTTCTCACAAAAGAAAACAAAATCGTGCGGCACCAAAGATGACAAAAAGTTTTGGGACGGTCCGCAGGTCAGCGCTGGAAGAGATTCTTTTACCTTCCAACAATCTCATAACTCCCAGAATGGTAGGATCTGGTCTGCAGACACTCCAAGCATCTTGGCAATTGTTGAATATCCGCACTATCCAAAGTCGGTCAATGTCTGGGACGGAATTTGCGCAAGCGGCAAAACACCTCTGGTTTTTGTAGACAAGGGCGTTAAAATAAATCAAAAAGTGTACCAGCGGGGCATTCTTGAAGCTGTTGTACTTCCTTGCGCCAAAAAAAAAACCCTCTTCGGCTATGTAAACTGAGCTTTTCAACAAGACGCCGCGCCAACTCACAAGGCGAAAAAGACACAAGAGTGGTGTAAGGCACATTTTTCAGACATATACCATCTGCAGAATAGCCACCCTACTCGCCAGACCTCAATCTCATGAATTATAGTGTATGGTCCGTTTTGGAGTCTAGGGCCTGTACTATACCACACTTAAGTTTGGAATATCTAACGCAATCTCTTTGGGAATGGAACAAATTAAAGGTAGACTTGCAGCCCATTGCTAAAAATTTCAACAAGCGTTTGTGCCTCTACATCGCTTCAAAAGGCGGCCCCTTTGAAAAAAATTATATTTATTTATTAGTAAAAGTCTACTCTTATTATTTGTTATATTTTGTTAATTTATTCACTTTTAATAAAGTTATATTAAAAATTGTGGGGCGCAACGTAGATCCACCTATATCGTGGTGCACCCTAGAAACTCTTCTAAGAGATCTACAATTTATCTACAGGACACGACTGCCTTGCCTCTCATTTTGAAGCGCATGGGTATCCTTACCGATCCTACTTGCCCACTTAGTGATTCAGGAAAAGTATTGGACAGGGACCATCTGGCCCGTTGAGGGGCTCTTCGTTGTTCTACAGAAGATTCGAAGTATTGGGAGGCAAGCTCACTCCTAAAGCAATGACTTCGGTCTTCTGTTCTAAGTTCTATTGTTATAGTTTTGTAACTTTATAGTTCTCTGTAATTGCCTGGCCAATTGAAATAAAAAAGAATATACATATATTAAAAATTGTTTTTTTCGGTTTTTTTTTGCCGTATCCTGTATTATTTAAGATAATTACTAATTTTTGAGATATCAATTTTTAGAGTTAATATCTTACATTTTCTTTCTTGATTCTAAGTTCAAGCATTATTTTTCTCTTTTGGCCACATTTGAAGTAGCTTCGCTTGGTTTCTCATGTTTTCTGTTGAGGGAATCGGGTCCCAAGTGAATTTTTTGAGCCTTTTCCTAAGCCATTTACCGAAATCCTGCTATTTTTGTCTTTATACTTAATATCTGCTCTGCGTGGCCCCTGCTGAGAGCCGCACCGATTTTAAATATTTCCAATTTCTATTGCAAATAATCTTGTTTTTTTTCTGCTTTTTTTTTCACACACGTGACCAGCCCACTGTGTTGTTTCATGGAGGGATGAATGTATGTTTTAGTCATTAGTTTATTTTACTTTTGCTATTTGCAATTCGATTGTTTTATACTGAGTTTGCGCTAATTCAATAGAGTTTTTATCAATTTGTTTGAATTTTTATGGATGTTTGTTATTGCACTTGTTATGCCATTTTACATTGTGTTATTTTTTATATTACTTAGCATGCCACAATATTCTATGAATAACCATAAGTAAAGGCTAAGCATCGACACCGAAGTATGCAAGTGTGATACGTGATTTCTCACTGTAGAGCAGAGGTCACCAATTAATTTTGTTGAAGGGCCATATTAGAAAATTAGGAACTTTTCGATGCACGTAATTTAACATAGCAAATCTAGAAAGAAAGTAGAGGCGTAATAAAATGAAAGCGAATGCGAAAACCTGATTTAACGCAAGAATTAACTACAATAGTTAAAATTACATACATTCTAGAATCTAGAATAATACTAAGTAGTTTTCTGTCAGAAAAATGGCAAGTCTTCCTCGCCACCAGCTGTTTTCTTAGTCCTTCAGTCAGCCCATGTAGAGCATGTAGGAGAAAGAGTTCGGAGAGATAATCACTAGAAGCTGCTAAGTCTCGTTTGATCAACTCTCGATTTGATCTAGTGAGACGATTATCTCCTCCTGTTTAACTTAGATTTGTTGGTGGAGATATTATGTGAGCAATAATCTCAGACTGGTAAACAACATAAAATACAGGGACAAAAATTGGTATCCTGAAATATAAATTCTAAGTTCGGTTGAAATAAAGGTCTATTTAGTGACATGAGTAATTTTTGACAAAATTTTGAAATTTTCCGGTTAAGTGAGTTGAAAAAATTTCCTTTTTCAACAACTTTTACTTATTATTAGCCAGGAAACTTGTTCTTTTAATAAAACGAATCAAAACTCATACACTTAAAAAATGAAGATAAAATAATCATTCTAATGCTTATACACATAATTTGGCAGGAAACAAGCATCATAAATGTCCCATAATATTTAAATTACATTTCTTCAAGTTATTTATTAATATTTGTCCACTCTGTTACGTTCAATGCAGACAGAACATTTTTTCTTGATAAGAAAGAAAGATTATTTCTTTAAAAATGTAAATTCATTGTGTTCCTAGTTACTAAATTTTAACAACGAATGTATGCCTCAATATAAAAATTAAAACATAATTTAAAGTAAACTAATGCTAACAAAGTGGACAAAATTATTCTTTATTTAGGGTTTTCTCATTTCGTTTATTCTATTTAGGCTTGACTTTTACCTTATTATCATTATGATTTCCAAAGCTTAAAAAAAGAATTTATATTTAATCTTAATGGCATAACAGTTAACCATAAAGAAAGCAACAGAGTGGACATTGAATAAATGTACTCGGAAAATTTCAATTTTTTTTTTAAATGTCCCGAGATACTAAATAGACACATAACATCGTGGACATTAAGGGGTTAGGGGTAGTCAGAATTTTCAAAATATTGATTTTTTTTTTTTTTTTTTTTTTTGCATTTTCTTAAAGTATAGTATCTTAAAAATATTCTCTGAAAGTTTGAAGTGAATCCGACAAATATCTTTCGAGTTATTTAGCGAAGAATAAAAGGCTCTCGAGCGGTCTAATATTTCCGAGAACAATTAGCTAGCGGCATAATTCTCCCTTACCTCCTGAAGTTTTAAAAGCAATCAAGCCTATTTATGAAGATCTTAGTAATGAAAATTTACTTTCAAGATGTGTAGGTAGATTTAATCAAAATAATAATGAGAGCGTCAACCAACTAGTGTGGAAAATATGCCCAAAAACTATCAATACTAGTTTTACCATTGTTCAAATTGCTGTATACGTAGCTATGAGTATATTTAATGAAGGGGCAAAGTCATTATTAGTAATAATGAACACACTGGGACTTAGTTGTGGGCCTAATTCGCATCGGTATACTGAAAAAACCGATAGTGCACGTGTTAAAGTACCTGATCAGCGCGCTAACAACAACACTCGCGAAGGTAGAATGCGACGTAGACAACAACAAATTGATGTTTTAGAAAGTTCTACAACGGCTGAAGAACTCTTATATGGTCCAGGAATAGATGACTCAGTGTAAGTATTGAAATTATTCGTATTACTGTACATCAATCGACTGTAAAACTTTAAATGCGTTTTTCTCAAAACTATGTTTTTTGAACTGGTGACCACTCTAACTCAAAAACCGCTCGATAGATTTGAATGAAACTTATACAGCTTTTAGAAAACATAAAAAGCTAGTGCCTGATCGAAGGATTTTTTTTTATTTTTAAACTTCGATTTTTTATAAACAATTAATTGTTGATTTTTTCCAGAAAATCTGCAAAAAAATTTCCAGAGACCGCCATTTTGTTAATTTTGAAAGAAACAAAAAAAGCTTCGATCAGGCACAAGATTATCTATCCATAAAAATAATCTTTTTTGTTTCATTGATTTTAGATGAATCTCCAAGGAGCTGTAATGGTCACCGCAAGGACCCATTATTAAAACCTGTTCAACTTAGACCGCCATAACTTGTAAAATTATTATTATTATTTTTTTTAAATTTAAGTGAAGTAATGTTAAAGTATGATGAAATGATACTATGTTTTTACTTATGTGAAATAAACTTAATTACTAGTAAAAAAAAAAAAAAATAATAAAAAATGGCATTTTTTCACGATGAAATTGTTTACTTCCTTTAAAGATTCGTATGTATTTTCTAAAGCTATTATTAGAACAAAAATGCACATGAAATTTATCTTTTTCTGAAGTTATTTCAACTTAAATTTTGTACCCCAAGTGGTACTAAAAAACTGTTTTAAGACTTTTTTCAATAAAACCAAAAATTTTATATATAAAATCTTTTAATAAATTCTTATATAAATTTTTTCTAAAGAAAGATTTTCGTTTATAGGTGATGAAATAACTGCTAATTTTCAACTCTGACGTACGCAGCATAATCCTAAAACATTTAGAATGGTTAGAAGGTTGTAACTGGCTCCTAGTGATTCGTTTCATTTGTTTTTTGATGCCAGAAAATTTAATCCCACATTTTCAATTAATCAGTCCCTTTCATCTCATACGCTTTACTTCCGCCACAATTCTAAAACTGTCACGGTCTTTAATTTCTACGAGAGTCCGTAATTTGATAAGAAGCTTAATTCTATTATTGTTTACATAATGTCCATTTTCGGAAATAGCGTATCTAAAAGATTAATATTTAATACTTAAGTCGTGAAAAATAAGCTTTCAATTACCATCCATTAACTAATTACGTTATTGAACGTGCCTATCAGTAAGAAAGTCGCAGTAATATCAAATTTCTACACTTTTGCTCAAGTGAAAAGACTGACAGCTCTGTGTTATGGTTTTATGAAAGATTAATCAGGAAGATATTCATTGAAATTTGAAAGAAATGAATACAAAAGAATTACTTTGTAATTCGGAAATTTTAAGATAATATGTTATCTTTTTCAGGTGATAAAATTTAGAATATGTGTAGCAGAAATTTCGGAAAATGTGATTTTTTTTTGTATTGTTCGAGTATAAAGAATAGAATGATCATATTGCCAAATTAATAAAAACAAAGTAATAACTACCCTGCACTGTCAAAAAATAACAGGTCACACAGAAAAAAAAAATGTGTTGAATAGAACAAAATTTTGTTGATTCAACAAAAATTTGGCTGGCGTTATTCCAACCGAATACTTTTATTGGTTACAACAAAGTATTTGCGAAATTAGTAAAGTATTTCATTCAATTAATAAAAAATTGTTAATTAAGCAAAAATAATCCTTTGAAATAGAGTTAACCAAAATTTTGTTGAATCAACAAAACATTATTTTGAATGTAGAGAGCAGTAAAACAAATTGCTGAGTCAAATTGATCAGTAGAGAAATATTTCATTCTTTAAAAATGAGCGCTTTCTTTTTGTTGAATTAGATTTAAAGATGTCATTTAAAGTTACAGATGATGATGCTAGTAATGAATATTAAATTGAACAAAGAATATCTGGAAAATTCTTTTCAATAGCAAGCAGCCTATACTTGGCATTGCATCGGGTTTGATTATATTTAGATGATTTTACTTGATGAGCGAAAAACTGTGATGCCTCAAGAAAATTTTACTGAATTTTCACAAAATCTAAAAAAAAATTATGAAATTTTTGAAAAAGATTGAAGGTTATTATTTAAGTTGAATACACAATTATTATATTACCTAATGTCATGCCTTAAAAGTTCAATTTTTGTAAACTTTTTTATTCTGTTCAAATTTTTGAAAAACTACACACCTATTGCTTAAGTCAAGTCGTTACCTATCAGCTTATCAAATTTCATTTTATAATTTTTGGTCATTTTTGTGAGATGCACGAAATAAACATTTACACAATTTTCTCAAAATATCAAAATCAATGTAATATTTTATAGAAATTTTCATGCCTATAGTTCAAGTTAACTGACCATCTATAAAAATATCAAATTTCATTCTATTCTCTTAGGGTTTTTTTAATTTTTATTTATTTTTATTTTTGAGAGATGCACGAAGAAAGCTTCACAAAATCTCAAAAGTCTGCGAAATGTTTAAAAAAATATTGGCGACTGTTGTTTAAATGAACTTACCATCTTTCATAACAACAAATTTTATTCCATTCATTCCATAAAAAATTTCATTCCACTGAGCTATTTTTCAAGGATGCTCGAATAAAAATTTACACAATTTTCAGAAAATCTTAAAAAAATTTTGACGCCTGTAGATTCAGTTGAGTGACCATTTATCATGCTAAATTTAATTTCTTTCCCTTCAGTGGTATTTAAATGATCCGCGAAAAAAATTTTTAAACTTTCTGAAAATTTCGGAAATTTTCAAATTCTATTCAAAATATTGGAAAAAGATCGAAGCCTGTAGTTCAAAGTTGAGTGACCACATTTCATAATGCTAAATTTCTTATTGATCACTTCAACGGTTTTTAAGTGATGAGAGAACAAAAATTTACAAAATTTAAATCGATTTTCGAAAAAATCTCATATTCCACTCAAAATTTTTAAAAAATCGACACCTGTAGCGTAAGTTGAGTGACCACTTATAATGTCACAAAATTTCCTTTCATTTGATTTAGTCATTTTTACGTAATGTGTGAGTAAAAAAAGAAAGCTTCACGGACAGCAACAACAGACAGACATTTCTTAACTGTTGTTTGGGGTTCCCAGGTGCTTGAAACGAAAAGAAATAGCAAAATTTTTTAATTTTAAGAAATATAAAGATAAACGTATAATTTTATTTATATTGATTTAATAAAATCTAAAACAACTTTTCCATCCTAAGCAAAGCAAATATGTTTAATGCCGCAACGTTTCATTTAATTACATTTAGAAGACTTTGCGTTTTGACGAAATTTTTCACAATTTATGTCATATTTCAAAAAAGCAATCAAATTTTAGAGTTTGAAGACTATTTAAAAACTCGGTAACCACTAGTATGAAACAAGTTTTATCTTCATTCTTTTTAGCCGTTTTTAAGTGTACGCATGCAAAAATTTAAAAAAAAGTTCAAAAAACTCGACTGCAGACTTTTTTTTTCTTTACAAAATATCAAAATCTATTTAAATTTTCAAAAAAATTTTAGATCTCTTTTATAATTTCAGTCTCTACCTATCATATAACCAAATTTCATTTTAGCCCACGAGTCTTTTTTTGAAAGAAATATTTACAAAATTTTCGCAAAATCTCAAAATCTGTTCAAAATATTTAAAAAATTGACTCCTGTAGTTTAAGCTAAGTAATCACTCATCAGTATACCAATTTTTTTCATTCCTTTACGTCGTCGTTAATTTACATGTCTAGAAATTTGAGGTTTTGCGAAAATGTTTTCTTCGATATTTTGAAAAAATCCGACTTTTATAGTTTAAGTTTGGAGACCACCTATCGTTAATCTAAGGTACATTTCAATCATTCCTTCACACATGTTCACGCGATGCGCGAACAAAAATTTACACATTTTGAATAAATTTTTGCGAAGTCCTGAAAAAAATTCGGAGCCTGTAATTTAAGTGATCACCTATAAGTATATTTCATTCCATTCGCATCAGTTGAAATTACGTGATATATGAAAAAAAAAAAAAAAACTCGTTAAGGACAAAACGCCGGAATGACAGACAAATACACTTTTTATTAAAAGTCGCTTTAGGTATCCGTGCGCTCGAAGCATAGAATTTACAAGAATTTCATATTCCAAGACAAAAGTCTTCAGTAAATATAGAAAAAGAGAAAAAAAATTAATAACCCTTCTCCTTTTGTAGTTGAACATATGGACTTCGTTACAAGTAAAAATAATAAAAATATGTTGGCTTTAAAGAATAACAGATAAATAATGTTTATTATGCTTCAAAGCTAAACATAAAAAATACTTCACTTAAAATAACCATAAATTAAAGATGGGAAGTACTTACGTTTCGGGTTGAAAAAAGACTCACACTTCCTTAGCTGTGAGAATACCAACCAACGCACTGACAGGAGGGCAGGGAAATAAGAAAAGTTTAGACAACAAATGCTCCGAGGATGCTCCGAGGGCAGCGCTGAGAGGATGCGCAGAAAAAAATAATTTGAAATAAAAAATATGGGGAAAAGGCAAAAGGGAGAGAATAGTAATGGGAGAAACATAAGAAGTAAAAAATATAAACTTTAAAAGCATAATAATTAAAAACGAATGAGAATATTAAAGAAAAAATACTTAAAACAACACTGTTTTTGTTCACTTAAACCGAAAATCGTAAAAACATATATATTAGAAATAATACAAGAGAAGAACACGACAGACTTTCAAAAATTGTTTCCGAGAAGAATTAACGAAAGGAATTTCAGAAACGTTACATTAACAAGGACCTTCATGCACTGAATAATGGAAAAAAAAAGAGCCTTCGAAGAATTCAAGATGGGACGAAGATAGAGATAAACACAAAATCATTGCTTCAGAAAATTAACAAACTCCGATTACAATTCCAGCAACGGGAGGAAGCAGAAGATTTGGGGTAGAAAAGCAGGATTTTGTAAACAGGGAATTAATAAATGTCCCATTTCCTCTTATTATTGGAATTGTAATAGTCGTTTTAAATTTCCTATAATCCCAGTACTCCTCACAACTCATTTGTTTCTCGATACAAATCGATTGCCTACTCATCTCTCTTCAAACACTGTTCGGAAAAACACAAATAAATCGTGGAAATAAAATTGGAAATTAGAACACTGCTTTTGGCAAACATGACAAATAAATATTAATGAAATTTTCTCATAGTCATGGGTACTGAAAATTGGAGTACACCTAAATGCGCTTCTTAAATAAATGTACTCTACTTGTTTACTTGAGGAAATATTTTTTAATTATAAGATTACTATTAAAAATTTACAGTGCTGTATTGTGATTATCATGATTTTTTTTTAAATTCAAAATTGTTTGTGAATTATTTTTCGTATCAGAAACAAAATCCCTGATTTGAAAGAAAGATTGCACTTTCACGCCTTTGGTCAAAAATTGAAAACATTAAGCGCATTCTAATCTATCTGATGCTTAAAATCATTTACACTATTAAAGATTGAAAAAAATCTAATCAACGAGATAATAACTCACAAAAAACAAAAAGTTTCAGGTTTAAAACTTTTGCTTCACTTTAAAATAAATATTTTCGGCATATACCGTACATTATAAAGCTCAATACCTTCAAAATAAAATTTCGGTTTAGTTTATTTACCATTTTCTCTTTTCAGAATAACTATTATATATCTTGAAACAATAACGTATTTGCAAAAAATATTGTGAAATTGAAGCATTAAATAGGTTAAACACAGTTTCGTAAAAGGTAATCGTTTTCAAATGAATCAGCGGAAATTTTTTAATTAGCATGTTTAGCATTAATCGTACTATGACTCATCATATATATCATACATAAATATGCAAATCAACATAAATTTTAATTATTTAAAACGAAAAATGTGTTCACATTAACCCTTTAAAAAATTTATTTATAAATTCCAGAAACGTTAAAATGAAATTTAAACAAAAGAGGATATTTAAAATTCCTATATAATATTCCAAGTTTTGTTTCACATCCACAGAAACATAATCCCCCACATTCCGAATTCGAAAAAAAGAAAAAAAATTTTTTTTTTTTTTGGCTTTATATAATTACAAATAAATAATGTTTGCTATGCCTCATAGCTTAATATAAAAATACTTCATCAGAAACACACATAAATTAAAAATCGGAAGCACTTACGTTTCGGGTTGTAAATAGGCTCACCCGTCGTTAGCTGTGAGAATACCACCCAACGCAGGGAGGCAGGTAAATCGGAAAAGTTTAGAAAACAAAGGTAGGATGCTCCGAGGGAAGCGCAGAGAGGATGCGCAGAGAAAAAGATGCACACAAAGGATGCGCAAAGAAGAGAATGCGCAGAAAAAAAATAATTCGCCATAAAAAATATGGGGAAAAGGCGAAAGGGTGAGAACAGTAAAGGGAGAAACATAAGTAAAAAATATTAACTTTAAAAGCATAATAATTAAGACAGAATGAGAATATTAAATAAAAAACACTTAAAACAACTCTGTTTTTGTTCACTTAAACCGAAAATCGTAAAAACACATATATTAGAAATAATGCAGAAGAAGAACAACGACAGAGTTTCTAAAATTGTTTCCGAGCAAAATTATGGAAAGGAATTTAAGAAACGTTACATTAACAAGGACCTTCGTTTGCTGAATAATGGGAAAAAAAGAACGTTCGAAGAATTCAGGATGCGACGAATATAGAAATAAACACAAAATCGTGGCTTCAGAAAATTAACAACGCCGTTTCCAGTTCCAGCAATGAGAGGGAGCAGAAGATTTGGGGTAGAAAAACACAGGACTTTCTAAACAGGGATTACCGAATCTTCCATTTCCTCTTATTTCTGTAATTGTAATAATCGTTTAAAATTTCCTATAATCCCAGTACTCCTCACAAGTTATTTGTTTCTCGATACAAATCGATTGTATACTCATCTCTCTTCAAACACTGTTCGAAAAAATACAAATTAATCGTGAAAATAAAATTGGAAATTTGAACACTGCTTTTGGCGACCAAATAAATGTTAATGAAATTTTCTCATAGTCATGTGTACTAAAAATTAGAGTACACCTAAATGCGCTTCTTAAATAAATGTACTATACTTGTTTACTTGAGGAAATATTTTTTAATTATAAGATTACTATTAAAAATTTACAGTGCTGTATTGTGATTATCATGTTTTTTTTTTAAATTCAAAATTGTTTGTGAAATATTATTCGTATCAGAAACAAAATCCTTGATTTGAAAGAAAGATTGCACTTTCACTCCTTTGGTCCAAAAATATGAAACATTAAGCGCATTCTAATCCATCTGATGCTTAAAAATTTTTACACTATTAAATATTGAAAAAAATCTAAGCATCGAGATAATAACTCACAAAAAACAAAAAGTTTCAGGTTTAAAACTTTTGCTTCACTTTAAAATAAATATTTTCTGCATATACCGTACATTATAAAGCTCAATACCTTAGAAATAAAATTTCGGTATAGTTTATTTACCATTTTCTCTTTTCAAAATAACTATTGTATATCTTAAAACAACAAAGTATTTGCAAAGAATATTGTGATATTGAAACATTAAATAGGTTAAACACAGTTTCGTTAAAGGTAATCGTTTTCAAATGCTTCAGCGGAAATTTTTTTTATTAGCATGTTTAGCATTAATCGTACTATGACTCATCACATATATCTTACATAAATATTCAAATAAAAATAAATTTTAATTATTTAAAACGAAAAACGTGTTCACATTAACCCTTTTAAAAATAAATTTAATTATAAATTCCAGAAATGTTAAAGTGCAATTTAAAATAAAGAGGATATTTAAAATGCCTCACATGAGATTTCTCATATAATATTCCAAGTTCTGTTTCACAGCCAATATAACGTAATCCCCCCATCACACGAACTCGAAAAAAAAAAATTTTTTTTTGGCCTTTAATAATTACAGATAAATAATGTTTACTGTGCTCCATAGCTTAACATAAAATACTTCACCAGAAACACAAATAAAATAAAAATCGGAAGCACTTACGTTTAGGGTTGTAAAAAGACTCACACGTCGCTAGCTGTGAGAATACCAACCAACGCACTGACAGGAAGGCAGGTAAATAGGAAAAGTTTAGAGAACAAAGGTAGGATGCACCGAGGGAAGCGCAGAGAGCATGCGCACAAAGGATGCGCAGTGAAGAAAATGCGCACGAAGGATGCGCAGAAAAAAATAATTCGCCATAAAAAATATGGGGGAAAAGGCGAAAGGGAGAGAATAGTAAAGGGAGAAACATAAGTGAAAAATATTAACTTTAAAAGCATAATAATTAAGACAGACTGAGAATATTACAGAAAAAATACTTAAAACAACACTGTTTTTGTTCACTTAAACCGAAAATCGTAAAAACATATATTTTAGAAATAATACAAGAGAAGCACACCGACAGACTTTCAAAAATTGTTTCCGAGAAGAATTAACGAAAGGAATTTCAGAAACGTTACATTAACAAGGACCTTCATGCGCTGAATAATGGAAAAAAAAAGAGCCTTCGAAGAATTCAAGATGGGACGAAGATAGAGATAAACACAAAATCATAGCTTCAGAAAATAAACAACGCCGATTACAGTTCCAGCAATGAGAGGGAGCAGAAGATTTGGGGTAGAAAAACAGAGGACTTTCTAAACAGGGAATTACCAATTCTTCCATTTCCTCTTATTACTGGAATTGTAATAATCTTTTTAAATTTCCTATAATCCTAGTACTCCTCACAACTCATTTGTTTCTCGATACAAATCGATTGTATACTCATCTCTCTTCAAACACTGTTCGGAAAAACTCAAATTAATCGTGAAAATAAAATTGGAAATTTGAACACTGCTTTTGGCGACCATGTCAAATAAATGTTAATGAAAATTTCTCATTGTTATGTGTACTGGAAAATTGGAGTACATATAAATACATTTTTTAAATACAGTAAAGCACCGTTTGTAAGTTTCTCGCTTATATGACTTTTACATTTTAAATGTTAATGAAAATTTCTCATTGTTATGTGTACTGGAAAATTGGAGTACATATAAATACATTTTTTAAATACAGTAAAGCACCGTTTGTAAGTTTCTCGCTTATACGACTTTTACATTTATACGTCGTTTTCGTGAAGTCCCGATTCATTCCTATTTTTTAATGCAAAAATGCTTCGTTTATAGGACGCACAATTTCGGCTATACGTCGTCTTTCACTTCCCAAAGCTTTGGAAATTTTCTTAGTTATTATTTTTGTATTACGGGAGAAACCAAGATAGAACGTTTAATAAAGGATTTAACGAAGGATGTACCTTTAACCACCATTCTTTAAACGCGCAATCGACTATACTGAATCACAGAACACGAATTTAAAAACATTTCATGAACTTGATTCAACCCGTATAACTGTAATTAATAATAAAAGACAATCATAAGACTATGAAACATTTCTTTAATTCAATGTCTGTAAGAAACGTACCGCATCATAATTGGTATGCAGTGGTGTATTATTTTAATAGTAAAGATATGTGTGTGTGTAGCATTTAAGATATTACAATAAAGGTAGACTTGTTCCATTTTCTTGATAAGTGTTTTATTTTTTTAAATTTAGTTATTGTTTTCATTGCAATAGTACCCGAAAAAAACTTAAAATTATTACATTTACATAAATTTACTTTAATAGCGTTAAACTTGTAATAAACTATAGGTTGCTTATTAATGTTTCTGTAATAAATATTTTCATTTATACGTCGTTTTAGATCGGTGCCTTCAAAAATGTATAAACGGTGTTTTACTGTACCTGTTTACTTGAGAAAATCTTTTTTTTAATTATCAGATCACTATTAAAAATTTACAGTGTTATATTGTGATTATCATGTCTTTTTCTTTTAAATTCAAAATTGTTTTTTAAATATTCGTCGTATCAGAAACACAATACTTTATTTGAAAGAAAGATTGTACTTTCACTTCTTTGGTCCAAAAATATAAAAAATTAGCATGGGGGGGTCATTAATGTACTGACAACGCTTGAATCTATTTAAGCGCACTGTAACCCATCTGATGCTTACAAATCTTTTACACTATCCAAGATTGAAAAAATCCTACCAACAAGATAATAACTCACTAAAAACAAAACGTTTCATGTTTAATACTTTTGTTTCACTTTAAAATAAATATTTTCTCCATATACCACTCATTATAAAACTCAATTCCTTCAATATTAAATACAGGATTAGTTTATTTAATATTTTCTGCTTTTAAATTATTTATTATATATTCCAAAGAAATAACGTATTTGTAAAGAATATTCTGAAATTGAAACATTAGATAGGTGAAATAAACTTTATAATTAAAGGTAAAGGTTTTCAAATGCTTCAACTGAAATTTTTTAATTATTATGTTTAGCATTAATCGTACTATCACTTATCATATATATCTCACATAGATATCGACATACGTATTCAACATAAAATAAATTTTAATTGTTTTAAAAGAAAAATGTGTTCACATTAAACTTTTTAAAAATATATTTAATTATAATTTTTAGAAAGGTTAAAATGAAATTTAAACAAAAGAGGATATTTTTTTAATTCAAAATTCATTACAAGAGATTTCACATTGTTTGTGAAATATTGGTCGTATCAGAAACAAAATCCTTGATTGTGCATTCACTTCTTTGGCCCAAAATTATAAACATTAAGTGCATTCTAATCTGTCTGAAGTTTACAAAAGTTTTAGACTATTAAAGATTGAAAAAATTCTTATCAAGGAGATAATAACTTACAAAAACCAAAAATATTCATGTTTAATACTTTTGTTTCACTTTAAAATAAATATTTTCTTCATATACCATACATTATAAAACTCAATTCCTTCAATATTAAATTCAGGATTAGTTTATTTACAATTTTTTCCTTTCAAAATATTTATTATATATCTTAAAACAATAGCGTGTTTGCAAAGAATATTGTGAAATTGAAACATTAAATAGGTTAAACACAGTTTCGTTAAAGGTAATCGTTTTCAAATGCTTCAGCGGAAATTTTTTAATTATCATGTTTAGCATTAATCGTACTATAACTCATTATATATATCTTACATGGATATCGCCATAAATATTCAAAATAAAATAAAAACGAAAAATGTGCTCACATTAACCCTTTTATGAATAAATTTAATTATAAATTCAAGTAATGTTAAAATGCAATTTAAATAAAAGAGGATTTTTAAAATTTTAAATTCCTCACATGAGATTTCACATATAATATTCCAAGCTCTGTTTCACAGCCACTGTAACGTAATCCCCCACCCCCCGAACTAAAAAAAAAAAAAAAGAAAAAAAACAATGCTGGCTTTAAATGATTACAGATAACTAATATATTTACTATGCAGCATATCTTTACATAAAAATACTTCATCAGAAACACACATAAATTAAAATGGTAAACACTTACCTTTCCGGTTGTAAAAATCTCACACTTGTTAAGCTGTGAGAATACCAACCAACGCACTGACAGGAAGGCAGGGAAATGAGAAAAGTTTAGAGAACAAAGGTAGGATAGACCGTGGACTGCGCAGAGAGGAAGCGCAGAAAAAAGCAATAGCAGAAAGAATGCGCAGGAAAAAATAATTTGCCGTAAAAAAGCTTAAAAAAAAGTAAATGGGAAAGGGGGAAGGGAGAGAATAGTAAACGGAGGAACATAAGTAAAAAATATAAACTTTAAAGCATGATAATTAAGACAGAATGAGAATATTAAAGAAAACAACACTGTTTTTGTTCATGCAAACCGAAAATCGTAAAAACACAAATATAAGAAATAAGACAGAAAAGAACAACAACAGAGTTCCAAAAATTGTTTCCGTGCAAAATTAACGAAAGGAATTTAAGCTATATTACGTAAGAAGAAGCTTCAAGTGCTGGATAATGAAAAAAAAAGAGAGAAAGAAAGAAAAATACCTTATAAGAATTCAAGATGGGACGTAGATAGAGATACGCACAAAATCATAGCTTCAGAAAATTAACAACGTTGATTATAGTTCCGACAATGAGAGGCAACAGAAGATTTGGGTTAGAGAAACACAGGATTTTCTAAACAGGGAATTACCAAATCTTCCATTGCCTCTTATTATTGGAATTGTAATAATCATTTTCAATTTCCTATTATCTTAGTATTCCTCACAACTCATTTGTTTGTCTATACAAATCTCTCGTATATTAATCTATGTTCAAGACTGAAAAAAAAAAAAAACTTAGCAAAGAGATAATAACTCACGAAAAACAAAAAGTTTCATGTTTAATACTTTTGTTTAACTTTAAATAAATATTTTTTCCACATACCATACATTATAAAACATAATTCGTTCAATATTAAATTCATGATTAGTTTATTTACCATTTTCTACTTTTAAGAACTATTATATATTGTAGAAGAAAAACGTATTTGTAAAGCATATTTTGAAATTGAAACATTAAATAGGTTAAATAAATTTTAGTTAAACGTAAACGTTTTCAAATGCTTGAACTGATTTTTTTAATCATCATTTTTAGCATTAATCGAATTATGAGTCATAATATAAATCTTACATCGACATCCATTTCCATTTTCAACATAAAATAAATTTTAATTATTTAAAAAGGAAAATGTGTTGACATTAACCTTTTTAAAAATAAATTTAATTGCGATTTTCAGAAATGTTAAAATGCAATTTAAACAGATGATGATTTTTTTTTTAAATTCAAAATTCCTCACATGAGATTCCACATATAAAATTTCAACTTCTGTGTCAGAATCACAAATTCAAGTAACAATTAAAAAATATATATTGTTAATTTGAATTTTTTAAATTCGTTCTTATTTCATGCTATTTGTATTTCTAATATTAAATAATATAAAAATTATAATTTCATCGAAAGTACTATGCTCATAAAACACCACTTTAATTTAGAAAGCACACGAGAGCATTTTTTAAAATTAATGTAAATGTTCCATTTACAAAATTTTGATAATTTATTAAACAGCACACTTTTATTTTAATTGCAGAATTTTTCAACAAACATTAATTCATTTGTTAACGTTTCTATATACAATCGTCAATTTAAATATATCGCAACGTAATTTTCAAATAGTTTTCTTTTAATAATTCGCGAGTTGAAGAATCCGTGTTTAGCTTAACTTTCCTCGCAAAAATTATTATTAAGTCTTATCCCAGTTATCCCTATCTTTGTACATCCGTGCCCGTTAACGACGTGAACATTTTCAACTGGATGAAGCAACTGGTTTGTTTTCTCCATTGAGAAAGTTTCGGCAGCGGAAAATTATTAAAAGTTTCCAGCGCGCTCTTCTATTGGCCGCTGGAAAATAGTTTTTCCTGTCTTCAGGGAATCGAAGTTATTGAGATCTAAGACGATTTCGGCTTGTGTAAACACGACATTTTATGTAATTGTCAAACTATTTTACCTCGTGTCAAAAAGCAGCCGTATTTATTTATTTGTTTATTTATTCTAATACTTTAGAAATCTGTATAAAATATTTTTTCTATTCGTGTTTTTTTAAACTACGTAAATCAGGGAAAAGGGGGAAAAAGTCTTACCTTGGAATTCCCGATTAGCGAGGAATCGGTTGTCTTTAGGAGTTAGATAATGGCAAGGGTATCGGAAACTCGGGTGTGTTGTTGTTCTCCACTCATGATGACAGTGGAACAGAATGGATACCTATATCTAAGGGATCTGTCTTCAGACTGAGGCCTCTTCTTCAGAATCGATCGCTACTGGGGCGGAGCTCTTCTGGCTTAACATCTGGAGTGTGGGGGAGGTGAGATTTGGTAACCATGGTGACTATTGGGACGTGCTTGCAAGGATATTGGTGAGCGCAAATGGTTCCTGTGTGGTAGTTTGTGGAAATAAGATGAATAATTAAATTTGTTTTATGCTAGGATTTTCATAGAGCATTCGGTCATTTTTATTGGTGTAATTCAATTTGAAAAAATAAAAAGAAAAGAAAAGAAAAGAAAAGCGCTTCCCCAAGACAGCTTCATGAGCATTCCAGGTGTATCATTTGATTTTTCCCGAAATTTCTTTTCAGAAGTCTGTAAAAATATCGCTCTCTTTTACAACGTTCATTGCTGGAAAAAGGAGGAAAATGGGCTATACAATAAAATTCCACTTTACTGAAAAACTAGCTGAATTGTGGTACAAACTGTTTTTAACTCTCAGGCAAAATAGCTGTTTTTTTTTAACCTACATTTTACTAGCTCAATGAATATTTAACGTTTTTCATCATTTTTTTAAAAAAGAATAATACGGAGGAGTTTGAAAATTTTTTCATTTATTAAAAATGGAGGGCGATTTATTTTCTCACTTTTGAAGGGGAATTTTGAAAAATAAAGAGAATTTAATATTTTAAAATTTTTAAGCGAGCAATAAAGGAATAAATAAAATAAAAGATGCGTCTTATAAAGTTTTTGGAGTAGTTTTTTTAATGTATTGTTGAGCTTTTTTCTTTTAAGGAAAAATTACAAAAGTTGTCTGAATTTCTTTTTGTGAATATACATATTTTTTTCCAAGATAAAAAAAAGAAATAAAAGTACGAATAAAAGTTAAGATTTTTACGACGAATAGTTTAAAAACTAAAAAAAAACTTTTTTTGAAAACTTAGGCAGAGAAAGAAATGTGTTGCTTTGTCGGAAAAATATAATCTGTCGGTTTTGATGAACAAAACATTCTCTAACTAGCTGTCCAGGTGGTGTAGTGGTTAGAGAGCCATTCTATCGAATTTGGTTCCAGGTTCGATTTTGGGCTTAAATGTTCACTTGTCCTTCCCTTCATAGGGGGCAACACTGACCCCCCACTGTGTGCCCATATATATATATATATATATATATATATATATATGTTTTTTGCGTTTTGGAAAGCCTACACGTAGGGCATCTGCCTACGGTAGGGGGGGGCTTAGGCGACGGACTTTTTAAGGGAATACTAACGCGTATTCACGTTACATTTGGAGAAAACCGCCCCAAACTCCAGACCGTTAGATCGACAGCCCCGCGACGGGCCCAAACCACGGACCCTCACACTTCAGCTATCTACCATGCTCAGTGTCTTATCCACTCGGCCATTGGTGGGGCGCCCCCATAATAAAATTATTTATGGGGGTGTAATCCAGTAATTCGGTCTTTAGTAGTGACAAAATTATTGATGAGTAAACAGTGCCCGCCCGTTTGGCGGGCACTGTTTGTTTTTAGATGATCGCCGATTTACTGCTCTAGGGTCCAAGGCCTATAAGAGGAATGTCCTCCGTGGGGGACTTTCTTAGGGATCCTAGCGCGTAGATTTCGGAGAAAATCAGGGGAAAAACCTTCTATAACTAATCAGCATTTTGTTGACTAAAATAATATTTGCCTAATATAAATTTTTTTTAATCGATAACACATACAACCAGTGAAAATTGTAAAAAGATGTTATGAAATGCCGTATATAAATTTTCAAAAAGAATACTATTCTGCTTCTATCACTGAAAAAAAAAGAATGCCACCGACATCTAGAAAATAATTGGTGGGAGTAGAATTTGTGAGTGGACTGCCTATAAATAATTAGATCATAGAACGAGACATTTCTGAAACCACTTATCCAATTTTTAGATCTCACATCTATAATCTGGTGCTTGTACTCAGATATTTGTTTATTTGTTTGTGAATTAAGGCTGATTGACTGCACTAGGGTCCTAGGTCTCTAGGGGGGGAATACCCTTCGCGTGGGACTTTCTAAGGGATCCTAGCCCGCATTTACACGAGGTTTCGGAGAAAGCCACGGAAAACTCGCCCACGGATAGGTCGGCAGGCGCGTCCGGGGTTTGAACCTGGCACCTCCCGCCTTCCAGTTTCGAGAGCAGAACCTCTCAGCCACTGGTGGGGCGCTTGTACCCAGATGAAATATCTGTAAATCGCTGCTTACGCTAGCGGGTAAACACGCTAACGGTAATTCTAGTGCTCCCTAACCTAACCTATCGAACTATAATTTCTCGTTACTAGGGATCGACCGATAGTATCGGCGCTGGTACCTCCTTTTTTTTAGGTATCGGTATCGGCTCTTTCATATTTCAAAAGTATCGGGAAAGTATCGTTTCCCGATACATTCCTCCATTTTTACCGATACTTTTCAACCGATACTTAGTTTTTTCAGAAGAAAAACCACGCAGACGCAATACAACTCAATAATCTATTCTGTTAATGAGATTAGAGGCGTTATTTCATTGGCATATTTGTTTGCGCGACTGTTTTTTAACTGTGTTTTTTTTTTTTTTTTTCCTTCCAAGCCATCACTAAATATGGGTGTACCACCATCAAGTGTGGAAGAAAGTGTGGCTGAGGAAACGTTAGATGACAGTGGAACAGGGCAGTCGTCTATTCTGTTAAAATATTTCGATTTGGAGCCTAACAGTAAATAGGCGATCTGTAAAGAATTAAAAAAAAAAAAAAAAAAAAAAAAAAGATGTGGAGAGGTAGGCTATAATTTTACTTCAGCTTTATTTTCTCTCTCTCTAGGTTTAAAAAAGGGTTTTTTTAATATATATATATATATACACAAGTTATTGGGGAGTAGGTGTATGGCTTTTGAAACTGGATTTAAATTTTTATTTAAAAAATTGCGCAAGAACATCTGATCTGCTTGGGTATGATATCGATATCAAAACTGTTAGGGGAGACTGTCCTTGACATCGTTCGATATTTCAGGGGATCACTACCTTTAAAATTACAGAAAAATCGATATTGATATTTATGAGTGAACCCTAATTTAAATAATTTATTTTAAATCGGCCCTTCAAAATTTTCATGTCTTGATTTTGCGTCAGATTTAAACGGAAACTAGCCTTAAGATTCACTTATACCCTTTTGAAAAAGTATTCGAGTGTAAGTCTCATGTCAGTTTCATATTTAAAATGTTGTTCTCTGTAAAAGCGAATTATATAGGTCGCACAACAATAAGTTCTAAAATCTCCTTTAAATTTGTATTTTTTGCAAAAACAAATTACTTATTCACAAAACGAAAGTAGGAAATACGGCTATTACTCAAATACTTTTTTGAGTGGTTGTACGGTCTGATGGTAAATGCTCTTTAAAAGTTCGCTGCCCAAGCAGCCCATCTTGTAGACTTGCCTTAACGTAAAACACTCATTGTAAATACTAAATAACACTCAGAGAAAAACAATATAGTAATCTGGATAAAAGCAGTCTTATTCAAATGCGAAATCGTAAAAATATTAATCAAGTAATGAACTATAGAAAACTAATGATTTAATTAATATATTGTTTTATCATAGCTGCCAACTGCTCCGGAGTATAATTAACCACTTTTTCAAAACAGGTTTTTTGGCTTAGAATAAACATTTTTTAGTTGGATGGGTAATTTGGTTATTGCTTTGAAAAAATATTTATAAAAATGTTCTGTTTAGAAAAATTGGTTAATTATATTCCGGAGCAGTTGGCAGCTATGAAAGTTTTATGAATAATTTCATTGAACTAACTACCATGTTTAGGTTAAACTTTAGAAGTGGGGGTCCTCAAACTTTTTCCTTAACCCTTTATAAGGCCGTGGTAAGAATACTTACCATCTACGGTCTACTAAATACAGAAATCAATTATCATTAGTGAATTTTCTGATTTTTGTTCAGTTATATTGGATTAGGGATGGACGCGAGACGACTTTTTGCGAGACGAGACAGAGATTTGCAGCATTTTTGCGAGACGAGACACACATTTTTAACATTACGATATAGGGATTTTTGCGAGACGAGACAAGCTTTTAGGCTATTTTGCGAGACGCGAGACACTTATTTTTCGTCTCGCGTCCATCCCTATATTGGATGTATATTCTAAATTATATTTGGATTATGAACTTTTCTTTTATTCGTAATTTTAAAAAGAATTCGAATAATTACTCGAAAATTGAGCATAAGAATCATCGCTTTTATTTATATATTTTTGCGTTTAATTCCGTGTACAAGCAGCAGGTAGTTTTTAAACTTTGATTTTGTGAATAATTAATGTATTCTCCAGATAAATTTCTATGTTTGTTTAATACTTGTTTCTCCAATTTTCACGTGGGATATTACGGTAGAGGGAAAATGTATGAATTAATAAAAAAAAAAAAAAAATGGGCCAGAAAAATCCCACGTACTTTCGACTCTCTGCAAATAAACTCGCCTTATAAAGGGTTAAGAAAAACTTTGAGGAGGGCCCAAGCACTACATCGCTGCTTTCCGGCATTATCCCGAAAAGTAGAAATTTGAATTCTTGAATTTTTTACAGAGAAATTTTCGGTGCGAGTTTTTATTTTTTCGGCAAACCTTTGCAGTAAAAAAACACTCTTTTATTTTATTTATTTACTTCTTTTTGGAGAGGTGCGTTTATTTTTTCCGAAGTTTATAAAGATTTATCAAAGATTTGGAAGGATTCGAAATTTTTAGAAAATTTGATCTCAAACACACAAATCTTACGATAAAACTTTAAATGAGTGATTTTATATTGCTTTAATTTTCCTCAATTTGTGTACTTCATGATTTTTGCATGAAAAACAAACTTCTTTTACGATAGCGATCGTTTGACTCCGAATTTGCTCCGATTCATATGTGTGTTGTTAATCGTATTCATGAAAGAATTTGGAGTTTTAGCTTATAATTTTTGTGCGTAATGAGGTTTTTTTTAATTTTGTTTTGTTTCATGTTAAAAATAAATTTCACTTATTAAAAAAGTCTGGTTCACAGTGTAAAATTAGAATTTAATTATACCCAGTAGCAAGGATACAGTCCTAAAATAAAAAATGACGGGCGCTATGAATAAAGCATGTCGCTTGCGAAATTTTTTTTAAGAAGGGGCGTGGCCAAACTTTTCTGTTCTTTTATTTTTGAATAAAGTCTTTATTAAATTAAAATTTCAATAAGAAAATCAATTAATTTAGAGCAACGACCTCAGTTCCCCTTTTCCTTCAGTATGAATTGTGGAACACTCGAGACTGACATGACGTCATTGGTTGTTTTCAGCATTTCTGTGTCGAAGCAACCACGTTTTGACATCAGATATTGCGGGCCATTAAGTTTAATAAATACTGAGGATGACTCGCGTTTTATTAGAATTTTTTAGTGCAATGAAGTGATAATTAAATTATGGAACTAAAACCTTAAATTTCGGACATTTTTCAACACCTGATATTTTTATTAACAAGGGCGCCACCACGCTTTTAAAAAAAGTGCCGGGGCTCTGCTCCGGTGCGCCCTGGCCCCACTGCACCCCTGCCCAGTAGACTCAAAAACATGACGTACTTCAAAGTTTGACAACCTAGAACAGGTTAGTTTTCTAAAAACACTGGTAGGAGAACTTTTTGGGGGATTTAACACATATTCAAAATTCATCTGGAGAAAACCATCCAAAACTCTAGACCGTTAGATCGATAGCCACGCGAGGAGAAAGAATCTCGAACCTGCACGCTTCATACATTTCCCAATGTTCAGCGTTTTATAAATTCGGCCATTGGTCGGCATGTTTTAATAGAAAAGAAGGACTATCTATACTGTACACCTTCCAAAAAAAGTATTCGAGCAAGAGAGAAATTTCCTATTTTAGATTTGCGAATAATAATTGAGTTTTTGAAAAACGCACAACCTGACAGAAATATGGAAATTGATATTTATACATAGCCTAATTCATATTCTATGATAAATAATTTTTAATATACGAAACAAAAGTAGGAAATTTCTCTCTTGCTCGAATACTTTTTTTGGAGGGTGTACACTCACTTCAGTGTATTCACTGCTTTTTAATGCTTTCTACTGGGTTCAAATTTTTATCTATGTGCTGAACATGGTGCTATTCATTTTAACGAGACCTGCTCGTTACAGTAATTGCCCACAGATGTAGATTTAAACGGCATTAAAACATGTAAAGTATCGGTATCGACCGATACAATAACTGTAAAGTATCGGTATCGGTCGATACAATAACTGTAAAGTATCGGTATCTGTTTTCGGTGAAAATGTGGTATCGGTCGATCCCTACTCGTTACATAAACTAGTCATTCTGCTGTGATTAGACAGAATACTACGGACTAGAAATTCTTGACCATTTCATCTCTACCAGTTGTGTGTATCACCTACATGCATAATTGTACGATCTATTCCTATAGTTTTGGGACACAGAAAACAGCCATCTATTCGTTCCAGATGAAAGCGGTATTTTTTTTTTTTTTCGCCGTGATTCTAGATTCTCTTCTCCTCTATTTTTTCCCCCGTTAAAGACTCTCGGAATTTTTTTATTACCCGAAAAATAATATTAAATGATTGAGGTGTGTGACGTGAGTATACGACTAAAATCTAAAATAAAAATTAGTGGACGTTTTCATGTGAACATTTCGATAACAAATAAGTAACACTGTCAATTTCCTTATTGACGAGAATGGATTCCGCCGGTTGAGGTGTCCCCAAAGAACGGCTTCCGTAATGGAAACACGATGCATAAGATTTCCTGTATCTGTCAACACAGTTGTGGGATTGTTTCTAACATTTGTAAGATGAAAGGATAGAATTATTGCATAGAACCAAACAAATTTTATAATGTTTGTTTAGTGATATCAGTTCTAGTTTTTACTGTACCGCGTGATAGGTCTTCGAGAAAGAAAGGAATTTTTAAACAGCATGGAGGTATTAGTAATAACAATTAAATTGCAAGACAGAGTCAAAGCAATGAAACAGTTTGGTTCAAAAGAAAGTAATTTTGGTAACACAAATAATTGTTCAACAATTACCCCTGAACTAATTGGCATGCAGACAAACATTAAAAAGGTTAGTTTAAAAATCTAAAAATTCACCAGTTCTCCAATTTTTCGTTCTCTATTTGAATTAAAATACAGAAATTATATTTTTTGCCAACCTAATGAACATTGATAGTATTATTAGATTTGAAACAATAATCCAACGTGCTGTGTGGCATGTTAACCCTTAATTGCATGAATTTTAAACACTTTCGCTGCCGATCATGTGATAGTCACGAGTGTAAGCTAAATTTCCTATGCCAATTTTGTGAATAGCTAATTAATCTTTAGAAAAACACGCAGTTTGAAAGAAATACCTGATGTTTTTATTATCCACAAAAGGAAGCATTTGTTATCCAAAAGTATATTTATTTGTAAGTTCGACATATAAGAAATTTGTCTCGTACTTTTATCTGGCAATGAACGTGTTTTTAGCAAACGATGTAAATATCCATCGCTATGAAATTAAGTATTACACTAAAGAAAAAAAAACTACACACCTTACACTTTCATAAAATATAAAAAGGCTAAAAATATCGCAACGTAAAATAGCATTAAAGGCCTCACGAGCTGGTTAAAAATGATTTTAGAGTAAAATAAAAATTTAACATACGAAAACGTTGCGGATACGCAAGGCAATCTCGATATTTGGTGATTACTTTTTAAATTCCCATTTCGTATTTTTTAAAAGTTTATGAACAAATATATAAGATTTTCTATTGAGTTCACTCTTTGTAAACTACGTAAAAGCGAGATTGAAACAATATTTTTTGTTGAGTTCAACCGAGTGCAAAAATTTGGAAACATTTTTTGAGTTCCATTTAAGTATCTGTATCGCCTGTTAATGTTGTTTAAGGCAATAACGATTCTTTGTGCTCTGTCACAAACAAAAATGTCTACCGTGAGGTTACTACAAGTAGAGAAGAAAATTTTGATAATGATATAAAACATGAATTGCCATCATTTTGGCATTAAAAAAATAGTTGAAAGCCAGTATTATTATATTGCGCTAACATCAATCACTCGCCTACATATTCTCAGTATCTGCATAAAGTTTTTTCAATGCTATGGCTATTTATTACTTATCATTCAATTTCTAGTCGCCAATGCTAAAGAATTACTCCAACGCATACATTTATTATTTTTCAAGTTCCCTTAGTCATGTTTCTTTAAGGTCACACAACTCAGTTTTCGTCATATCATTCCCTATAGAGATGATCTAATTTAAAGCGTATTGGAGGTTTGAATAATTGTCCCATTTTGTACAGATTCTCCCTTATCCCCTTAATCTTCGCTCCCGTCAAAATCACAATAAGCTTTCTCCCTCTATTTCTCGTGCCCGTCAAATTTCCGGGCAATACTGTTCAAAAAATGCGCCAGAAAGATAAGAGCGTTCTAATTCTGATGCACGGATTTTTTTGTAATATGTAATTTTACACAACAGATGACAATACCAGAGTATTTTTAACTTGATTCGGAGATAGTTTATTTTTAAATACATGGTAGCAGTACTCAAACACGCGTGTAATTGTGATATGCATTATGCAATCTTAGCTTACTTTTTTTTTTTTATTTATGTTCAAAGAAAATTTTAGAAATGTTTACTTATTTTACGTAGTAAGTTTAATAAAACTTTCTAGTGTTTAAAACATATATTTTTAATGATTCTCTGATTACTACAAAACACACATTCAGTCACAATGACCCTGAATGTTGGCTTTTAATAAAAATTATTTTTTTTTTCTCTAGTGCTTAAAATGTCCAAAACCTTAAAATGAATAAATATACTATATATGCACTTGTTTTATACAATTTTCTGGAATAAAAGAAATAAGCACTTTTATGACCGTTTTCTTGAAAATAATACGACGGTGAAGAGGTTAATAGTAGTATCATTTCTCTTTCTCACCCTAGTAGCATAATTTTATGCAAATAAGCGGCCCTGGTATATAGACAGCTGTTAAGAAAAACTGTTTAAGAAAAACCGATTTCCGTCAGGAAACTCATTCTAAAGTAATAGAAGATACACTCTAATGATGATGAATAGCAGAGAAAAATATCAGGTTATAACTCTAAGCTGCGTATTATAAGTAAATATATAAGCATTTTTCACAGAAATACTTATTCAGGAAGATCAGGCATTAAATTTATCTTTTACCTATATAAATAAAGAATGAACGTATGTATATATATGAGGGGGGGGGCTGTGCGTATATTCACCGTTTACTCCTAATTGATCTGACCAATTAATCTGAAATTTTGTACATATATGCAGACAAACATATAAGAAAAACGTAGGCTACATTAAAAATCTGAAAATTCACCCGTTCCCCGATTTTTAGCTGTTTTCACGTATAGAAAATTTCTTTGATATCCGAGAATAACAGAGTGAACCAATGAGTAAAAAAGTTAGGAATTTTAAGTGAGACTGACTTCATTTTGATAGGTTTAAAAATGCTTTAAAATCGAATTATGGTGGCAGGTTGTGATGCAAAAATTTTGTTACTGGCAAAAAAAAAAATTGGCTATGAAAAATAATCATTAAATGTTTTTTTTTCTTTTATTTATAAATTTTATCAAAAACACACTATTGTAAACATTTAAGCACAGGCCTCATCCCTAGCAATGCCATCGTGAGTGGAGAATGAAATTGGAATACGTGTTTCCCGGGGGCGCCGGATTAGCAAACGTCGTGCCGGACTAACCAACTGCCGGATTATCAAGATTGTACTGTATCATCCGCAGGAAATCAAATACTGAAAATTTCACGATTTATTTACTTTTTGTAACACATATTTTTTTCTGAATTTGGCATCTAAAAACTGCTTTTATCCGTTAGCACGAAGTCATGATTAATATTTAACACAAATTTCAATTCCGAAGAAGTGTTTTATGGAACAAAAAAGACAAATACGGCATACCTATGGATTATGGTGTCCTTTCCAATATAATGGAACAAGAAACTTAATTATGGCACTCTCATGGCTTATGATGCATTTTCTAACATAGAGTAATTCTGCGAGAGTCGCCGCACCCCTTGTATTTCTGGTAATTGTCGATAGATAGCAGTCACACGCGCAGTATAAGTGTGCAGTGAGATTTTCTTAACTGGTGTATAGCAGGAATCCCGTCCAATGCTTCAGCTGCAGCTATAAAAATTTTATTTTGAGATAAGCGCATGATTTCACTATCCAAACTTTGAAACATGTTACAATTGAGGGTTTTTTTACCCTAATTACTGAATCCATGCTTAATTTTGAAGTCAAAACTAAGTGTAGCAGCTGTATAGAGTACTGTGTGTATGGTTACTCCCCTTTCCTTTGCGAAGACAGGCAACTGTGATGTGTTACGGCTGTACCGTACAAAATGGGATACATGCCGCAGTTTCTTTTGTACGGGATGCCGCTTTAGTGAAATTTTAATTTATCTCTCCGTTTCTAATTTTTTATTTACTGAATTTGTGTTAATGGAATATATCTGCTAGATTTAACTAAATGTTATTAACATTTTTTTTTTCTTTCATTTTGCACAGACTCACCAAGTTGGGCATGTTAGTCGTTAGTTGTAATTGTAATAATTTTGCATTTTAACGTTCTGTCTTAAATGAAGTTTTGATCTTAAAAACCAGATTAATTTTAAATTTGTTTGCAGATTTTATTAGAAACCTTCGCATTTTATAAAAGAATAAAACAATGTAAAAACAAAAGAACAAAATAATGTTAAAACAAATAAAACAAACGTTAATTTACTCTTTTTTCCCCCTCTGAAATACACTGATGTTACGTTGTTGATGAAATAGCAATTAAAATTCAATTAAAAAAGTAAGTATTTAATTTTAGTAGTGAACTAAGTTGGCAGACTAATATTGATTGAAACCTACTAATACCTCTCTATGTACTCATTTAGTTTCTTTTTGTTATTACATAGGTAATATAGTCCATATATGAATATTTATTTTAATATTTTTTTTATTACTTCGTTAAGTTCTTATGATAGGCGCGGCGTAATTCCCTCACCTTCAGTGCAATGTTTTAGAAAAAATTGTTAAAAAATATTAATTATATTTTTTGTTGCAGTATACATATTTTATATTCTACAATAAGTAGCACAGCATGATTAATTTTATTGTATGTGCACTCTGGGTTTTTTTACACAAATTAAAAAAAAATGTGCGTCATAAGTCCCGGAATTACAGTATAATGGAACAACGAAGATAAATAGGACTGACATATGGATCATGGTACAATTCCAACGTAATGAAGCAAGAAAGACAAATAGAATCGACGAATGGATTATGATGCACTTTCCAACATAGTGGAGTAAGGAAGGCAAATACAGCCGTGTGTGAATAATGATGCTATTTCCAACATAATAAATCAAGAATCAAATTCCCTCTGATGGATGATGATGCTCTTTTCAACATAATGAAATCAGGGCCAATTATAAGACTTTTTTAGGGGGGGGGTAGATATCGAAATATTGTCGAGTCAAATATTACCAGCTTATACCAACTTTTTACCAACTTATTTATTTTGTTATCAATATTGCGAACAATGGGTTTGTGTCACTTTGCCAAGTGTACCAAAATAGAAAGTAAATTATGGTTTTCGTTAGTTTTTTTTTTACGAAGTTGGCCACTAGGTATCCAAATTTTGCCAAGTTTATCAGAATTTTTGAGTGTTGGGGGAACGTCCCCCTCTTACCTCCCTTTAGCAAGGGTCCTGTATAAAACAAGAAACAAATATGACCCACTCATGAATTATGACGCGCTTTCCAACATAGCGAAGCAAGGAAGGGAAATAGGTCTCACGCAGGGATCATGATGCTCTTTCCAACATAATGAAACAAGAAAGATAAATATAGGACCGACATATGGATAATGATATACTTTCAAACAAATTCTAACAAGAAAGACAAATAGTGCCGACGAATGGATTATGATGAACTTTCTGACATAATAAAGCAAGGAAGACAAATACGGCAAACTCATGGATTATGACGCACATTTCAATATAACGGAACATGAAAGACAAATAGGCGTGGCACATAAATTATGATAAAATTTCCAACGTAATAACGCAAGAAACAGAAATAGGACCGATGTGTGGATTATGCTACACTTTTAAAATACAGCACTTTAATGCGTATTTAAAATATGAAAGTGTTTCAAATTTTTTAAAGGATTTTTTTAAATATTTATATATTTTTTTTAACCGAGTCTAATAACTCCAGAAATGACTTCAATTTTCGTTAGATTGTTGAATTCAACGAAGAGGCAACAACAGATTCTGATATAACGGTAACTGTAATGTTAACAATAGAATAAGAAATTCATATTAAATAGATACAGGTGAAATGGATTGAGTATCGATTTAATTAATACAAATAAGAATTATTTTACTGCCAGAAGATTGCTTTTTACAAGCGCGTGCGCAGATCGTAATAATCTCCAGCAGAGAAAGCGCCCTCTAATGTCGGATTATTTAACACTATATTTCTCAACTTCTATATTGCAAATCTATCTTTTAATTTTGATCCATGTGTGAAGCTATAAGCTACGCAGTTCAAGAAACAAGCTACCACAAAGATTTACAAAGCAAAGTGAATTTTGTTTATTTATTTCAGCTTAGGTTAGCTATTTCGATGTAAATGTTCAGTTTAGAAGTGAAGCAAGTTAGCTGCACCGATTGTATAAACTTTCTTCAAACACGATTATTAGAAATATACATGTTTTCCTCTCGTAAGAAGAACGGGTAATTCAACTAGTGTATTATAAATGGACATTATACATGGACAGAATAAATATTTGAAAAGCATTTCAGTTATAATTTAGTGCAAACAAAGAAAATACTGCGTAATGCCTCAAAAATAAAAAGACATTTCGATTTATTGATCAATATTATATTTAATATTTCGAGTTACTTCATAGATGTTATCTACTAATTTTGTAAACGTTGTATATGTGTTCTGCTCCCACTACAATGCCTTGAATAAAATTTCAGACTAAAAAAATTATTTTTTTCGTAGCAAGAATGACGAATGAAGAATGACGCAAGAATGAAGAGATTTGCAAGACTAAAAATGTTCAGCACCTTTTTCCCAACTAAACTAACAGGGAAAATGTTCTATTTAAGATCATTCTTGAAAATACTCTGAGTTTAAAATTAAGACAATTAAAATAAGTGTCTTTTTTTTAACAGAAGGCATTTGGTTTAGCTAAGCTGCAACCCCTTCAGAAGTCTGCGGCTTTTTTATTCACACTGTAAAAACATCTAATTTTTGCAGAAGGCACCATTTTTCCCCCAAAGGTCTTTAAGCCCTCTTTGCTCTTACCTAACTATATCACTGAGAATACAGTAAAAATTATCAGAAAAACTTTGTTTCTGATATTGTCTGTATTCTAAAATTATGTTACTTAAATTAAAACCAATAGTAGCACTTAATTATCATATCATTTACTTTGAATTCGTTAGACTAATATGCATTACTTAAAAGCCTTGTATTTTATAATATCAAAAACATCTCAAGATTTTCTTTCACTTTTCCATAAATTCTATTTATATTTCCTGAATGCAAATCTATCGTACAAAATTGAATTTTATATCATACTGCTTGACAGGCATTAAAGTATCAAAGAGTCGTAATTTAATTTTGTGCCTGTAAATAAAATATCGATTTAAAAATCTACTTGAGGTTTTATATTCATAACTGAGCCAAGAGTTTCTAAAGAGATCACTAATTTGTTCTCTAACAGTATCGTGATATTTTGTCAAGAATGCTTTTAAAAAATCAAAAAATCAAAGAATTTGCTTAGTCCCCAAGATACCTAAATTTTATTATTTGTAGCCCTCATTTATAAAACAAAAATGTTAACTTTGGAGTTGTTTATGCAGTAGAGTAGTCAATATTTTATAATCAGTTTTAGAAGCGATTATAAAGAAGTGACGTTTTCAATTTATTTTAGGAGCAACACGTAAAGTCACAAAAATACTTGCATTTTTGAGCGATGTGTTGAGGAAAACTACACAAGGGTTATCTGCCTCGGGAGGGGTGCCTTAGTCGGAATCACTTTTTTAAAGGGTTCTAAGAAGTAGTCACGTTACATCTGGAGAAAATCGACCAGAACTCCAGATCGTTAGATCGCCAGCCGCGCTGTAGGCCAGAACACTGGACCTTCACACTTCAACTTTCTCCCATGATCAGTGTCTTATCCACTCGGCCATGGTGGGACCTTAAAATTTTTGGGAAATTTAACCCTTTAACGCGCAGTGTTCCTGCTCTGGGAACACCAATCTCTCACGTTTTGACTGTTGCCAGTCACGAAGAACAGATTTGATTTCTATAAAAATAGTTGTGGGTGACATAGCTCCACGAGAATCCTTTACGTTTTAGCACGTCATTTCCCGTAAAAAAATTGTCACGATTATTTTTAACAGCACTGGCATCTGCTAAAAATAGAAGAATGCGAGAACAGCTGGATAGATTGCCCAATGCTGAAAAAACGGCAGCCGTTGCCATCGCTCGACTTAACTACCAGCAAGATGGTGGACGATCGAAACGCTCATCGCGTCCCACAGATCCAGAGACCCGCCAGCTGCGTCAAAAAAGGGTCTCTAGATCTGTGGGAGGCGATGAACGTTTCGATCGTCCGCCATCTTGCTGGTAGTTAAGTCGAGCGATGGCAACGGCTACCCTTTTTTTCAGCATTGGGAAAGGGTTGCGCCTTAAAGGGTTAACACCTTACTCCTATGAACACGACTTTACATTTAAACGTAACTTTACATTTACTTAAAAAGAAAACTGTCTACTGTGTTTTGAAAATAATTTTTCTGAAGACTGGAGGTTATTGCTTTTTTTTTTAATTGTTCCGGATGATAAATACTCTACCATTACTTTTTGCTTCTATACCTTTCATTAGTCATTACCCTCAAAATGTGCCGTGACCCGACTTGGATCGTGTGTCGGTCAAGTTTTTATTTACAACTCTGGAAACTCTTTCATAAGATGCATTGCTATTTGAAGTTACAAGAATCATTTGAAATAAATTTGGCAGATACGTGTACTTGGTACATCCATTATGTTGGTTGTTTAGTTCCCACGGTACATCCATTCTTCTTACAGTTCTGTTATTGCATTTCTCCGAGATTCTATTTGCTATTTGTGAATCTTTTCTTCAACAAAATCCCTTGATTCCAAATTCCCGTTAAATAATCCAAGGAAAAACTGCAAAGGCATTAGTATTTCATTTACAAGGGAATGGATGTACGCCATTTGACTATGCTGATATAATTCATTCTGAAAAGGATTTTACTTTAGCATGAATGTGCACTCTGGTAAAAAACTTTCCGTACGTGATGGTGGCATTGTTTTTTTTTTTTTTTTTTTTTTTTTTTTTTTTGAATATTCTGTACAATCTGCGAATGTGATGCATTGACACGATTTAACAATCATATAACTTGATCTTTTTTACTGAAAAAATCAATATCATGTAGCATATTAACTCTATCTGTAACGAATATGCAAGGGCACAAACAAAAATATTCTTTATAATCGAACTTCGCTGTATATCATCTTAATTAAAAAAAAAAAAAAGTTTCGCTTTATAACTTTTGCTACATACACAGGGTACTAATTAGAAAAAAAATTCCGGACCTTGCGGGGGGGGGGGGAGGTCTAAGCAGAAGAAAATGTGGAAGTTTTCACAGAAAGAATTCATCATTATCCTTTTCTTTACAAAAATCGTAATTGCGGGGTTCCGGACGCCCCTAAACCCCGCCCCCTTAAATACGCCCTCGTATATACGCATTAGTAAATACGTAAACATTGTTTTTAAAGTTTGAAATAAAATTTGAGGGTTGACATTGCATCTTTGGACATCAGTTTATATTTTCAGAATTACTTTTAACCCATTCGTGCCTGGATATTTTTGCGACTTTCTTCGATTTTTGCTAACACCAGCAGTAATTGATAAATTTCTGATGTCAACTTTTTGAACAAGGGATGATTTCATTTAAAATCATTATGAATAAAAATTGAAATGTCAACATCCTACTTGGCCATATTAAAATATTTTGTGGAATTGAGGTTCAATACTCGCGAATAAAGGCTAGGAAAAATAAATAACGTTTTCGACTGATAGCGAAAATGCCGTCCTAAAAAAGGGACGCTAGGCATAAATGGGTTAAAACCAATTCACAAAAGTAGGAACATTTATCAGTAGGAACCCCATCAAAATTGAGTAACTATTAATCATAAATGAGAACAGTTACTTTTTACGGAAATTTAATATTCTATTTCTATATTTATTGTGTCATTTGAAACATGAAAGATAATTGTAATGTGTGTATAGTGTCATTTCAGCATGGATGTTCTACAAATGGATCTCTACTCTCTCAAATTCAGAAAATTAATATGACCAATGCACAACATAATATATAGTGGAATTTTGAAGTTTTCGTAATATTTCATTACGCAGTAAAAAAGTAATATATTTTATATTTAATATATACTAACACTCTTGCCCTCTTTATTGCAAATTTAAAAAAAAATATTTTTTATTTTTGTAAACTCCTTTTGAGAAATATTCATGAAAAATCAGTATTTTGAAAGTATAAATGTACTGTGCTCTTTTTAATTTATTACTGTACTCTAACTATATTTTCACTAAAATAATTCACCAGTATTTTCTCAACATTTTTTCAGATGCCGTGTTCCTTTATTGGAGTCAGTCTGATTGCTGAAAAGTTTTTTTTCGTACATTAATTAATAATTATTTTTCGTGGAGTTAGTAATAGTGATCATTATTATGAGTGGCATTAAGTTATAGTGATCATTAATTTTTCCCCGTGGTATTCGGGATTAATAAAGTTAAGCGCCAGCACTTAAGGATTAAACCGAACTTCTAACATCAATATGGTTCTTTGCAAGGCAATTTTATTTTCTCTTATGACAATGTTAAAAGTATAACGTCAAAAAATATGATAGAGAGTGGGTTTATATTAACTGTTTAGCATTTCAACTTGTATGTATACAGGATATCCAAAAAAGGTGGTAACGCGCTTTAATTCTTTATCCAATTTAGATAAGTTGGCAGTGCCAATTTAAAAAATGTTTATACAAAGTTAGGGGGAAAAAAAGTTGTTGTGTTAATTTCTGTAGGAGTCCTGAAATGGTATCATCTGAAGTAATTTTATCCCCTTCAAAACCCAATAAAAGCGGTTTACGTCAGTATATATTTAGTTTCATACCTTTCCCGCTTCATAGGTTACAATTCTGAAATTTTGTACATCACCACATTAGTGTATGGGGCACATTTTATTGACTGGGAGCTCTTTGCACAGGGGCTGTGTTGTGTCGTTATGGCAACGATACACATGGGCGATCTGCCTAGGATGAAAGGTGTTTTGGTCGAAGGAAATTCTAAGGGATTCTAACGCGCATTCACGTTATATCTGGAGAAAACCGACCGAAACTCCCCACCGTTGGATCGATCGCCACGAGATGGTGCCCCGAATCCTGGACCTTCACACTTCAGCCGTCTACCATTTTGAGAGTCTTATCCACTCGGTCATGGTGGGGCTTTTGCACGGGGGTCGTATACAAATTTTAAGACTCACTTTGAAAATTAAAGAGAAGAATTTTTTCTCAGCGTAGTCTTTTTCCTGCCTTATTTCGAACATTTTATATATATTTTTCAAGTTACATTGCCTGCTTATGTCTGATAGATAAAGAATTAAAGCGTGCATCATCATTTTGGGACAACCTGTATATCTCAAAAATATGAAGTGTGTCCGAAAAGGTAGTAACAAGCTTTAATTCTTAATATAGTAAAAATAAGTGGGTAATGTAAATTGAAAAAATGTTCACGAAAGGGTAGGAAGAGAGACCACCGAACTCCTCTCGTAAAAATTCCTCTCGTTGGTTTTTCAAAAAATTTACACTTTATAAATTTATATACGACAACGGTACAGAAAAATTCTCGTTTAATAAAATGATCCTCTTACACTAAAGAGATGATGTACAAAATTTAAGCCTTTCATTATAAAACGTCTCAGAAATATAATTAAACAAAGGTGATCGGGGGCTACACATGAATTTGAATGTAAACGTTTATTGATAGAGTGGAAAAATTCGTGCACTGTTATAAAAGGTTCCTGAAGTAAACGGTCATTGTCTGGCAGCAATGCTGCCGGAAAATAACCGTTTTCCCATTTTCGGTGTCGGAGAAAACTGTTATAATTTCCGTTCACATACTATCCTACGAAACGGTTTGTCTCCGTTATTTTCAGTCACAGAATCAGGTTTTTCCCCCCGTTATTTTCAGTCACAGAATGAGGTTTTTTTAGTTATTTTCAAGCAGGAAATTCTTTTTGTTTTCCCTATTAGGGAAAGGTATTTTTCTTTCCCCCCCTGTATCACAAAGAAGGATTTTAAGCATTATTTAAAATTATGGAATCAGGTTTTGTATCACAATTGAAACATATTATGCCTTATTTTCTAATAAGCGACATTATTGGATAAAACCGGGTACCTACATACTTCCAAAAAATAATTTATTTACAGTAGAGCCTAGAATCTAGTTTTTATACATTAAAAAATAGTCATTTTTGAAACCAACCTTCTAATTCATTAATATACATTGCAATACATTCAACAAGAAATTGAACCACTTTATTCATGTAGTTATTTTATACGTGAGAAAAAGCTGTCCTAGTCCAACTTTTCCATATATATATATATATGTGTGTGTGTAGGTAGATGGATACACAACGTTAAAAAAGTTTTTCGCATTCTTAGTTGTTAAAATTTAGAATTAGTTTTTTGTAACTGCACCACCAGCTTCAATAATATTTTTTTTGGGGGGGTGGATGGAGGTGGTCTGGTGGTAAAACATCAGAGTTCTTTTTAAAAAGTGTACATACGTGTCCATATAATGTTATAAATAGTACACAGTTAAAAATATGTTTGAATTATTCGTTTTCTTCGTTTTTTATTATCAGAGCTGTAATCTATAATAATTAGCCAGAGAAAATAAATTTTAAATCAAGGCAAATACATTACATATATCTTAATACACCATACACAAAATATTTCTTTTAATAAATAGAATATAATTTCACTATAGTCTCCAGTTATAAAACGAATTCACAGTACAGTCAGAATAGAGAGATGAAATCATGGTTAAACCAGCTGTGAGATATAATTAAAGCAGCAACCCAATTTATTGACATGAAAAAGGTAAAATAGTACTTATTATCTTGTTTGACTTTAGATCATAACTGCATTTGTTTTACAACTGCTACGAGATTTTTATAATCCAATCGTAAGAAACTATGTCCATTAAAGCAAAATCTTTACCGAAAGCATCCTCTGTAGAGCCGGTCCTAGGGTGGAGCGAACAGTGCGACAACACCGGGCGCCAAAATAACTACTTTTTAATATATGTACGCATATTTGAGTGTTCAAACATTGTTGAAATTTTCGTTTTAACGGCTCTGAAAACTTTTCTAGCTGCATTTGTGTGTGTGTGTGGGGAGGGGGGCATTTTTGTATTTCGCACCACTTAGAAATATATCTGGCACTGATCCCTTCGATATTTAGGTTGAATTTATTTCACAACTCTGAATATGAAAAAGACGCATTTGGTATTCGGATATAAAATAAAATTATCAGAAGCGAATACACCGAGAAATAAGCTTCGTCGTGTCCACTGCATTAACGTAGCACCCACAGCAAAGGGACTTAGCATTAAGTAAAATACTATACTCCAATTATCTGCAGTCGTCTGTTACATGCGTGATTCGACGATATTTTTGTAAGTTTGAGGGATCTTAACTCCAACTTGAACTGCAGGTAGAATGAGTAACGAACATCCCGCATTCAAAATTCTAAAATCAGCTTTGTGGGTATTATTTTGATTACGAGCGGAAGTGACTCGGAGACATTTCATTAGTGCAAGCTGGCAGGTGCCAGAAAGAGAACGGAAAAAGAACTTCTGTTAAAAAACAGCAAAAACCCTTTATTCACCAATAAGGGAGATTCTCCCGTGAAAAACAGGTTGATATTGTCTGTGAAATTCAGATTTTTCATAACAGTGTAGGAGCAGAGGCGTAGCCAAGGGGGGGGGTTAGGGGGGTCATAACCCCCCCCCCATGAGGAATTTTCTGCCATACAAAATGTATATTCTTCACTACATTATCACACTCACGTATACATATATATGAGTTGTAGTAGTCGTAACCCCCCCATGAAAAATTTCTGGCTACGCCCCTGTGTAGGAGCCCTGAAATACAATCATCTGGCGTGAATTTTTAATTCAAGAGCCATTGAAAAGTGGTCTAAGTCAGCATCTATTTATCTTCATACCTCTGAAACTTTTCAGGATATAATTCTCAAATTTTGTAGATCACTTCATGAGCGTATGGGGCACATTTTACTAACTGAGAATTTTTTTTTTGTAAGAGAGTCGTATACAAATTTACAAAGTGTTACTTTTGGAAAATTAATGAGAGGAATTTTTTTAGCGTAGTCTTTTTTTCTACCTTATTTTGAACATTTTTTTCAGTTCACACTGTCTTCTTACCTCTGACAGATAAAGAATCAAAGTTTGTTACCACCTTTTTGGGACACCCTGCATATTTCCTAAACCGTTTGACTCCAACTGATGCTCCGTAAGTAGAAAATGCGAATACACTTAAATGATTTATTTGAAATCGCTGCATTTGGAGGAGAGTAAAGACATTTTGGTACCATTTTTTAAAAGAAAAATATTATTTTTAACACAGAGACAATCTCTGAAGCGCTCTTTCTACAGCTTGATTGATTACTGATGTTTTTTGATGCCATTTAATCTTTTAACCCGCACTGATGTTGATTGAAATCATAACATTTACGATTTTTTTTCAATCAGTTCAAATTCCGCTTAAGATTTTAATTAGAAGGCTCATTTTATTTTTGCTTTCTACCTTTTCATTGTGAATGCAAAATGTAATGGGTAAGGCTGGGGTAATTACAACCAACGGCATTAAAAAGAAATCTTTAAATTATAAAGTCTCGTCGAAACACTAAGCATGAAGCTGATAATGTATTTTTCATTCTTAACCAAGTATTTTTAAGGCAGTGACAATCGTAAAACTAACAGTATGTCAAAATTTTCAATTAATTGATCGGACTGTTCTATATTCAAAATATTTTGGCGCAAAGGGGAAAAAAATTCAGGCACGTTTATGAATATTAAAAAGTACTTTTGTAATGTATGTTTAAGTGCTTATGCTACGTTTTTACGTTTTCTAATGCAGTTGAATATTTTTAAATTCATGGTTATAATTACCACACGATTTTTTTAAAAAGTGGAGGTAATTATGATCAGGTGTGAAAACATAACATAGAAAATTCATTTTAACCAGGAAAAACACATGCCTGCCTTATTTCATATAAAAATATTTACGGAAAATAATTAAAATAGTTTACTTATAATTGTTATAATTAACTTAGGAATAAATTATTAAATGGATTTTTTTCTATTTATTATTATTTTTAAATTTAAAATGCTCAAGCATTATTGATATGACCTGTAAGTAGACCTAGGAAGTGACATTTCTTTTTAGGAAACTTAATTTCAAGCTTTTTATTAACTCAGTCTGTGTTAGTCGTTCCAGTTCAAAATTTATGTACGGATTTTAATCCCCTTCCTAGCATCCAATCGAGCTGAAACTTCGGATCCACGTGTTACTCCAGCGACTCTGAGTACTACTGTGTGTTTCTAATTTTTCAATACTCTTTTTATTTAATAAAAAAATTTTCAATTTTTTGTCCCCAAAATCGTATATTTTCGCAACTAGCGACTAGTATCTTTCTATTGATTGGACATATTTATTTTTTGCATAATTTTAAAGTTCTCTCAGTTCTAAAAAGAATGAGAACTGTTTCAAATCTCTAGCTTAAATTTTTAATTTTTAGTAATAATCAAAATAATCAAAACATGAATCAAAATGGTTTATAATTTTCAACATCTGTTCTTTTAAACAATTTAGGAAAGGACAGTCCGTATTAAGTGACATTTCGGAATAGGGAGAAAGTGTAGATTTTTGGATGTCACGATGTAAAGAAATCGAACACTATAATTTATTGTTCTTTAGAACATTTTTAAAAACGTGAGGCGTTAATACTTCTTTTGACCTCATATACAAGTAACACTAAGTTAAGTGCCTCAAGCATTTAAAAGATGTGCATTATTCTACTTTAAAAAATATAATATTAAAGCCGATGATGGTAAGCTAGATGTTTTTGTGCGTTGCGATAAGTGTTTGAGCTTGAAAATTTTCTTAAAAATTGTTTCATAACTTTTAGTCTATCTTAGAATAAAAAGCTTTAAAATAATAGAGCAATTTCGCAGTACATCGCAATCCATTCGTACTAGATCACAGACAGCACAGCAAACTTGCAGCAAGCTTGATTTATCAAGTCAATAAGCTTGAATCAAGCTTGAAAATTTCAAGCGTGTAAGCTTAATGCAAGCTTGAATCAAGTGTTCTAGTTTACACTTGCCCAGCTTGCATTAAGCTTGACATTTCAAGCTTGAATCAAGCTTGACATTTTAAGCTTAATAAATTTTCCTTAATACACGGGGCGCCGGTCGGCGAACTCGCCCCACATATTTTACTTTGCCACGCATTTTCCCCCCTCTACGCTGAAATTTCAATTTAATTTAATCTGTTTCCATCAAGTGTTCGTGGCTGGAATAGAACCCGGGACCTTTCGGTTGGGAGTCGAGCTCGCTATCCGTTCAGCTACTAAGCTTCACGCAGATATGACTAAAGTTTGAAGTGACTTATCACGACGTTTTCTTGCCAGATTGATAAGTGGGCGATGTGTTATTTGTTTCTTTTATTTTTCCATGGGATGCATCAAAATTAAAATAATGTTATGTGTGATTTAGAGACTCTACTAATAGGGAAATAAACATAATATAAACTTAAGAGCAGCACACGTTTTAAAACTTTCTGTACCGCAACACTCATGAGCAATACGGCTGGCCAAAATCGAGACAAACGACTGATTTTGAAATCAATTTCGTAGTATAATTGTATTTTATTTTGAAGAATTTCCATATTTGGAAATATAGAATAGGTTTACTTACTTAACACAAATTTTGTGTTAAGTAATCTGAAATCAAAGAAACAGATAGTTAAACGTTACTTCGAAATGCTATATCACAGTTGCTAACATGTATGGAATACAAACACTTTAGTCATTTTTGTAAATATTTCTTAAAATAACAAATAATTGAAAAATTTTGCTATTTTTTAACGCTTAAAATTCTCTTTATAAATGTCCCTAGTAGCAAACGGTCATCGGTTCCTGAAACGCCGATGATCGGACAGGGAGGAAGCGCAGCGCGCGCCATGCAAGGTTCTTCATCGCGTCGGGGGCTCTTATCTCGGATTTTTCTCGGGCATGTCCTCTCCCGAATAGTAGGGTTCGATCATCGGCAAGGGGGGAAAATTGGGCGTAGAGCCGTTGTAAAGCCGATGCGATTGGGGTTATATTCATCTCGGAAGAGCAAACACCTTGCAACTTAGGATGTGAAGCCTATGACCTTTGATAAAAGTTTTAAACTGAACAATCGATAAAAATTGGGGTATATCCCAGCTAGATAAAATTTTTTAAAAGTAAAAAAAAAAAAAAAAGCAAATTCGAACTTCTTCCTCTTCTCTTTGAATTTTAATGCTGCCATCTGAACTTCATTTTTCAAGCTTCCGAGACTTGGTTTCGAACTGGAGAACTAACGCTTGGTAACCGGGCATTCTAACCACTAGACGGGGGTCTGACACGTTATTGGCGAGACTAAAATTGGAAGTGATTGTTGTTTCAAGTTCGGAATTGGAACATTTAAGTTTCTATTTAAATAAAACTAGACTTTTCCTGTACACTACTCAAAATTAAAAAGATTTTGCGATTTCTATCCGTTTTAAGCATTTGGGACCTGTGTACGGCCGTAAAAAAAAAAAAAAAAAAAAAGTTTGTCTGTCTGTCGTTCTGTCTTTTCTTATTCGCACATCACGTAAAATTGACTGAAGCGAATTAAATAAAATTTGTTGACATGATAGGTGGTCACTTAACTTAAAGTATAGGCTTCGAATTTTTAAAAATATTCATTATAATGAATATTTTAAAAATCTCTCTATAGATTTTGAGATTTTTCGAAGATTGTTTCAAACTGCGTAAATTTTTATTCGCACATCACGTAAAAGTGACTAAAGCGAAAGGAGTGAAATTTACTGACATAATAGGCAATCACTCACCTTAAGCTATAATCGTCGGATTTAAAAAAAAAAAAAAAAATTAGAGTTTGAGATTTTTTCTGAAAATCGTTTCAAACTGTGTAAATTTTTGTCGGGGCATCACATACGACTTAAGTGAATAAAGCAAAATTTAGTGACACGATAGGTGGTCGTACAATTTAAACTATGCCCCTAAAGTGTCTTAAAATTTGGATTAGATTTTGAGATTTTGCGAAAACTGTTCAAACTGCTTCCGCGTAATAGCTTAGCCAATCAGCAACCTTAAAACAAACATATGGTGTGCATATGATGCTCTTTGCACATTAATGAAGGAACGGAGATATCGAGCCGTTCAGCTACTTGGGAGAAAGACCGATATAAACCTGTTTGCTCGCTTTACCCTTCGCAATCTTGAAAGCGCCTATCAGACCTCAGTGTAAAAATTCGATCATCGGGAAAAGATGAACATACGAAAAATTAAGGATGATCAGTAATGATCAGGCTATGAATAGCCGATGCACCGATCATAGGCCTGGTAAAGCCCGAGCAAAGATTGCTGCTAGGGGTGGTTAGTTATTTTCCTACATATTGGTATGCTATATCGATATAGAGCATTTCGAAGAATTAAAAATAAGTTTAAATTAATTTATACAAATGTAAATTTGAATTATTTTCCTTGTTCATACTTTATAATTAAAAAAATTATTCAACTTCTGAATTTTTTTTATCCTTTGTAATTTTATTTTAAAACTACAAAAGTGTACGATGTAAGATTTTTGGGCCCTAAAATCTGTAGGCCCTGGGCAGGTGCCCCGTTTGCCCTGCCGGTAATATGGCACTGGTAATAAAATAAAACACATCTTTTACGAACTTTCAGCCAATTTGAGGACGCTAGACAATTAATGTCCATTCTCTTTCACAGATGGCGCCATCACTGCGCACTTTGAAAGCTAAAATCAAGCTAAAGTCAAGCTTGCATTAATACATCAAATTGAAGGAAATGTCAAGCTTAATTTAAGCTTATGTGCTGTCTGGGATAGACGTCATGTCAAAATTACGTTTCTATTGGTTTATTAATATTCTTGGTGGACACATGTCAATCGAAAAAAAAAAAAAAAAAAAAGGTGGGATGATCTTTATTCTCACCTTTCGTGTTTGATATCAGACCACCTACTATATAATTTGCTGGTTAATTCACATAAACTGTTTAATCTATGAAACGGGAAATAGCAAAAAATATTCTGCAAGAAAGTGATGGGAGCAGCTGCTGTATCGAGAACCAACTTGCCCCGTATTCAATGCGCATACTAGCCCCATAATACACATTTTTTTAACCTTCTAAACGTAAACAATCAAAATAAATCGCGTTATGGAGTAGAGAGAGTTAATCATACACTATGTAAAAACTACACACGTTAAATCGCAAATGTATAGATGAGTATTGGAAATTGGAAATATAATGAAGCAGCAAAACATTACTTGCCAATGGAAAATAGACGAGAAATCGTTAATATCCACCATACGCAGATAACGCTACGGCATTACATTAGCGTTTAAAGTAAAGAAAAGTTATTCTGTGACTGGTTTTTCGCAATCTGTTTCCAAACGGACGAATCTAAGGACTGCACTTACTTACCCCTGTAGCCATTTAGCCTGGGTCTTCCCTCATTAATAGTATATAAAAAAAAGTTGTCAAAGAGTTAAAAATTCACAAATTAAAAAAAAAAAATACAAAGTGGTGAGCAAATCCTAACTCTATATTTTACAACTTTCAGATTTGTAGAATTGAAAACAATTAGACAGAAATTCTTGGATTTTTTAAAACTATATCGTGTGTTCATAATGATCATAAAATGCAAGTTGGTAATTTACTTGGAAACAGAAACTTTTTAAATATAACTGTACCATGACAAAATCATGCCGGAAAGAGAGTTATTATTTTACAGTGCACTCAGGGATTTGAATCATTCTCGACAACTTCCTAAAATTTATTTATTTCCTTCCCTTCCTTTTCCTTTGCTGAAGATAAAATCTTAGTCCTGTTGTAATTAGATATATTTCAATGTTCCATATGAACAACAATTAAAAAAGTCACGGGTACACTGCTTTTCGGACACTAATTATTTTTTTCCTTTCATTAAAATTTATCTTTATAGGCTTGGTGAAAAATATTTGTGAGGTATTTTGATTAAAAAAAAAAAATCTAAAATTTTCTCCTGAAAATGTTGAGTCATCTGAAACTTCAAAAACTTGTGTCCCTAATGCAGTATACTCCAAACTACTTTGAATGGATAATAACATGAAATATGAAGAAAATCTTAAAAATTATTACTAAGAGCACATCTATTTCTATTTTCCTCTTCTACACAAAGCATGAAATCCGATTAATAATATTATCGCTGTTATCAATACTCATAAAACGAAAGCTGGATTTGAGAAATAAAAACTATGCACTTAAGAAAAATATATATCCTCAGGAAATTTTAAATACGTAAAATATTATTTTAGCTCAGTGTTTATTCAAAAGCTGATGACATATTAAATGTATCCAGATGTTTATATGCTCTCTTTATAGCAAAAGTTTCCTCTGACCTATTTCTGAATAAAATATTAGCTTATATTGTTTTTCATCTTCTCGAGCTTTGAATTACTAATGCACATTCACTCTCATATTTAATGTTTTTTATGGCTAGATGATAAACGTATGAGCGATTCTATCGTTTTGGATATGATGGAAGTGAAATATTACTTTATTCATGGCAATTATGGCATTTATTGTCATTAAGAAACATAGCTTTTTTCATGTATTGTACATCATATGTTCTTTTAATTTACATAAAATCATGTTTAATTTGCTACGGCATTCCATTTCACAAAAAGAAAAGATATTAAAAAAAATCTGAGCCTGAAAGACATCTTTAGTTCTAATTGAGATACATTACACCCCCCCCCCCCAATTTTTAAAATCTCAGTCACTAAAGGTGTATTTCAGATTCAGGTTTTTTTTTTTTTTTTTTTTTTAATAGGAACCTAAGTTTTGGAAAGTTAAAAAGCGATCTTTGCAGGACACTATCTTTTAAATATGTAGACGGACTCTGTAAAGGTTAAAATCTATTTAGAATGACTGAAAACACTAAACCGCTAAACCGAAGGTATAAACGGCCGTGACGATGGTATAGTTCTGTGACAGTAGGTATCGAACAGGTTCCGATTTAAAAAAAAATAATTATTTTTATTGGGGTAGAGAAGAAGTAGTGGAATATTATAGTACTTTTATTAATAGTTTGGTTGCGACTGAATGTAAAGTGAAATCTACCAAAAAGTAGTTTTATCTTGAGAATAACATTGCTAAATATTGATGCTATCTCCAATCATTAATTCTCTCAATGGTCACTGTAGATGAGTAACAAATGTGATAGTTCAAGCTTACGAAATCAATTAAGAAAAAAAAAGAAAGAAAAAAAATTACGTGAGAAATTCGAACTTAAGTAGAAATTAAACACTTACAGCCTTTAAAAGTATTCGAGTGACAGTGGAATTTCCTATTTTAGCTTTAGATTTATTAATTAATTCTCCGAAAAACACACAACTGTACAAAAATATGAAAAATTATAATTACATGTAATGTAACCCAATTCGAATTTTATGAAGACTAGTTTTCAAAATATGAAAACCAAGGTAGGAAGTTTGATTTGCACTCGATTTCTTTTTTGAGAGATTATAGAGGGAGCTTGGAAAATAAAAAAAAAATCTATAGAAAGAAAACATTAAACCTGATAAAAACGGATTATTTCTGTGAAAATGAATACTCAAAATGTTCACTTTTATTAAGGCAATTTTTTTTCTGTGTGTGTGTGTGTGTGGGAGGGGGGGGATCTTCTAGCAATCTTAAAAAAAATAAAGTTGAAATAAAAAAGACCATCCGCAAGAGACTTCTTTGTTTTCAACCAATGTACAGCCAAAAAGAAGGCATTGTTTACTGTGGGGGGTCATCTAAATATTAAAACAGCGAATAATTGAGCAGCTGCCATATCTGTTTGTTTATATTTTAATGCGGCATATAAAAATAGTTAATACATAGATTTTTTTTCTTATTTTTAGAAAAGCGTGTCTAAATTTAAGCAGAAATGATTTTCAAATTATCAAATTTTATAAATTGGTGTTTTTACACCAGTTCCACCGGCGACGCTAAAGAAATTGATTGAGTTAAAATAAAAACACATAGGGGAGAGAGGGGCACAGTGGGTCAATTTTTACTTGTTTTAAAATAATTTCCTTTCTTTTAATTAAAACTAAAACTTAAATGCAGAACAATATTTTGACAACTCTTAGATTTCATTGTAATTTTTTTTTCAGAATTTATCCTTATTTAGCCTATGGAAAAAAAGTTAATTTTCAAAGCGTACTCAAGTTGTCACATTGTGACCCTTTGCGGGCACAATGAAACAGAGATTGGGGTACAGTGGGACAGTAAGTAAGACATACGAAATCCGATGTATTATGCCACACATTACTATTGCACATTACTATAAAAGCAGTTTTTAAATGATAAGACTTTAAAATAGTCATAATGATGAAACACATTTAAAAGTTTGCAAAATTCTTTGCTCAAAATTGTTTGATGAATTGAAAATAGTAAAATAAAATCAAAATAAACAGTAAGCGCTAACAAAATGTTTTCAAAAGTTCATTTTATCATCGAATAAGATCATAGTATTCTAGAAATCTCAATCAGTGCCGGATTAAGAGGTGTGGAAGCACTGAGGGCAACAAAGAAGTGGCGATGGCACCCCCTAACAATTTTTCAAACAAAAGTTTTCTCGACTGTGTCCGACTAGAATCCGAAATGTGTGCATGAACCAGTTACTTTGTATCTGAAACCTTTGAGGATAAAAATCGTGACGTTACTTTTTAATTATTCGGTATTGATGGGCAATTTTAGGTAAAAATGTCTATTTTGGGGGACCCCGGGCCACAGCCCCGGTTGCCCTCCCCTAAATCCGGCCCTGTGTTTCATTGTTTTTTCTATACTTCCACAAGTCACAGGTTTATATACAGTGGGACATTGTCCCACTATACCCGAATCAGGATATCCCACTGTACCTCCCACGAAGTCTTTTTAAATACAAACTCGAAAGTTGTACAAAATTTATCAATAGAATAAACATCATTCCATGCATGCAATTAAGAAATTTTAAGTTTGAATTTAAGCAAAGATATTGATTATTGTGTAATAATTTACTGCTCAAATCCAAGAAAAAGTAAAACTTGTCTGATTTCTCCAACAGTGATAGTAGAAACAAAAATGCCTGAAACCTCCCAACAAAATGAATCGTGTAGTTTCCAGTGTTACAATAGCGGTTAACTAAAATATGGGATTTTTTTCTAATTTTTGAGCTTTTGAGTTATAGAAAAACTCTATCTTCCCAATGTGCCCTCCTCTCCCCTAATTGTTTGTATTAGAAATTTTAAATCGACGAAGAACAAGTGTTCGTATGGCCCTTTAAAATTATACGTTATCTAGAAAAATAGATATCATAAATCATCATACAGAGTCCGATCAAGGCAACTGTGGGCGATGGGCGAAAGAAAAAAAATTGGGCCCTACGCGATAACCCCCCTCCTTTCAAAAAACAAATTATGATTCGTTTTTTCTGAAAAGTTTTAGATATCTTTCTTTCCAAACACGGATTTTTATTTTAAGTAATCTGAAGTAAACGGATATACAGGGTGTCCCAAAAAGGTGGTTACGGGCTTTAATTCTTCATCTATTACAGATAAGTGGGTAGTGTAAATTGAAAAAATATTCAAAATGAGGTCGGAAATAAGAATCCGTTAAGAAAAATTTCCTCTTGCTAATTCTCAAAAAGTTACACATTTTAAATTTTTATATGACCCCTATACAAAAAAATCTTCAGTTACAAAGATTTTATTTTCCATCCAACAAGACCAATAGAAAAAACCCACATAACCGTATCTTTAAAACTAACTGAATTATGATGCAGAAAAAAATTGGACGTATACCATTTTTCCGGATATTTTTTACCACATAAGAGGCGATTTTCTCGATGAAAATAGGGGGTGTATACAAATTGATAACTGGAATTTTTAGATTAAAAGTATGATATTACAACTTGGAATTTGTTTCGAACTAAAGAAATATTTTAAATTTTTTTGGTAAACAACTGAATCTGAAGTTGATTTAAAACCTTATAAATTAAATACAGATTTCACAACATAAACGGAAAGCTAAAGAACATGAGAATTTTGTGAGCCTTGTTACGTACACACCTTTTTCCCTCATTTATGCTTTGTCGTGTTACTAATACTTATATTTATAAAACGTTTCACTGCAAATAAATACATTAAATTTGCAATCAATAACATTTATGTAAATGCATGTAATTTTAAAATTAAAACATATTACGAAAATGAATAAGAACCTATTACGATTTCTAAATGTTCAATTTTATAATCCTTTTAGAGGGTACCACTAACATAAAAAAGCAAATTTCATTAAAAATGCTAAAAATGCAAATAAAAAAAATGAATTTCCAAAGCATTCTCGAAATGAATCGTTTTTCATCAACTCCAATACATAACTGAGTTCTAACAATGCTTCTGTAAATATTTTGGAATTCTCCAGTAATATTGTTGCATGCATCGATTATCTTTTGTTTCAGATCAGTTGTATTTAGGGGATTAGTATTAAAAGTTCGAAGCCGACCCCAAAAATAAAAATCGAGCGGCGTTAGATCAGGGGATCTGGGGGGGGGGGGGGCATTCTGTGACTCCTTTCAGACTGATCCACTTTTTATCAAAGTTAGCATTGAGCCAGTTTGTTACACTTATAGCCTTGTGTGCAGGTGCTCCATCTTGTTGAAAATTCATACATTTTACATACGATAATGGTGTATTCTCCAAAATATCTGTTGCTATGCCTAAAATAAGTTGCAGATATTTTGAGGCTGTAAGTGTCCCTTCATAAAACATAGGAAAACCAGTTCTCCATTCCGAATTCCGCACCACACGGAGACAGAAAATTTTCTTTGGTGGTGTATTTCTTGCACAAAATATGGTTTTGTATTATTCCAGTAATGATCGTTATGAGTATTTATTTACCCTCATCCGTAAATAAACATTCGTCCGTCCACATAATATTTTTAACAAAATTGACACTTTTATCTTGTTGAATTAACAACCAATTGCAGAATGCTAGGCGTCGAGCAACATCAGATGGATGGAGTGTTTGCAGTCCATGTATACAAAATGGATGCGAATTATATTTTTCCAGAATTTTATCAATTGATGTTCCAGGTAGTCCCAAATTCGCGCTTGCTTTTCGAATACTTGTACGTGGGTTGGCAGAAAAATACGCTATAATATCCGTTTCTTCGTTTTCACCGTACAAGCGACTTCTTCCAGGGCCAGGGTTTGGATGAAAAGCACCGGTAGTTCCCAATCGCCTCATCGTCCGGTAAATAAACATGCGAGAAATTTCAGGTGAATTCGGAAATCGTCGTCCGAATTCTCGAGCAGTTTCAGCATTATTTGTATTGCACTAAGAATAAATCATTCTTAATTCAAACAGCTCGCCATTTGTTAAAAAAAAACATTATGCAGTACTAATTATATGTTTTTATTTCGAAAATATGAAACTAAATATCTCTGCATAATTTTTAATACATTATTTATTCTGATATGTACAAGAAAAGTTTGTTTGAGTTGTTCTGATAAGAGTTACTACTGGAAATAAATGTGTAAACTCTAAAGAAATCGTCTGCATTTCATCATGCAATTGTTAAAAATTCTTCTACCAACTATATATAATATTAAAATGCTAAGGCAGCTAACGACAGATTCTTGAAGTCGTTTCTGATACAATTTGACCATGCGCTGTGACCATAATACTCTCCTCGACCGATCAGTAACCAGAATAAAAGCCTGTCTCCACACATAACTACGGCATTTCATAAGTTATTACGTCATTTTCACGTCAAATTAAAATGCATGAAAAAGAATTAAGTCGAAATGTATTTCTTAGAGTTCATAAATTTTAAAATTGCTAATACGATCGCGTGGATAACAGGAGTTTAAGATTTCTGGTGATGCGTTTTTTAGAAAATGATATAATTAGCTGTATTCATTTGGCAGTTTTCTTCTGAATGCATCAATTTGATGATGTCAGATGTTGAATTAATTGAGCACAATCACCAATCACTTTCGCCCCCACTTTCTCCAACCTAAAATATCACCGCACTTTGGCGAGTTTTACAGTGGGTTTGAGGAGTTATGCTCAAGTTTCAAAGCTCCCAAAAGAACTAGATGAAAATGAAAGGGAACAAATAGTGACAAATGCACCAGCTAAAGAATTTGAAGACCCTTAATTATTAAAACTACATTCATCGGCAAACCCCCCCCCAAAAAAAAAATCCAAAGCAAACAATAGTCTATTATATTAATGTGAAAGTTTGTTTGTTCGTCCATGAACTCCTCCCACACCGTTCGACCAATCGGCTAGAAATTTTGCACAAACATGTAGAACGATACAGGACAGGTCGTAGGCTGCTTTAAAATTCTGGAAATCCACCTGTTCCCCAATTTTTTTTTCGCAATTTTCAGGGTAAGAGAGCTACTCAAATGTCCGATTTGAGCATATTAGTGAGCATAGTTGACATAGATTTCTTTATTTATTATCTTCAATAATTCAAGCGAGATGGACGTCATTTTGATCTCACGAGTGTAAAAATGCATTAGAAATCCTTAACAAGCTTTTACAAAAAATTACACGAGAGCTAACTTTGGCGATTTTTTAAGCAAACATAACGAAAATAACAGCTACCAGTACGAAAAGTAAACTGCATTTTTTTAATCTTCGATGTTCCAAGTCGTCAGAGTTGAAATACTATTAACATCTGTTATATGAAATATGAACGCTTTTTTGTCCGGAATCCTTCAACAACGAGTTCGAAACTAATCGGCTTGAAATGCTTTGTACTCATAGGTAAAACGACATCACGCTAAAGCAAACAGCGATATTCGATCGGTCGGAGCGGAAACGTGGCGAGTTTTGATCAGAAGTGAGCTTTCCTTGAAGCAGCCTTATCGAACACAAGAGCGAGCGGAATAACAATAAGCGAGGGACGCATTTCTTGAAAAATCGGTCGGAGAATTGCAAAGTCGTCAAAAGTGAAAATACTACTTGAAGAGCACTTTAGCGAAATGAAAGTTAGTTTGTTTGCCGGGAACACTGCCATACCGTTCGACCGCGATGTATCGTTTGAATTTTTCTACAGTTAGGTTAAAGCGAGATAGAATAAGTCCGTAATCAACTTTAAAATTCTGAAAATCCAAATGTTCCACGATCTTTTCCGGTTTTTCAATAATTTTCACCTAAAAAAACCTTTTTCAATTTCCGATTGTGTAAAATAGTGATCATATAATATACCATCTAATATGCTGGCGATCTAGTGAAATTAACATCATTTTGATGTCACAAGTTTAAAAATGCATTAGAAATCCTAATTACGTTAACAAGCTTTGACAAACAATAACACCACAAACGAAATAATAAACTTCCACATTGTCAGATGCTGAGGAAAAGTAAAATAATAGAGTTTTTTCGCTTCTTTCACTAATTCATGTTAGATACTGAAATTCAGAATGACGCGATTTTGACGTCATGAGTTTAAAAATGAGTTAGAAATCTAATTAGATTAAAAGCCTTTGGCGTAAAAATTTACTAAACTCAAAGCATTTTGTTTATTGTGCGAGCTACTCTTGGCGATTTTTGAGCACTATGATTTTTCAAGCAACCATAATAACGAAAGGAAACGCATTTTTTAAAATCGACGGAAATTCAAAAGTCACCACAAGGTGGAAAATTCTAATTAACACAATACATAATATGCGTTATCAGTTTGTCTACAGTCGTCGTATGTATTCCCAAAAACTTCGGGAAATATCGCCAAGTTTTGATGACTTTTGGCGATTTATAGGCATTAAATATACCTTTGTTTTTGGCTGAATTCTAGCAACTTAACAAGCCCTTGCACAAAATTTACATTCATTAGCAAAATAGCTCCGAAAAATGTTTGAAATACCGATTAGCTAGAAATAACCCCAACATCTCAAATTAACTTTAATATGCTCTGCTGCAAGCGAGAGTAAAATGAGCAAAATAACAATAAAGTAAAACGGCTTTCCCCCAACATGTCGTCTCTAATGAATTAATGCTATAACTTAAACCTAAAAACAGTATGATGTAGAAATAAGATATTTTGAAAGTGAGGAGTTTTCGCTGTAACCGTCTTTTCTTTTCTTTTCTTTGACGACACTGAAGTACATTTTTTATGTCACGTAAGAAACATTTTCGTTTCCTACCGTGCGGAGAACGGGCAGTCGGCTAGTAACCATTTAAAATTGTTAAATATTACTTACAGGAAATAAAAAATCGTCTGAGTTAGTCTGTTAGAACGTTGTTATGATAATTTTCAACGAAACCATGAATCTACCCTAAGAACGCAAAAATGGCTCTAATGTAAATATTTTCATACATTCTATCTTTTATAGCATGACACAAATTTACACTTCTATTTTTGTGTATGGTCCCTTTCCACAGCCATCCATTTTCAATTAAGCATAACTCACTCAGTTTTGAAGTTGAAGTTATGAGGCATTTTCTAGTAGTCTTTTTGAATGGAAAATTAAAAACTTTCTAACTGGGTATTGTCTCGTACGGGGGTCGTATAAAAATTTAAAAAGTGTAACTTTTGTAAATGAACGAGAACTTTTTTTCCGGATTCTTATTTACACCTTATTTTGAACATTTTTTTCAATTTACACCACCCATTTATCTCTAATAGATAAAGAATTAAAGCCCGTAACCACCTTTTTGGGACACCCTGTATATAATGCCAATAAAACAGATAATATCAATGAATTCTTACGTCTAAGTGCATTATCATAGTTGCCAGCTTGTACGGAATATAATGTTTTTCCAAACAGCAATTTCTTTCAATATTTTTTAAATAACTCTTTAACGCATCTAAAAAAAGTTGCTGTTTTTTTTAACCTTAAAAATACTTCGACAAAAAGGGGTTAATCGTATTTCATACATGTTGACAGCCATGCAGCATTGACTACAGAGCATTTTGACGAATCGAAAAGAAGTTTAAATTAATTTATACTTATGTAAATTTGAATTATTTTCATTTATCATGCTTTGTAATTAAAAAATAATGTAACTTTCGAGAATTTTTTTCATTTGTTATATTATTGTAAAATATTAAAACTGCAAAATATATGATTTTTCGGCCCCCTAAAATCTGTGCGCCCTGGGCAGTTGCCCCGCTCGCCCTGCCGGTAATATGACACTGATCATACGCATTGGTCTAAACAGTTTTTTTCTGCGATAATTCGCATCAAAACATCACTTGAGCATTATTTAAAAACCATACTTTTTAAACTGATGTTTCCTTTTTATATATAATAGAATTCAATTTGAAAAAACTTAAATTTTACTCTAATAAATTCATCTGACAATTAAATCGGAGTTTAAGTTAAAGCTGTTGTAATGAGAACTACATCGATATATCACAGTCAAGATTATTAAGAAAGGAAATGGAACTCATTCAAATTCGTGTACGCTGTTCAATTCCCTTTCACAATATAAATGAAAGAGAAAGGAAGAAGAACTACAAAGGGATTATAAACACATCATAGAATTAACTGTCTAAAGAAAGAAATTCATTAAGGAGTTTGCTGCAAAAGCTTATGTCGTTACGTAAGAATAAAAATAGAAAATAATGAAGAGAACAGCTGAACACCGATGAAAAACGGTGATTTGCATTTTTTATTTTGAAGGTAACTGTTAATTAGAAAGAAATGACGATATATTTAGTCAGTTTTATTTTAATAAAATGGTTAGAATGTTTTCCAGGATTAGAGCGTATTCTTCAAAGAAGGAATTAAAGAATATTGTTATTAACCGTTGAAATTATTTTACTAAATTAGTAATTTTCTAAAAATATTTCTAAATACAGGCTACTGAAAACTCTAAAATTTAATAACTAAAAATCTGTGCAAGATAATAAAAAAAGGTTTTAGCAAGTGACAAAAACATAAGTTTTTTTTTTCTTTTATAAATCTTAATGGGTGCATCCTTGAGGCGCGTAAAACAGGCATGTCGACTGATATTTATTCTTTATTTACTGTTAATTTAAATTTGAATCAAAAATTAAATTTGCATCCAATTTCTTCAGGGGGTTGTGCATTAAAAGACATAATGTAAATGAGATGCAAACTATGAGAAAAATATTGACAAAACATTTATTAGATTTTCTTACTTTTATACCCTTCAAACATAACCAAAATCCAATTTCGAATATTTATTACAGAAACCAATATTCCTTCCTAGGAAAGAAATTCCTCTCAAAATTTCTGAAGATTTCTTCCATTTTTGGGATAGTTGTGGGTCTAAATAAAGACTGATGAATTATTCTTACTTGAGCTACGTTAAAATGATATATATTTTAGAGAACATGCCACGATTACACCAATCTGAAAGTTCTGGAAACAAGAATTTTTTATTTTATTTTATATACCTTGATTACACTTTATATTCGCGACCTAGATAAATCTGTTTTTGATGACTCTTCATTTTCTGACCTGGGAGACTCTTGTCTTGTAACTTGATGGCCCGTACGTTCTACTCATACACCTCAACTTTGCCTCCTACTCTCCGACTTGCAAGGCTTTCGGCACATTATCTGTCTGGACATGTTTTTTTCGCATGTTTTTTGTTGTCTGGATTTGTTTTTCTGTTGTCTGGACTTGATTTTTCCGCATTGTCATCATGTAAGTAAGACTCAGACTTTTATGGGGAGAGCGGGGTACAGTGGATCAAGGGGTGCAGTGAGTCATTGAAGATATTTGTGGTTCAGTGAATAGTTCTCAAATGATAAAATTATTTAATGTAGGTATCAAATAACTTAACTCTGTGGAAAAAGTTAAACACCTCACTTTGATTGAGGTGTGGGGGGTGGGAAGAAAGAGCCATTTTGTTTTCTGATCATCTGCATGAAATTGAAGAAATTAGTTTCTTCAATTATGTTATTACACTTGAAATATGTCAAGTAAATATGAGTTACGTGGTATGTTTATATAATCAAAATTACTTTCTTTTCTATTATGTTGTATTTAAATGAATATTTTAAAGATTTGGAATTTTGAGGTGAAAAATAATACATTAGTTCATATGGGGCACACTGGGATTACAGAACTGGGGTACAGTGGGTCAGAAACCGAACCCCATTTGTATACTTATTGTCTTTCAGTAAGTTTCTTACTTTTTAATATTTGAATGACCTAAATTTATCTAAATAAGTCTTCCACATCAGACACAGAATCTTCAGTTTTTCAAGAAAATTATGCGAAACAAAAATGACACCAGAGATGGTAAAAGCCTTTTCCTAAGGCTGATGCAAAAGAAAAGCAAGAGAGGCAGCGTAAAAAAATCAGAAATTCTTACAGATACACCTGTCAAAATCACAATCCAAAATGAGGAAGTAATTGGAAAAAAAGAAGAGTGAAAGGCCTAATGACATGAAACGGGAGGAAAAAAATTGCAAGCAATTCCAGGAATAGCTGAAGAAGATTGTGATATGGGTATTTATATAAGGCGACCGCTGCATTTGAGCGATCTGCCGATTATGGGGAGAGCCTTGGTCGGAGGACTTTCTAAGGAGTTTTAACGCGTATTCACCATAGCTGTGGAGAAAACCGACCAAAACTCCAGACCGTTAGATCGGCAGCCGCGCCATGGGACCCGAACCCGGGACCTTCTTTCTTCAGCTGTCTTCCATTTTGAGTGACTCCTACTCTCGGCCATGGTGGAACAAACTGAAGAAGAGGAAGAATGAAAAGAATCTTCTAGTAAATCTGACTTTGAGGATTTGGAATTTAAAGTTGTAAAAGATTTTAATGTTGACGTTGGAGATTTACAATTATTGAAGCTCTACAGCAAGAAAAAAATGCAGTTTTAAACGCTATGTTACTGAAGTTGTAGGCAAAAATGAAAATGAATTTGAAGTGCACTACCCGAGAAGAATTCAGCCAGGTTACGCACTTATCTTTGATGAGGCAGGCAGTAAAGATATTGTTAGAAGGTTACCAAAGCCAAATGTATTTCAAGGAATTGAGAAAATAGTGACAAAGTCGACTTTTGCTGAAGATTTTCAATTATTTAATGTCTAATAGTTATTGTAAAATACAGTATTTGATTTAATGTCTTAAATATAACTATAAAACTAAAATTTTGTAAATTTAGTAAGATTCAAAGTGATATTATCTAACTGAAACCTTTTTCCTTAATTTTATTAACAGATTTAACGTGTGTATATTTTAGAACCATAAAATTAACATTCACCTCCTACACTTTGAGCTGTTTTTACATTTAACTTAACACTAAATATTGTCAGACAATAAAAAGTTTTAATTACTCACTATCGAGTGAACGAAAATTTTTTATTGTGTTTCTCGTTAGCTATCCGATTGCACCCCATTTGTTGACCCAGTGTACCCCTTTATCAGGTACAAGTTAACACCCAAGCGTAAGCGGAAATCGAAGCCGGACCGAAGATGTGATAGAATGGTTCTTTAGCCACTACACTAGTTGGGCTGCCGTCAGGTAAAATTAATCGGCAGATGTTATTGGGTTAAGCTAAAGCTACACGAGGGCTATCTTCGGTAAGGTGTCGTATGCACGAGTGGATTATAAAAAAGCTGTTGTAAAACAAATGAAGTTATGATATCTCCACTCAAAGTGAGTAAGTAGTATTTTACCTTTTTCATGTAAATAAATTGGGTTGCTCCTTTAATTAAATCTCACAGCTGGTTTAACCATGATTGCATTTCTGTATTCTGACTGTACTGTGAATTCGTTTTATAACTAGAGACTATAGTGAAATTACATTCTATTTATTAAAAAAAAGTATTTTTTATATAGTGTATTAAGATATATGTAATGTATTTGCCTTGATTTAAAATTTATTTTCTCGGGCTTATAATCATAGATTACAGCTCTGATAATAAAAAATGAAGAAAACGAATAATTCAAACATATTTTTAACTGTGCACTATTTATAACATTATATGTACATGTATGTAACAATGACTCCCCATGAGTAGTTGTGAGAGGGGCTCTCAGCTCCGGCTTTCAAGTACTTTCAGTACTAAAATAATCCAGAAAAGTTCAGCATAGGGGAACCCCCCCCCCCACACACACACACATGAGGGCGCACAATATTTTGTCTCCATTTATAAATGCATGTGAATTGACAGAAAAAGTCAATATTTTGTAGTCTAAATTCGACATGCGGGGGCATGCCACCCCCACCCCCCCGCATGATTAAGATGTGTAATCAACATATTAATCATTGCTCAACTTAAAATTGCAACGTGAACAATTAATGTAAGAAAAAAGAAAATACAAGAAAACACTGATTTAACAGCCTTAAATGACAAATTTCAGTGTAATATATTAATCAAAAACAGCAAATTTTCATAAAACACTAAATAGCTTAAAACCCTAGTAGCACAAATAGTTCAAAAAACGTTCAAATTACGTTGGAAAGACTTTTTTGACGTTAAAAAACGTGTTTTAAAGTCTTTTGGACTAATTGTGCTACTAGGGAATTATTTATAGCTTAAAATAATAATCTTAATTGAGTACAGATATATTAATCAAAATATGACTGATTTTGTAAAAACGCTCATTCTATAGCTTAAATAATAATCATAATTGAGTACAGTTATATTAATCAAAAATGGACAGCTTTTGTAAAAACACTCCTTCTACAGCGTAAAAAATACTCATAATTGAAAACAATTATATTAATCAAAAACGGACAGATTTTGAAAAAACACTCCTCTTTTTTGATTATTATTTACGCTAAATGGAGCTGTTGTATAATGCTCAGAAGTTGAGAATTTTTCACTCCATTTATTTTAGTAGATTAATGGAGCAAATTTTACTCAATCGGGAGAATGGCTGTTTGAAGTCAAAAACTGCGTAAAAATATACTCCGTTTGATTATTATTTTACTCAATAGATTTAAGCGTGTACTATCGCATGGGCAAATCGGGGCTTTGCCCAGGGTCCCCTGTTCGAAAGGACCCCCAGTTTCAAATGTTGCTCTGAAGTACTCTTTTGTATGTCGAAATTTTATGAGAAAGAAAATAAATTTCATAGATGGGGGCCCCAAGTTCATCAAGGCCTGGGGCCCCAGGTGGTCATAATCGGGCCCTGTCTAACACCATTTTTTATGTGTGTGTGTGTGTGTTCTAATATATAAAATATTTATTTTACGTCGGTTTTGTACGAATATACCAGGGATGGACGCGAGACGAGACAGAGATTTTTAACATTACGATATAGAGATTTTGCGTAGTATATTTTAGGTAGTATTTTATCCCCTGCAATAAGAACCCGTAATCCAATTATTATACAGTTTAATTTTGCAAAATGAATATTATGAAACTATTTCTTTTCGCACACAATATTAAAACAGGCTTAAGGGAATTTATACACTCTTTTAGGGAATTTATAAGTGATATCAATAAATTTCAATCATATGCCCATCTTTAAAATTATAAATCTACTTTAAGTAATCGCACGTCCAAGAAAAAGGTACAGCTGAAATTATAGCAATCTTTATTTATAGATAGATAGATTGATAAATACAACGTTCAAAAGTTTTGAAAAATACTAAAAATCGTTTTTTAGGAGCTTACTGCTTTACTGGGGCTTTAAGCCATTTTTCAAGTTTATTTTTTAGAAAATTATCTAAAAAATCTCCAAAAGCACACAAATCACCTTGTTCAGTTGCAGTTAAAAATTATAATCTAAAATTTCAAGAACTCTCCCTTTGAAAGTTATTGAGTTTGGATATTAAAACTGAGTTGTTATATATGAAAATCTCAAGTTACGAACAATTAAAATAAAATAACAAATCAATTCATTTTTGTAAAATCACAGCGGTGAGATTAACTGGCAAACAAACGCTTCCACGAGTATTCAACAATGTCCAGGAATTTCTAAACGTATAAAAAAAGCAATAAAAAACTATACTAGTCAATGCTGCATTTTAGGAAAAAAGCAACTGATATTTGTATTTCGTTTCAAACGGTTTATAGAACTCCTACAGCCAGAAACCCTAACTACTAATAAATTTTCTCTTTTAACAACATGCTGTATTGCTTACTGCTCAGGCAGCAGCATCAGCACTTTTTAAAGAATTGTCTCAGGCAAGCGCGGATGTAGGGCAGCTGGGAGAATAGATACTAAATGCGAAGATAGTTTTGTGGTTGTTTAATTAATGCAAATTTTACCAGATGTTATTTATACTCTCATTCCTTATTCAAATGTTTCTGCATATTCGCACGATTTTTTGTATTACGATTGAGTCCAACAGCTTGCAAATTTTCGTCAGTACCACGTAATCCAAGGTTTACAGCGCTGTTGGAAAGTGTTCATTTTAAACAGGACGTGATCTTTATTCTGGATATGGAAGAATTTCATAGAGCGAACGCAGCAATATTGTAACTATTTATTTATTATAAAATTTTGCTTAAAATATTGTCTTGGATGGTACAACATTCTGATATCTACTTCTCTGACAACATCGCAACTAGCAGTAGTACTTACCTTTCGTGATTTAGCTGTCCACATTTGGAAGCCATAGTGTGTCAAGGGAAAGGGTATGGGGCTTCAGTACTCCCCCTCCCCCCCATACAAAAAAAGCATAGCCTAAGAGTAGGCTTTCCAGATTTCTGAAATGTTCAACCGGGACACCGGAAAGCCCCCAGCCTCCCGGGTATTCAAGATCAAGGATACATTTGCCCGACCAATGACTAAACGCGTTTATGCTCTCAACGCGTGCCAGGAAGGTGCCAGGTTCAAAACCAGGCCGCGTTCGCCGACCTAACCGTTCGGAGTTTTCCGTGGTTTTTCTCCGAAATTTCGCGTAAGTACGGGTTAGGATACCTTAGAAAGATCCCCATGTAGGTCAATCCCCTCTCGGCCTAGATCCCTCTAGCAGATAATTGGCCATAACACCACATTTACATTTTTCCCACGAGGGTACATTACCGGACCCCCGGGGAAGGCGACGACCCCGACACTACACACCCTTGGAGGTTTCTGGAGCGTTTTAGAGGGTACTTTATTCTCAATGCTATGAATAAATGGTTACTGATTCGGAACATAAACCAGGGGTATTAATAAATGACACAAGCATATAAATTTAAACATTTTATTTCTTATATGTTAATATTTATAAGTTAATTAAGTAAGAAGAAACACTTTGAATAAGGAATAAAAATTTGAACAATAATTCTTAGCAGACCATCACTCTTCTTCACTTTTTATACAGTACAGTCAAATAAATGACAAAGTACTAATTATCCCAAATAATCCTTCACAGTTGATTATTTTTTTGTCATCTATAAACAAATTTATTTTTTACCGGGACGTGAAGTAAACCGGCCGGGACACCGGGATTTTGTCTGCAAACCGGGACTGTCCCGGTCAAACCGGGACGTCTGGCAAGCCTACCTAAGAGTAACTTGCTTCATTATTTTAGTGTTTAGATCGAATGGACTCGTTCTTATGAATTATCCTTCTTTAAAACATTTACAATGCTTTAGCGAAATACTAATCTTGCTTTACTGCACATATTATTTAAGCGAAAGAAGCTCATTTAAAAAACTAGCCCCTTCCTCCTTCCCTCTTTCTGGAGGGTATCAATACCTTGTGGCTTGTGCATTTCTGTTAACTCCTTGTCACTTCACAGGCTGAATCCCGAATATTAGTTGCCCTCATTTTTAAACCGCAATGGTGGTAAATGCGCATTTTAAAGTTTTATATTCATAATAATTAATTAGTTAAGTATTTAAATTTACATTACCTGTGACTTTAAGTAACATTGTTGTGCATGCGCGTGTGCATTTTTTGGAAGATTTTACAAAAAGGAGAAAGTAGGGTGTTAAATTCCAATAAATATAAAGTTTACGCCCATTCACACTGTATTCTAATAGCGAAAGCACATAACTTTAACCAAATGTCAAAGCAAGAGAGTCCATTAAGAGGAACTCAAAAAAAAAAAAAAAAAAAAAAAAAAAAATGAAACACTTAGAATTTCTCAGAAAATAACTTTATTATTTTGACATCCAATTAACACATTGCTCTTGGTTCACCTTAAAGTACGTTCTTAGAGAAATAATGCTGCATAAAAGCAAAGGAAAATACAATACCAGCATGAAATAGTTTCTTCCTCATTATTCAGCAATTCCTCATCATTTCAGCAATAGACATTCTATATTAAATAAAGTGAGCATAATATATTTACATAAACTGGGAAATTCAGGAGGAATGAAATACCAATTAATAAATTCGAATAAACGAAAGTTTTATACATGTGTTTTATTGTAGATGAGAACCAAGTTTCAAGGTAAGCTGAAATGTAAATTTAATATTGCTACTTTTTCCTGAAAATCTCACCCTCTTAACATGTCTAAACAATAATTGAAGTTTCGAGGGGGTCAGATCTTTTACGAGCATATCTTGTAGCTCTGTTTCACTTACTTAGCTAACTATAAGTAATGTTTTTGCACGTTTTACTTTGAGTATTTTGATTTGAAAACTTGAAAATTTTAATCTAATTATTTGAAGTATATTAACTAAAAGTTTCGAATACTACTTTCCTCTTCTGCCCTTCTAATTGTAAAAGACGTAACTCTTTTTTTTTCATTTTGCTATTTTGCCTGTGAGCACCTGCCAGTATTCCCAAGCATAGAACTATCCTATTTAGAAACAGTAGAAAATCAATAAAGAAATAAGTCAAATACACGAAAAAAAAATTTAACCCAAAGGGAGCGGAATAATCTCAGTTTTTAAGATACACCTATTAGAACGACCTTGTAGGCGTGGTCTTATCGTGTGTTAACGCCCACGAAAGTGCTCATTCAAACAGAAAGTGAAGGAATTTTTTTTTTTTTTTTTTTTTAAGATATTAAGCTTTTTTCTACTAATTCACCTAAAATATTACAATGTGATATTCCACTTTAATAAAAACCTGTAATCGGATTATTATGCTTCAAATACCCGTAGGAGCCCCGGACATATCTCAGTTTTCGAGACATACCCTTAATGGCAAGTGTTATTATTATTATTTTATTTTTTATTTTTTTTTACCTTTTCAGATATTCAACGTTTTGTTTGTTTGTTTACTAACTTCCCTAAAATATTACAATGTGATTTTCCATTGTAATAAAATCCTGTAACCTGATTACTAGTCAGTTTATTTTTGTAAAAGGAGTATTATGAAACTATTACTTTTCGCACGCAAATTTGTCTCTTGGCATAATTTCTTTAACTTTATTATTGCCTAGTATGTGATTTTTCGCCCAATAATCACTTATTTTGGCCAATTTTGCAATGCCCATGATGATAACTATTGAAAAAAAGTTCCACAGTTCTTGTGTGTGCTCTATAGGGGTCCATTTCCATTTTTTTTGTCCGATAGGCTCATACGAATGTTTAAAAACTTCTTTGGTGTACTCTGCATACTTGTTAGTATTAACCCTAATTATTTCGCACATCTCTTCCGTAAAAATCAATTTAAAGAATTCCTCTGCATTAGATCCCACAGATAAATTGTGTATTGGACCTCCTGAAGGTCTCTCTGTAGAATCTGATACAATCAAATCATTATTTATTTACTCTGACCAATTAAACATACTACTACCACCAGAATGAGATGCTGAAGTGTGTTCTTTAGCAGCACTAGCTCCATCCTCCACTGCTTTATTAGAATCTGAATTTTCCTGATTTGCTATTTCCTCTCAATCGTTATTTATAATTTCTTCATCTGAATCAAGATCAGCTGGAACATAGAAAGAATTTCCGTTAAATTCAACGGCCCATCCATCGTCTTCGCTGGATAAATCACTAAAATCATCAGGCGGTGCTAGTAAAATAGTATCTATTTCCTTCTGGGACAATGATCTTTTCCTTTTAGGCATATTAAGAGGTGCGCTAAAAGTTTAAATATATATGATTTTATACTTCAATTCGTAACAAAATAGTCAGACCTAACGATAAACTCACTCGCTTCCAAAATAGAAAAACCACCCTGCTAATAAATCAAATCTGCTCCCTCCCCCAAGATGCTTAGCAAAACGACTCTCCTTCTCCAGCGCTTTCTTATATTCCTTCCACCCCTATTTTTCAGCTCTCCGGCCCAAGCCGGGGCCTTCGCGATCGCAGTAGTTTCTTCTTTCTAACGGGCCTGCTTCGAGACGTTCGAAGAGAGGCGTGACGTCACAAACGAGATCTAACCAGATCCCCAGATCTGACTAACCCTCTGCTTTGGACGCCTGCACGCCTACCCCTACACCTGCACTGAGCTGTATTGCAGCGCACGTGGTTGAAGGCATTTGTGCTCTTGCTTTTGTTTAAAATGTACCTTTCGGCTTATTTTTATTATTTAAATATGCATTATTTTTAATTTGTTACACAAGCTGGACAAGTAGTGAAACTAATAGCAAGACCACGCGACAAGCGGGGATTTTAAGGAGATACAGAAGATTTCAGAAGCATTGGTAAGTAATTTCTTTCTTATTTTAAAAAATAATAATACGTAATATATGTAGATTTATTTATTTATTTATTTGAAAATCAGCATGTAAAAATCCTTACTTAGCGTTAGATTATATAGGTGTTATGTAATATAAAATTATGAACGCTATTATATGTAGATTTTTTTGCTTTCATTTTAGAAATCATGGGACGAAAATGCTGTGCTCCAGGATGCAGATCAAATTACGATAATGAAGAGGCGTACACTACTGTTTTTAAGTTCCCTACTGATGCAGAGAAGAAGCAATTATGGATAAGTAAAATCAGAAGACAACACTTTTATCCTAGCTCAACATCTGTCTTATGTATAAAACATTTGAAGAGCGCTTCATCGTACGAGAACGAGAAGACAGAGTGAAACGTAATGATGGAACCGAATTAGTTGTGCCTCGAAAAAAAATTACGCCCACACCCGAAGCTAATCCAACAGTGTTTGAAAATTTACCTGCATATTTTACTGAAACACTACCGCCGAAGAGAAAAGATCCAAATGAACGCAGGACAAAAATCACTAACAGAGAAGACGAACAATTTAATCAATGGATGACTAGCGATTTAATTACATCTTTTGATGACTTTCGCGATAAGTGTGCAAACAAATTATTAGGCACTGATTGGATACATGTAACCAGAGGTGAGTGTCTAATTTTTTTTTAATTAGGAGAGAAAGATGTACCAAAAGTGACTGTCAGTTTTAAAATTTCATCAAATTTTAATGTTGAGATTTTTTGTGATAATTCTATTGTTGACATAAAATCTTTTGAATGGTTATTAGGCAAAGAGCATAAATGTGATAGATGGACAAAATTTGAAAGTCTTTTGAGCCATCTATCAACCAATGAAAATAATTTAACTTTTAAGATATGCTAAGCATATGGTAAGCATCTTAATGATGATTTGTCAAATCCCATTAAAACAATCACAGACAGTAATTATAATTTTTTACAAACATTTAGTGAGTGGTTGAATCAATGGGGTAAGTGGTATGCTTTAAAAGCAGATGAGAAAAGACAACTAGGTCTGCCTGTTAAAGGTGGAATGTTAACTAAAGAAATATTTTTTGCATTACAATTTACAACAAATAGCCTGCTTAAAATTGTAACATATATTTTTGAAACTTTGGGTCCTAGTTATTTGATGTTGAGGCAATTTCAAACTGACAGTCTTGAAGCTCGTTTTGGTCAGTATCGCCAAATGAGTGGGGGGAATTATAATGTGTCTTGCACTCAAGTTTTTGAAGCTGAACGGAAATTAAAAATTCTTAGTGGCAATGGAATGCATTCTTGCAATGTAATGTATTCTAGAAAAATGGGGAATTCATGCTAAAGGATTTTAGTTGCGAAAATACACCTGATGTAGTTCAAAAACTGGAAATACCAGAGTATTTTTATGATGTATTTAATAGCAGTGATGACACAGAAATTAAAAATGATGTGATGTCTGTTTTGATATATCTTGTAGGTTATGCAGCGCATAAAATATCTCAGAAAATAAAATGTTCTGAGTGCTTGTTTGTATTAGTAAGAAATGAAATTTTAGAAATTGAGTGTTCTGATGAAGTTTATAAATTTTTTATGCTAACTGATAGAGGTCAGCTTAAATGCCCCCCAAGAGTTGTTAATATTTGTCATAGTAAATACTTTCCAAATTTTCCAAAAGTTTATTAGTCAGCGATATGAAAATTCATTTTTAGAATTTCCTGAACCCAAATATCTCATTGTTCAACTTGCAATTGAAAAAATTGAAATCTTAGGAATTGATTTTTCTGTTAAATGCAATTGTGGATATGATTTTCAAAGTCTGCTTAAACAGTGTTTGTCAATAATAACAAATATTTTCCTTAATAATTACACAAAAATTAAAAATTATAACAGGCAATTCAACAACTCAAAAAGAAAATTGTCGTTATTGGCAAATGAAACTGAGTGCAGTCTCTCAGGTTTAAAATATTTATAAATAGAATCCCAAGTTAGATATTTGTGTTCAGGAAATTCCAAAAGTAAATTGCAAAAATACGTAAACTGTAATTGGTGAACCTCATTTTAAATTTATTTGTTAAAAGAAAGATAAATAAGGTATTTTTTTTCATAATTTGTGATATTTATTATTGTAACCGTACTAGTTATAGTATATTGTTTACATTTTTGAATGAACAGTTTCTATACGTGAAACTTATAGAAGTATATAAAGCTTGCTTCTGAGCAATTTAATTCCGAAATACTTCTAGTGAAAATTATTTTTACATTTGAGAACATCTTTAAAAGTGTTATTTTAGTGAATATTTGTATATCTTAACCGTTTATGGAGATTGTATGCATATTATGTAAATTACATTTTATTTTTCAATAAAATTTAATTAAATCTGTAATTGCATTTCTTTATAACTTAAAGCAGACACTTTTAATCAACATTATTATTATTATTTTTAGATACAAAATTACCGTGCGTACATTTTAAATTCCTTAATTAATCAGTAAAAGTATTTAAAGAAAAAAATTTGAAAATTTACTAATTTTCATTTCTTAAATGTTTTCTACACTTTTATTGCGAAACTGAATTTTTGTTTAATACATACTTTTATATTGGAAGTTAATAGAAATTGATATGAAAACTGGATAATATAGTACTTAAACATATATTTATAATATGTTAAGAAGATATTGCAAATCAAATTTTAAAAAACTAACAATAAGGTAATTTTTAATATATATACACACAATCAAACCACTGTTAAGATAATTATTTAAGACATTTTTTAGTATAATAAGCCAGAAAATGTTTCTTTCTTATAGTTTTAGTTTAAGTGTGACCTTATCTAATTTTTTCTTCAATTATCTAAATAAATAAATATCAACAAACATAATGGTAACAATTTATCTTGATAGAATTAAAAAGCAGTTCCTCAAATAAAAATATATCCGAAGTTTAGATTTGTTGTTGTTGTTGTTATGAAATTATTTTTAACAGGTCTTAATTGTTTAGAAGCAATTTTCTAAAGCTTTTTTTTTTTTCAGGATTCCTTTTCGTCTATTTTTATTAATAAAAATTATATTCAATAAAGAACTTAAAAAGGCAGCTCATGGAAACGGCATGGAGAGATAATAAGAGTCAATTTTGAAACAACGCTACATTTCGACCTATATTTTCATAACGTCATTGAAAGCATATCGATTAAATATTTACATTTTAAATAATTTAATTATTGTGTAACATTACAAGTATGTTTACATAAAAACAAGTACACATATAGCAAAAGTCTAAGTATTCCTTAACCGCTGCAGTGGTTGAGGGCTGAGAGAGTCAGATCTCTTGCGTGACGTCATGATCTCCTCGAAGCAGGCCCGGAGGAAAAGAGAAACTACTGCGATCGCGAAGGCCCCGCCCAAGCCGGCCTTCTCTGTATTTAAGTTAAGAAGCCGGAGGGGGCCGGCGCCGTAGTTAAAGGGTTAGGAGCTTACAACTGCAGGACCTCAAAACTTTGCTTTAAGCAATTCCTCCAGTCTCTTTTTAAAAAGTTATATCTCAAAATTCCAAAAGCACAAATCCCCTTGTTCCGTTGCAGTTAAAAATTATATTCTAAAATTTCAAGAACTCTCTTTCTGAAAGTTATTGAGTTTGGATATTAGAATACAGTTATTATATATGAAAAACCCAAGTTACGAACTATTAAAATACAATAGCAAATCATGCATGTTTGTAAAATCGCAGGGGGGGGGGATAACCAGTAATCAAAAGTTTCCTGGGGTATTAAACAATGTCCACGAATTTATAAACGTATAAAGCGCAATTTGAATCGCTAAAAGTCAATGCTGCAGTTTAGGTAAAGATAACTGCAATTTGTACTTCGTTTCAACACTGATACACAACTCCCACAGCCAGAAGCCCTAACCTTTTCTCTTTTAGCAGCATGCCGTATAGCTTTCTGCGCAAGCAGAAGCAACAGCACTCTTTTAAGTACAAGTAGAGAAAGAATACGAAAACGAGGCTTGGGCAGATGGGTGAAAATATTGATACTAAATACAACGATAATTTTGTGGTTACTTATTGATACACGTTTTCTTATAAAGCTGTTAAGGAAAACTAATCTTTAGACGGCACATTTTGTAAAAGATTACCGTTAACATGCACTATTAATGAAATACCAAACAATAAATTCGAATAAACGAAAGTTTTATACATGTGTTTTATTGTGGATTCGAAGAAAGTTTCAAGATAAGCTGAAATGTAAATTTAATATTGCTAGTTTTTCCTGAAAATCTCGCCCTCTTACGACGTCTAAACAAAAATTTAAGTTTCGAGGGGGTCAGATCTTTTACGAGCACACCTTGTAGCTCTGTCTCTGTTTCACTTACTTAGATTAAGTAATGTTTTTGCACGTTTTACTTTGAGTATTTTGATTTGAAAACTTGAAAATTTTAATCTAATTATTTGAAGTATATTAACTAAAAGTTCCGAATACTGCTTTCTTGTTCTGCCCTTCTAAATGTAAAAGACGTAACTCTTTTTTTTTTTTTTTAATTTTGCTATTTTTATTGCGTTATAATGCCTGTGAGCACCTGACAGTATTCCAAAGCATAGAACTATCCTATTTAGAAATAGTAGAAAATCATTAATTCAAATACCTCAAAAAAGAATTATAACCCCAAGGTAGCGGACTAATTTCAGTTTTTGAGACACAACTATTAGAACGGCATTGTAGGCGTTGCCTTATCACCGCCCTCGAAGGTATTAATTCAAACAGAAAGTGTCGGAATTTGTTTATAATGTTTTCAGATACAATGCTTTTTTCTACTAATTCCCCTAAAATATTACAATGTGATATTCCATTTTAATAAAAACCTATAATCAGATTGTTATGCTTCAAATACCTGCAGGAATCCTGGACATATCTGAGTTTTCGAGGCACACCCTTAACGGTAAGTGTTAAGCTTTTTTTTTTGTTTGTTTTTTTTAGATATGAATTTTTTTTTTTTACTAATTCCCCTAAAATATTACAATGTGATTTTCCATAGTAATAAAATCCTGTAACCTGATTATTATACACTTTATTTTTTTTAAAGGAGTATTTTGAATCTATTACTTTTCGCAAGCAAAATTAAAGTACGCTTTTAGGGGATTTATATTTAATATCAATAAATTTCAACCATATACTCGGCTTTAAAATTCTAAATCTACTAAATTAGTACTTTAAGTGATCGCACGTGCAAGTAAAACGGTTAATTTAAACGAAAGCAAGCTTGATAATGAGTGAGAGCTACCTGACAGTATTACCAAGCATAGAACTATCCTTTTTGGAAATAGTAGAAAATCGTTAAAGAAATAAGTCACATACCTTAAAAAACAATTACAACCCTAAGGGAGCGCACTAATCTCAATTTTTCAGACACATGCATTAGAACGGCATTGTAGGCGTTGACTTGTGTGTAACGCCCTCGAAATATATATATATATATATATATATATATATATACATTTATTA